>OZ025290.1:374795334-375380334 GCA_964019185.1 Maratus speculifer | reverse complement strand
TGATGAATAAGGTCAAACATAATCCTCGAATTGCAGAAGAATCGGACAAGTACATTTTTAAGTATTTGACAATATGTCTAAAATTGAAAATGTGCGGTCATTAATGACCAAATAGTGTATGTCGTTTGATTCAAGATTCGTTTGAAGTAACATAGCGAACGAAGCCTGTTAGTGTTTAAATTTTGAAATGTATTAAAAGCGATATCTTCGTATTAGTTGCATGCCAGAAGTTACGCCTCAAGTGTTTTTTTATTTTAACAGAAATAGGTTTAAACATTACGTATTTATTTTTTACATAATACAAATCTACATATATTTTTAATTTTTAAAGGTTTTCTTTTGTAAAAAAAAAAATTCTTTTAAAAGTAGAATTAAATCGTAAAAAAATGTAAATTATGGCTTGTAAATTTTGCCACGTTTACGTTGCCTGTTTAAATCGCAGGATGCGCAACTAGATGGTTAATAATAGCCATAGAAATCGCTCACCATAGATTTCGCTACTTACAGCAGCTTTTATGTGTGTAATAATGTCAATGCTTTAAGCACGAATTCGGATTAAATGTCTGTTAAATTGGTCGTTTTGATTTGTAACTGCGTTCGTAGTTATGTAAATACGTAGCACCTATAGGCGTCGTTCAGTCTGTCCGTACGCATATAACAACGCAAAAACTACCCAGCCGAATCTTATCAAAATTATATAATTGTTGTATAATTTTGTAGAGTCATTTCAAATTTCATGAAAATCGGATGTATATTTCAATTACAGGGACAGTAAAAAATATTCAGTTACATTAAGGCCAGCGGGGGAGGGGAAATTTTAAAGTGCATTTTTAATGACGTTATACTTTTCCGAACATAATAAAATTGAAATGCATTTATGAAGTATATACTATAATATACATTCTGTACAATGTGTGGTGCAAAGAATGTTTGTTATTAATTTAGAACCACACAAAAGTATTCCATTACACAATAGTATAGGAGAAAACATTGTTTGGCATGCGTTTTAATTAAATTACTTCGCATTCAATGAAATTGATATATGTTGCCGAGGTTAATACAAGTTACTTCCTTTATAAATAAAAAGCAGATAGTCTTTAGGGACACACAAGATTTCGGATACTATACTATCTGAAGTACTGTATACCATTGCAACAAGATCTGAATTTTTTTCAACTTCGTTATAATACGAATGCACCTCATTTGCTACGTTTGACATGCAATTTCAGACTTGTTTATACCCTTATGGAAATATTAGCCGGGAACAAACTATTTGTTTTAAATGCAGACGGTTTAAACTTTCATAAGTGGAGTAGCATGCGATAAGTATATTAAAGAGCATGCTTGAAAATTATTTTAAAACTCGAATTTAAAAAAATGTAAATTAACGGTTTTGTAACATTGCATTTGAAAAAAAGGAAATCCTTATTTGTAGGTGTAAAAATCTGAGATGGTTGCAAGTAAGAACAAAATTTACTGATGGAATAGCCATCATCAATCTTATGTCAATGTTGCTCACGGTCTTTTCTTTTAAAAATATATTCCAAGATTTATCACTTAAAGAGAACTGGGACGTCTACGATAATTTTGCAGTTGAAAATTCAGGCTATTCTTTTTAAAACTCTTATCTCGTTCAAATATGTATGCATCATTATTTTTTTAATCCTAGTTTAAGAAGAACTTTATACATATTTTACGATGAAAAATTGCTATTTGGATTTAAAGATAAAAATTTAAAATAACATTGCCAACAGCTGTATTTTTTCATCTTTAGTTGTAAGGTATTCATTTTTGGACACTTAAAATGAAAATCTTGCCTTGAACTGTTGTGCGATGAAAAAAATACTTGATTTTTACGTACTAAACCTATTTTATTCTTTATTGCATTTTCTAAATAATAGTAATAATAATTAAAAAAAATAATTTATTGGGAATCTACATGTTTTTGTCTTAGATTCTCAATTTACTTAGTTATCCTTAGTTAAAAAAAAATAATAATAATAATAATAAAATAGGTTCAAGACGCAGTAACCCTTGCTCTAACCTATTTTAAATTTACAGAGATGTATTTGCAACACATTTTGCCTCTGCCGTTACATGTTAAAAAAAATCATGCTTTGAGAAATGCAAAAAAAAAAACACTTGCCCTCTCAAATAGGTTTTAAATGTTTTACATTTTCAAGCTGGTAAGTGCTAAACAGCTAAAGGGTACATAAATTATATGGATTTGTAATCTTAATATCTAAGTTTTAAGCCGCAGTTTCAAAAATAGATTTTTTGAAGGTATTTGACGCTCCAGTCCTTAAGGGAGTTTTGAATTCAAGGGGTGGCCCAGGGGGGCATTCCCCCCCTGAGAAATGAAATACCCCCCCCCCCCCGGAAAATTCGAGATTTTGTATTTTCAATGGTCAAAAATTGCAATTTCCCCCCGGAACTCTGTTCTCCCCCCCCCCCCCGGAGCCACAGAGCTCCCCCCTCCCGGAGAAAAGTGACTGAATTCGACACTGCCTTAAGGGGACACAGTACCTTTTTGAAACCATCTCTTCAATTTTGAATAATACTGATATATATGTGGAGGCACAATACATAATGTTAAAAATTAACTTAAAAAATTCTTGTAGAACAGCTTATTTTTACTAAAATTCAGTTTTAAAAAAATGTAACTACTTAACTCTCTACTACTTTTTTAAATATGAATATTTTTGCTTAGATTTTTTTTCCCCCACATTCATTAGAATACATACAACTGTGAAAGGTTTTTTAGATGTGTGGGATTTTATGTTTAATGATTTTATTTCGTGTATATTAAAAATGAAAAAATTAAACTCTCATTTTAAATATAAAAAAACTATGAGCTTGAATGTTAAATCCATGCACCAAAAATATTGAATACACCATGTAGAATAATTTTTAACAAGTTTAAAACTTCTATCTAAATTAGCAAAAAAGCTTTGGTATTTTTCAAACAAGTTATAAAAATACGAACAGGGAGAAAAATCAATTAAGTTTTTATTTGTTTAGGTAATTTCACTGGATCTATTAACAAAATTTGTAATATCTCGCGATACCATAGTTATACGTAAAACTGGGGTGTCAAAATATTCACAAATAAGCTTACGGTTAATACTTTTAAAAAATCTAAATTTCGACGAATTTAAAGTTAGTCTCCCCTTTAAATAAGAATTCGCCACACATTTACTGCCTAAGAATTTTCTGCTGAAGCTTATAAAATTAGCCGTATCGGTTAAGCAATGCGCATATTGAAAATAAAAGAAAAAATAAACTTTCATACTTTCAACGTATGTTTTCACCTGCAAAAGGTTTACCGTTGAACAATTCTAATAAACCGACATAAATTTTCTCTCCAACTCTTCCGTATTTATAATTTGACATTGAGAATTCGTATTCAGCAGACGATGTCAAGATACACCCATACTAGTGTCTGACCCAGCTTATTGAGTAACATCCGCTATCCTTTCAATTTTGTCCAGACACGGAATTGCGATTCTGCTAATTCTGGGTAAATACGCCCTTGCACTTTCGTGATGGTGTGCATTGCATTTGTAATGACATTATAAAGCATGCGTCTTATTTTGGTTTGAATAAGTTGGCAGAAAGCACGTCTGAAATTGCATGAGAAACGTAGCAAATGAAGTGCGTTCGTACTATATCGAAATTTTTAAAAAATTTCAGATCTTGGTTGAATAGTATACAATACTTAGTTGAATAATATACTTCGGATGCAGTATAGTAGCCGAAATCTTTAGTGTGTCCCTGTAAATGCTACCAGTTTTCTATTATACAGGAAATAACTTGTAGTAAACCTCAGCAACGTATATCAATTTCATAAACTATGAAATAGTTTAATATAACCAAAACGCGCCCTAAATGTTTTCCCCTATACCGTTATGTAATGGAATACTTCCATGCGATCCTGTAAATTAATAACATACTCTTGACACCACAGATTGTACAAAGTGTATATTTCACTTATGCATATCAATTTCATTATGCTCGAAAGAGTGTAACATTAAAATTAAAATGCACTTGAAGCTATTTTTTCTCACTGGCCGTATTATAACGGAATGCTTTTGGTTGTCCCTGTAATTGAGCTATGCATCATATTTTAATAAAATTTGAAATGACTCTACAAAATTCTGCAAATATCATTTTAAATTTCAAACGATTCGGTTGGTTAGTTTTTGCGTTATATGCGGACATACAGACGAATGGACGGACTGAAAGACGACTATATATGCTATACGTATTTACATAATTACGAACACATGTAAAAGGACTAGATTTTTAAAAATCATCTTAAAATATACAGGAACTTTCTATTTTAGACGTTTTGAAGGAAATATTCAAGGAAATACTTGACACGTTCTTTTAGAACTTTTTTTGAATATAAAGGATATATACGTAGGATTATGAAATACCGTGACCTCTGTTTAAAGTGGAATCCGACCCATTACGAACATCCACGCCTGAACTCTGGATTCGAAATCGACATCTTTTGACTAATAGTCAGCACCATAAGAACTAGATGAGCCCACTGACAAACGTAGGATTGAGGAAACTGGAGAACCTGAAATGTATTTGAACTGCTTTGGAAAACGGTTTAAATGTCTCTTGCATTTCTTTTTTAAACAAAAGTTGTGAACTAAATTGGAATCTTCTTTTTGCATACTGGAAACCTTAATTTTACATATTGCAGAATGTTAGCATTTTATTTAAATGTTTAAAAAAGGCCGAAGAAATATATATAAATTTTCAAAATCGCAAAGCCCCAAAGAAACCTAAAAAATGAAACTTAAAAGCCGGAATTCTGCTTTTTCAGAATTTAGTATCGCCCCCGATGGCATATATATATATATATATATATATATATATATTGTACTACATAGTATGCTAAAAATTAGTCCATTTATAAACATATAGCATTGTTGAAAATTTCTATTCACCAATTTACGCCAATAAAAAGGTGTGGGGTTGAAAACTCTTGTGCAGCCCTGTATATGGTCTATGAAATTTATACGCAGAAAATAGTATTTATTAAATAATTAAATTTTAAATTCATACCGCAACTAAAAATTCACTTTCAGCAATTATTGTTTGTACTCTTCAATTGTTCATTTTCATCTGTAACTAAAACTCTGTGTGTCCCTGTAAAGGAACGATAAATTCTGTGCTTGCCACATTCTATAGTAATAACCTTTATAGTACGTTTTAGTGATAAATATCAATTTCAATAATAGTGTGTGATATCACAAAAATATACTGCGAACGATTTTTCCCCATTGACCGTAATGTGATGGAATTCTTCTAAATATCCTTCTAAATGAACCGTAAATGACTTCACAATTTTCAATACCGAACATGCCGTAGTAAACTCCAGTAACCTATCAATTTCGTGTTAATCAAACTATATTTACGTGAGTTGGAGCACAGAAAGACGGACAGAATTCATTTACGCTCTTCAATTATGTTGGAAAGTTTTCAATCTTAGGAGGGCTCAACTCTGATTTCTAAACAGAGGTGTTTGTTTTTAAATATTTGTAAAAATTCATCCCTTTAATTCCTGAAACAGTGAAATCTACTGGACTCGAACGCCGGATCTCCCGTTTTTTTAAGCTGAAGACACTACCCTTGCGCCACTCGTACTTGATTACATGGTAGCAATATTTATCCCTTTGTCACATTCACTCATTCCTATTGCATTTCTTTTTAGTTTCCTTAAAGAATCAGCAGCAAAAATAGTTTGAAAATGGATTAAATACCTGATCCAAATGTTTTTTTTTTTTTTTTTTTTTTTTTTTTTTTTTTTTTTTTGGGGGGGGGGGGGGGCAGTGTCTGAAATATGTTCGCTAAATGGGATCTGAAATTGAAGCCCTTATGTGGGAGTTAATGCATTCTCTTGTAACCCTACCTCCACCCCTAAAAAATTATTTTAAAATTGCGTGCTGAGTTTGGGAAAGTTTTTTATTATATAAGCCAGGGGTGCAAAAATCTAGACGCCAGAAGTATCTCGCTACTAAATTTCTTTCGTCTAATATTTTGTGTAAAATTCTTCTAGAATTCTATTAAATTTTCAGCGAAGTAAAATTTTTAAATTTTAGTAATGAGACTATCCGATGGCGTTTGGGATTTTTGCACCCCTGATATAGCCCTAGGACGGCTTTGGTTGGGATCGGATTGATTTTCAATATTTTGAATTATGGATGGTTACGGGTTAGGTTTTAATTTTTTCGGATCGATTTCGGGTTGAGTTGATTTTTCAAAAGAAAATCATTGAATATTTTTCAAACAGAAAAAAAAAAGTATGTTTGAATATTGATGAGTCTGTACGAGTTCATTTTTACATAAATAAAATTTATACATAAAATTATAGACTATTTTTCAGTAATTGTATTGAAATTTTTAATTTTCTTTCATTACGAGTTCGGATTGGGATATTTCAAGCTCGGATCGTGTTCTAGGTTAATGAAACATTTCCTTTGGCCAGTTCGGGTCTGATTTTGGGTTGACTTTAAGCAAAAATGTCAGATTCGGTTCAAGAACAGCCCGATCCGTACAGGATGCCAAACGTCAGTACCGTTTCGACTTTATTATGTTCACACGGAAGGAAATATAAAAAGATCTATCATAATAACAATGCTTTCCGTACATTGTGTTCAAAACATAAAAGGCAATAGGGCAAAAAAGACATCCTAAAAATAAAATAAAATAATGTTGTAAAATGACTATAATATTTGGGCTACTAAATAACGACAGTAAATATTCGCAGTGCCGCTAATATTTCCTTGAAGCACAGTTTCCTTTCTTGTGTATATTTTAGCTCCCTAAAGTAAACGCTTTAACTCCCACCTTGACGGGTTGGCTGACATAGTGGTTTGAACGGGTGCCAAAGACAGCTGCCGTAAAAAAACCGAGAACGGAATCTCCAAAGTTTTATCTTTCCACTAGGTGGTTGTTTTGCTCTTTTTAAATAAATTTCTTTAGCGGGCGTTGATGTTTTATTTAGGCGTTTAGTTCCAAAATGAATGTTAGTTTAGACACATTTATTTTAAAATCACGCCATGCAACTTTAGAAGAGGGAATATCTATGCAAGTAATTTTATCTTTTGTTTTATGTGTTTTCACTTAGATGCAAACAATGTTCAAGAGAAATTAAACACGTAGTTGCCGAAAGTTTAGAAATTTACGAATAAAGTTTGTCATTGGTCCTTTTAAAACTAGAAGTGATAAAGGGTTTTTAATACCGTTAAAAAATATTTAAAAAAAAAATAGTTTAAAAAATTATAACAACCATTTGGAAAATCAGTCTAATCAATTTGACGTGTTAGATACAGGATTATCTTATTTGAGTTTAACGGATTCAGATTCGAGTGTATCCATTGTGAATGGTCAGCTAATGGTTTAATAATAAGCTCTACGAAGCTGCGGTCGTTCGACAGCTTCATAACCCCGAACCAACCCTTTCCTCTTTTCAGTGTCTTTGATTTAATCAACTTTCCTTTTGAATTTTTTTCCCCCAACCTGAATCCCAAATGTACTATTTTTATCTTGAGAGCTATTGCATTGTTGCCGTTAAAAACTTTAATTGAAACTCATTTTAAATTGATTTCCCTAAAGGGAATTTGGATGTTTGCGACGGCTAAAAAGTTGGTAATTGGATATTTCTTTAAATTCGACATGTTGTTAAAATATGCATGCATCGTATTTTCATCCTTGTTTATTAACAACTTTCTTTATAACCACTGAGATTTAAAAAAAAAAAAAAAAAAAAAAAAAAAAAAAAAAAAAAAAAATTAGCAATGTAAGCAAACGTATTTTTTGTGAGTGAAAGTTTTGAAGTATTCACTTAAATCTTGTGTGGTGATCAAAAAGTACTTCATTTTATGTACTGAACCTATTTTAACTTTTACTACATATTTAAAAAAAAAAAATTTGATTATTGCTACAATGTTTATAGATTACCCAATGCAAATACTGCTGTGACAGTGAAACTTTTTACGGGCAGTCTAAATAAAAGTAAAAATCTCTGAACCAGTATAAAATTTCGCTAGAAAAATTCGTTTAGTTTAATGACAATTTCTGCAATTAAATGAAGCAAATATTGCTATTTTAAATGTCTGGTATGAATTTAGAATATCCAAACAACCAGGGGGGGGGGGGGGAATACATTAAACTGGGAGCTCTTGTGATAGCATATATGCTACTATCTGCCTTAGAAACACCAACTAGTATATTTAACGCCGAAAGTATATAAGAGAACATAAATCGGTAATATGAAGCACAATGTTTCTCATTTTGCCACGAAGCTAACAATTTTCAGAATTTCCCACAGTGCCAAATATCTGATCTTTCAATTCCCATCGACACGAATCGTCGCTCAAATAAAATAACTTTCGCAGCTTAATATCAAGTGTATAAGACTGAAGTCTGTAAATTGAAAAAGAAATCGAACTTCAGACAAAACCTTTTCATCAGACAAAACTTTTCAGACAAATCGAAATCATTTGGGAACAACTGTGCGACTACACAAAAGGATATACACTTACGTAATCGGAGGTGCATGTCTAGTTCTTTTCGATGATCTATTGATTGTATCTTGTGTTATATTGTGAATCCGCAATCGTTAGATTCTATTATTGGAACAGCTTTAACTAATTTTAACTATTTGCCTCGAAACAGGAAAATTTTTGTTCTTCGCTCAAAATGCTCAATGGGGGAATTTCTTGTATTAATGTACTGATTTTTATTAAGGATAGAATTAATATCTTATTTGTCGGAGCAACGTAAGGAGAAGAAACCAGAGAAACAATTCAATTATCATGTCTCTGAAATTTTCAAATGTACTATTTTTATCTCTAGAAAGCTGTTGTATTGTTACAGTTGAAAACTTTAATTGAAAATTAATTTATATTTATTTCGCTACGGGAAAAAAGACGTTTGCGACAGCTAAAAAGTTGGGTATTGTATGTTCTTTTAAATCCCACATCTTGTTCAAATATGCATGCATCGTTTTGTTTATCGTATTTTAGCTAAAGCTTTATAAATGTTTTAAGATACAGAATTACTATCTGGTTTTAAAAGTATTTAAAATATTAATGCAAACATATTACTCACCCATCATACGTAGCATTGAATAAATCTTGTAATCATTTTAAAAAACGAGAAGAAAAAAAAAAAACTTGACGAATTGCACGATTTAAAAACTGGAGATTACGAAAAACATTTTTAGAAAAAACAAGAAAAATCATCATGCATTAAGCATAGATTATTAAATTTCCAACACTCCTTGAAATCTTTAACAAAACTTTGTTATTTAGTGCAATAAAATAAATAAAATTACTTTCTATTGCCAAATATGTATTTAAGTACTTTTGAACAGCCCTGTATTTAATCTGTCGGTTGATATGTATGCAAATATAATGGGTAAATTTAATTAAGAAGAAAATGCCCTGCAGGTTGCAATTTCTCTTTCGGCGATTTATACTAATAGATGAAAACACTTGAATACTTTTGTTCAGCCCTGTAGTATACCTTTATTACACGTCAGTATTTAGTTAAAATTTATTTTAAACGAAAACTCTTAAAACTACTGAAACTACATTATCGGAAATTATCTTTCATAGACGTCCATGTACCTAATTCTTTACACGATCCTGTATATCATTTTATCTATATTCTGCAAACATTTCTTGGTATCGATTGTATAACAGTGAAGTCTGCAAATAATAAAACAAAATAAACTTCTGACAAAACTTTTCATGACAAACCGAAATCATTCAGGAACAACTGTCCGACTACACAAAAGGGATATATACACTTACGTAATCGGAGGTGCATGTCTAGTTCTTTTCGATGATCTATTGATTGGATCTTGTTATATTGTGAATCCGCAATCGTTAGATTCTATTATTGGAACAGCTTTAACTATTTTAACTTTTTGCCTCGAAACAGGAAAATTTTTGTTCTTCACGCAAAATGCTCAATCGGGGACTAAAGATTTTTAATGTAATGTACCGATTCTTTTATAAATAGAATTAAATCTCTTATTTATCGGAATAGTGCAGGGAGAGGAAACTAGAAACAATTTAATTGTCAAATCTCTGAAACTTTGAAATGTGCTATTTTTATCTCAAGAAAGCTATTATGTTACCGTTAAAAACTTTAATTGAAAAATCATTTAAAATTGTTTTTGCTAGAGGGAATTGACATTTTTGCAACAACTAAAGTTGGCAATTGGATGTATGTCAATGTAGCAAGCCCATGGCAACAGGCTTGCTTCTGGATTCATTTACTGATTCAGCATTATATCACGAACTTAGCCTGTGTCGTCAGAAACCTAACGAAGCCGTAAGTATAGCACATAGGAGCATGTGGCCGTTAGCAACAAGCCACGTGCAAAGAAATAATGCACAATCAGCAGTCTCTCATGGATTACGAATGACGTATAACTCTGGACCCTGGTAACAGCGAAAAGCATCAGAACCATTCCAGATGCAGCAATGTGAAGACGTGCACCGAGCTCCAGCGGCAGAAATTGCCGGAGATGTCCCTAAACCTTTTATTTTGCTCATCTTTTCTTTGTAAAATTAACATATAACCCAGAATTATTAAATATGTGTGTCAAAACCCATGGACTCCTTCATTGATATATATATATATTTCTTTTTTTAATCCCACATTTTGTTCATATACGCATTAATAATTTTTTTTATAATCTATTACAGTAAGAATTTTTAAACCAAATAGTAATAATCGTATAAAATTTTAAATTTTTAGAATGTTTATAAAGTTTAAAATAGTAATGTAAGCAAACATATTTTTTCCTCGAGAAAGTTTTGAGGTGTTCACTTTTTTTTTACTCTTAACCCTTTCGCGACGGTAGCCTTTTATGAAATTTTTAAGGTTTTCTCACTGGTTTTTAAAAACAGGAATTTGTGCCTTATTAAATTTTAAAAAATGCTCCGATTAAATAAGGCAAATTTTATAATAAAATACAATGATTGTTTATGCACATATACGTGTCGCTCGCTCTCAAGAGGTTAACCTTCAAAATCTTGTGTGGTGATCCAAAAATTTATTTTCTTATGAGCCTATTTTAACCTCTATTGCATATTAAAAAAAAATTTTTTTTTCATTTAGACACACATATTCCTTATTACGAAATTAATCAAAAATTTAAAAAAGAAAAAAATCCACTAAATTTGAAACACTGATAGCATATATGCTACCATGTGCATTAGAAACTCCAACTTGTATATTTAACCCAAAAGCATAATAAAACATAAATCAATAATATGAAAAACTGTTTGTCGTTTCGCCGTAAAGCTAACCATTTTCATAATTGCAATTTCCCACCTTGCCAAATATTTATCTGATCTTTGAATTCCCATCGGCACGAATCATCGCTCAAATAAAATAACTTTCGCAGCTTAATGTCAATTATACTACACTGAAGTCTGCAAATAAAAAGAGAATTTAATTTCTGACAACTTTTCACGACAAATCGAAAACATTCGGGAACAACTGTGCGACTACACAAAAGGAAAATACACTTACGTAATTGGAGGTGCATGTCTTTTTTTTTTTTACGATGATCTATTGATTGGATCTTGTTATATTGTGAATCGCAATCGTTAGATTCTATTATTGGAACGGCTTTAACTAGTTTTAACCATTTGCCTCGAAACATGAGTTTTGTTCATTCAAAATGCTCATTCAGGTATTTGAGATTTTCATGTACTGATTTTTTTAAAAATTGAATAAATCTCTTATTTATCGGAACAGTGTAAGGAGAAAAAACTAGATAAAAAATTTAATTATAAAATCGCTGAAGTTTTCAAATGTACTATTTTTATCTCAAGAAAGCTATTGTGTTGTGTTACCATTTCCATTAAAAACTTTTATTTAAAATTATTTTAAATTTATTTTTTCTTGAAGGAACTAGGATTTCTGCAACAACTAAAATTGGTAATTGGATATTTTCTTTAAATCCCACATCTTGTTCAAATATGCATGCATCAGTTTTTTATAATCTTAGTTAAGTAATAGCTTTTAAACCGAATAATATTACTATAAATAATAAAATTTTATTAACTTTAAAATGTTTATAAAGAAATTTAAAATAGCAATCTGAGTATATTTTTTTTCCTCGTGAAAGTTTTGAAGCATTCACTTTTTTTCTTTTCAAAATATTGTCCGATGATACAAAAAGTACTTGATTTTATATACTGAACCAATTTTAACCTCTATTTCATATTAACTTTTTTTTTTTTCATTTATCACTTTTGTTACACATATTCCCAATTTACAAAATTTATCCTAAAATTTTAAAAAATGCTCTAAATTCGAAACATTGACAGCATATATGCTACCATGTGCATTAGAAACTCCAACTGGTATGTTTAACGCCGAAAGATAAGAAAACATAATTCAATAATACGAAACACAATGTTTGTCATTTCGCCGACAAGCTAACAATTTTCGTAATTACAATTTTTCCCACCTTGCAAATATTTATCAGATATTTCAATTCCCATCGACACGAATCATCGCTCAAATAAAATAACTTTCGCAGCTTAACATCAATTATATAACACTTAACTCTGCAAATAATTAAAAAAAAAAAAATTGAACTTCAGACAAAACTTTTCATGACAAATCGAAATCATCGGGAAAAATCGGGAACAACTGTCCGACTACACAAAAGGATATACACTTACGTAAGAAGAAAATGACTTGCAGGTTGTGATTTCTCATTCAACTGTTTATACTAATAGATGAAACATACTTGAATATTTTTTTTTTCAGTCCTTTAGTTTACCTAGTACCTTTATTGCACGCCAGTATTTAGTTAAAATTTATTTTAAACTATAACATTCCTAAAACTACTGAAATCGCAGCATCGGAAATTATCATTCATAGGCGTTCATGTATCTAATTCTGTACGTGATCCTGTATATCATTTTATCTATATTCTGCAAACATTTCTTGGTATCAAATGTATAACACTGAAGTCTGGAAATAAAAAAACAAATGAACTTCAGACAACACTTTTCATGACAAATCGATCGGAAACAGTTGTGCGAGTACACAAAAGGGATATATACACTTACGTAATCGGAGGTGCATGTCTAGTTCTTTTCGATGATCTATTGATTGGATCTTGTGTTATATTGTGAATCCGCAATCGTTAGATTCTATTATTGGAACAACTTTAACTAATTTTAACTATGTGCCTCGAAACGGGAAAATTTTTGCTCTTCACTCAAAATGCTCATTCAGGGATTTAAGTTTTTTTAAATGTACGGATTTTCTTTAAGCGTAGAATTAAATCTCATTCTTTTACTTATCGGGACATTAATAGGGAGAAGAAACTAGAGGAAATAATTTTAATTATCAAATCTCTGAAATTCTCAAATGTACTATTTTTATATCAAGAAAGCTACTGTGTTGTTACCACTAGAAACTTTAATTGAAAAATCATTTTAAATTGATTTCGCTAGGTAGAACTCGGATTTCTGTGACAATTAAAAAGTTGGTAATTGGATATTCTTTTAAATTCCACATCTTGTCCAAAGATGCATACATAGTTTTGTTTATCATATTTTAGTAAGCGTTAAAAATGTTTTAAAATAAATATTTTTAAAGTAAAATAGTTTTTTAATATTAATGCAAACAAGCCTATTACTTACCCACCATCCGCAGTATAGAGTAAATCTTGTAATAATTTTAAATTAGGGGACTTTTTTTTGACGACTTTTTCAGACACTGAAGATTCTGAAAAACTCATTTTTAGAAAAAAGAAAATTGCAGTCTGCGTGTCTGTAAATTCTCTACAAAGCTCAAACAAATTAAGATACTTTTAATTTGGTATGTACTTAGTATGTAATTATGAGGAAGCTTATTGAATTTCAGTAATCTCGATTATCCGGAGCTAATTTATTCGGACTCTCAAAATATTAGTTCTGATAAAAGATGTATATAAAGATTTTCGAAATTTATTTTAAGGAGTAAATATATAAAAGACTATAAAAACCATAAATTTTGCATAAGAAATAAAGCCTCGTTTAATTAGTTGAAAACAAAACGATAAATTACTATCAAACATCCACTTTATTCTGAAAATTTTAAGCAGAGATGTCAAAATTAAAATCTCCAAAAATTATATTTAACACTTAATAGCTTACTTGCTTTCGTTTCCCAATGTAAATCTATGAATTTTTCGTAAGAGTTCTGTGCCTATATTAAATTAATGTACTGTAACGAATTTTGGGGGGAAAAAAAATTAAGATTTTCAAAATGAGCATTGTGTGTTTTATAAACGTTCTTAAAAAAAAAAAAAAAAAAAAAAAAGTCGCAACAACCAAGTTGGAAAATGATTTTTTCAAAGACAAAAATTTAATTTTATAAATTCAGTATTGATTTTTTTTCCCCTCACTTTTTGTAAATAACTTTATATGTAACCTTTAAGTGCAAAACAAACGTAAAACATCTCGCGAAGATTGTCATTTATAGTCATTTTTCCCCTTTAAGGATATCTATTAATTAAAAAAAAATAAGAGGTTAGTGTTTCTTTTCTGAAATCATACAATATTTTATTAGTTATATATCTACCTTTATCTATATTATAAAAGACAGACATCTGTAGGTAACGCATACATCTTTCTGCGAATGGCAACACTTTCAAATTTTAGATGAAATTTCAGTTTTACAATTCTAGGTGCTGCAAATTTTTAAACTTCTAAACATAGCACATTTTCAATTTTTACACTGTCGTATAGGGAAAAATTGCATTTTTTAAAATGCAGTTTGTTTGAAAGCTGCATCTCAATTTGTTTTTGAGTTAACTTTTCGTAGTTTTTAACACTTTTTGTCATTGACAGTATTCAAAAAATGCGGACACCACAAGGATTCAGATATGTCTAAGATATATCTTTTCTCAACAGAGGACAACCATTTTCCTAAGGTTTTTAAAAAAACGCACTTTCATCTTTTTGTTGAATGAAAAATTAAAACATTGAAAAGTTTGTTTTAATTAGTACTTTATTAAGTTATTCTTTGAATAATATTTCCATGCAGTTTTGAAATATTTAATTTTGATTTTCAAAAGTAAGCAATATGAATGCAATGCTTGATTATTCATTTCATGTAAAATTCTAATAACGAAACTAGTTACAATGCAGTAGATTCTGAATTATCACACTCTATTATTCTGTAGGCTCTTAACACACTTCTCATTTTATCGCCCGATTTGTGTAGACATCATCTAAGTGTATTTGTAGCTATGTTCCGAAATTTTAGATTAAAATTCAATCACTTTTACCCATTTTCCAAATAATTTAAAAAAATGGCTTTTGCCTACTCTCAAAACATTGCAAGATATTTAAATATTTAAGGGCAGTTTGGAATTAAAAGAAAATATTAAGGAAGATTCTGATGTTCTGAAATAAGAAATTTAACCCATTAAATAATCTTTATTACACGCATATACATAAACAGATAGGAACCCTTTCGCACACAGATAACATAGCCGTGTTGTAAAGTAATGCGAGGAATAAACCATCTTTATCATTAAAAAAATCATTTTAACAGTTGTTAAATCTACGCGAAGAGAGATTTAGTCGCGAATTTAGAATGAATACTAAAGATTAAAATACCCTTCTATTTTTAACTCTTTCATTTCAAATCCTCTGATGGATTTCCGATTAAAGTTCTACACCGATGTAGGGTTACGTCAGATTATTAAAGTATAGCATACGTCACAATATTAACGAAAGAGCTCCTATCCTAAAATCTTTTTAGATATGTACAGATGCTTTCAGATAGTGATAATAGCATATTAATACTATAGTAAGTAGCATCAACTAGATTTAGTAGCATATAGGGCAATTTGGAATAAAATTTTGTACAGATTGCTGTTGGATATAAGTTCAAAAGTAAGTGTTTAAAAATTATCAAATATTGATCGTAAAAATTTTGGTTTGGTGTTAAATCAATTTTTGCATGAATTGGGAGAAACTATATGAAATTTGTAGAGTTTTAATTATCTCAGCCCGTTCATTTCAATTTTATATTAATTAGAACTTATTTAGATCTTCACTGGCCAAAATGTACAAGTGAAGAAGATATCTTTTCTGGAATTTATCCTTTAGGCGCTTAGTAATTAAAGTTCAAAAATATGACTCTAAAACTAAATTGATGTTTTGAGGGGGTTTGTACCCTTAAAAATAAATTTAATAACCATTAACTTAAATTGACACAATCGCAAATTCAAGAGTTTTAAACAACTAAATAATCTACAAATCTTCAAAAAATATATATTGAAAAAGATTAAAGTTAAATACTTATGAAAATGTATCACTTTCTTGGTCACTCTCTCTTTTGGACATTTTTGGGGAATTTTTAAACTCTGATAAAAATAACATTTATTTTATGACGGAAACAGTTTAGGTGCCCGCATTTATCAGTTTGCTTTCAATGCAAAAAAAAAAAAAAAAGCTATTAAAAAGTAAAGTGAAAATGAAAAAAAAATTGCAGTTTAGTTTTTATTAAGTAAAAGAAGAGGCCCCCGAACGGGGATCCAGGGGCTGAAAAAGATACTGATAATTTTCTTAATTTTTTTTTCTTTTTTTACAAAAAATCTGTAAAATTTAACGGGCGTTAGACTTGAGAACAATCGCAAATGTTGCTCAATAAATAGTAAAGTATCAAAATTTAAACAGTGAACTTTCTTATGTCATACATTGTTAACTGCTAAAAATTTAGGATTGAGTCCAAAACTATCTGGCTATCAGCGATAATATTAAAAAGGAGACTATTGCCAGTTTGAATGTTTTCCAAATGCATAAGAAATTGTTTTTCGAAGTTTTGTTTTTTGTTCTTTAGTGGTCCGTGATAGGTTGAATTGAATGTGAATAAGAGGGGTGGGGGGGGGGTGCGATTGTGTATTCACCAGGTCGGCTTATTATCTTTATTTCCTCATGTATGTGAAAGATATTCCCAGATGATTATAAAATCAATATTTTATTTATTTAATAATCTTCCTTGTGTGAACGAAAATTGTGTGATGAAACTGTGATGGAAATTTTGAAGAGGTAATTTTCCAACTTGCATTTACTAAATTTCTTAAACAATACATATCCTTCTATGAACATTTTTGTTATTGGTCATTAGATGCATTCTTTTAAAAATTATCGTATTAAATATATTTTCCCCATTCTGCTCGCGAATTTCCTTTTGTTCAAAATATTATTGATTTACCTTTTTTAAAATTATCTTTCAATGTTAATCCTTTAACGCCCATAAGTAAATTTATGTAATACTGAAGTTTGGAATAACATCATCCAATATCTAAAATACAATGTGCTCTCCTTATTCCAGATTTTGAAATATCCCCTTCCCCCTCCCCTAAAAAATTATCAAGACAGTCTATATTTTTGGAGGATCATTTGAAGGGTTTCCTTAGTGACTGATATGTTTATCATACTCTATCCATTTTAATCTTGTTAATTTGCTTAATGTTTTCTCCCCTTTTATTAACGATTTATGTATGTTAGTAACCCCAAATTCGTATTTTGCATTTTCATGGTTGATACGAAAATGAAGCCACACACTTTATTTGTTGTTCCAAAGTATTTGGGGTCTGATCAATTAACTTTTGGTTCTACAAATTTCGATTATATTTTTCTTTAATTCATTTTTTCATGTTTAAATGATGCATATTGTATTACAAGTGATGTGTATGTATGTGTGTGCTAACTAAAACAAAAAAAGAAAAAGCAAATTATCGAAATACAGCTAATTTCTTTTATCAAGTAACAAACATTCAAGATGGTATCAAAATTATTAAACAAAAAAATTAACATTTGAAATCCTTCAAATATTAAATAATTTAGTTATTTTCAAGACCACCTTCTCTTCCCCAAAAAAAAAAAAAAAAAAAAAAAAAAAAAATCTTGTTCCGAAAAAGGTAAAATTTGGAAAGGTTTGATCTGGGGACTTTTTCCTACGATTAAACTTTTTTTTTTTAGATCCCAATATAGGCGCCTCTGTACATATTAACTTAACACGGAATGCTACTATGTTTAGATTTAACTTCCAAAATTTTCTATTTTCGCCATTGAGTACATTTTTATTCGTGTATAGTGCGCAATGTTATTCCAAAATTTTAGTTCTAAAATTTGGGGGTGCGAATTATACACGATATTTTCAACAGCTGTAAGAAATCGCATACGCTTTCATTAAGTCATTAAATATATAAATATATATTGCCATTATGTTGTAAAATAGAAGAGATAAGTAGAATTTTTTTTAAAGTAACAGGATTTAACGAATTCCTGATCTAACGATAACTTTTAATGGTACTATGATTTTAATATACTTTTATTTTAACATAAAATTATCATAGACCAGGAGGCGGCAGCTCAGACAATCACTTCATCAAGTTAATGGAAGCAAACATAGGATTAGTTAAATCTCTATTTGCATATTAAAACGCAATCGATCTGCCAAGTCATATCTTGGTAGAGAATAGAGAACAGCTGAAAACCCAATTTTAGTGTTGACTCGTAGCTTTACCATTGTGCTTTCCTGCACCCAAAAGTATAAAAACATGGAGGATTGAGAGCAGGAAAACACAATAAACCTATGAGTCAACTGTCAAAATCGGGATTTTAGGTGCTTTCCACCAGACCGATTGCATTTTAATATGGTAATCGAGAATTAACTAATCTAAGACTTTCATCCGTAAACTCGATGAGGCGATTGTCTGTGCGGTTGCCTCCCTGTCCAGGTTTTTGTTCATCCATAGAACTATGTAGATTCTTATAACTAAATCAGTCTGTTTATCAAACTCAATTTGGCATGACTTTTCTAATCTGAATTTTTTTCATTTATATTAATTAGATATTTTCGCATATCATTTAACAAAGTATTTAAGAGACTAACAGATTTCGTTTAATTCTCAAAACTTTTGGACAATGTGGGGAGGAAAATCCTTTTTAATTTTGGAAGATTCTAGATTATAACATCGGAATATCAGTTCAAATAATCTATAATTGCTGATAAAATAAACATATAAACATAAACTCTATCAATTTATATTTCGTGCATAATTTAATTACTTATAATATGCCAAAATCTATAAGAAGACAGATTTTTTTTTTTTTTTTTTTTTTTTTTTCGTAACGATCCGAAAGGTTTGTTCATGAGGTCGAAATCAAAAGAATGACACAAAAGAAAGCATGATAAAAACGCCTGCATCAATATTGACTATAATAAGAGCAATAAAAAGTTCATAAATTCTTAAATATGCAAAACCACGCAGGTGTCCGCATTTAATATCTGGCCCAGTTTTCAGAGAAACATCTGAAGCAACTAATTCCTTAAAAATATTTTAAGTGACGAATAAATAAGTTTAATTTCGATGATCCGGATGGTATTTCTTCATATTTGCATGGCCTTCGAAAGAAAAAGGGTTATACAGTCGAGTCTCTCTACAACAAAACTCCGTACATCAAATTTCTCTATATAACGAATTTAAAGTAGGAACGGTCCCCTTTTCGCATGATTACATTGAAAACAGTCTCTATATAGCGAAATATCTATCTCCATATAACGAATTTTTTCATAAATTGGTCTTAACTTATTCAATTTTAAAAAAGCTTCGAAATCATATGGAATCAATTTTCCATCACTTATTTTTGATTTATCATTCCAACGAATTCATCCCACCTCCCGCACACCTTTCCATATCCTTCTCAAAACAGTGTCAATTGGATTGTTACACACGTAAGAGAGGGATCAATGAGAGGCACACGAGAAGCCTTCAAATGGAGGAAAATGTTAACTACAATTTTTCATTCCTTGCTAAAATTTGAGCTTTTTTTGAGAGCGTAACAATTTTAAAATCAAAACAACAAAAAATCAGATTTCTTCGTCTGAAATTAATGAAAGTCTTCCTTATTTGATTTTCACTAAGCTTTCAAATAAATGACTATTCTCTTTTTTGAAACAGCTTAAATAATTAAGAAATAAAATGTTAGGTTAATATTTACTTTTAAACACTTCAAATTCTTAATTCAAAAGATAAAATATAATATTTGTTCAAATTTCACACATTAAATAAGATTTTTAACATCATTCTCTATACATCGAATTTCTCTAAATAACGAATTTTTTACTGGAACGGTGGATTTCGTTATATAGAGACTCAACTGTGTTTTCCCTGCGTGAACCAGATAGCGATTCCCTAATGGTTTAAATTGTTTTTTCTTCAGAAGGTAAACTTAGAATTGTTTTTCTAGAAAGATGAAATACGATAAATGTACCGATAACCACGTATTAGTCCGCGATTTGTAGAACCAGGTTAAGAAAACTGCCGGCTTTAACAAATTTTTTAAGAAGACAATGTAATTGTCTCAATTGTTTTCAAGGAGATAAATTTTTCAGTTCGCTCTGCAAAAGACAGAGGTGTGATTTGATTCCTTATTTCGTTGAACATCCGACATCCGAACCTAAATCTCATGGCGAAGATTTGGTGTATTTTAGTGCTCAAATAGCTATCAAAAATTGGTCTAATGGTCTCCAATATTAAGACTTAGAATTAAAAATTGCCCTTGACAAGCTCTAAAACATGTGAACTCTATGCCACAACACTGCATTGGAATAATTAAACACAAAGCACAAACGACTTGTAATATTTTTATAATTTGGAAAAAACTGTTCTATTCTTTTGCTCCTTAACATAACCAATGAAAATGTAATTTGTTATAGTGTTTACAATATTATTTCTATATATATCGCCTATTTAATTTGATAAAATCAACTTAAATTGTTTATGTAAATTAATATTTGTTTGATCAATTAACGGATCGTTCCTATCATTTTGTATCCCAGTGATACCCATATATTAAAATATTATACGTAGAGAAAATAATTTAATAATCTTGAATAGGTAGCTTAAATAATTTTTCTTTCCTGCTCAAGATACAAAGCAAAAAAATATTTTTTAAAAAAATTCAGTAGATCATGATTTTTACCTAATCGAAGCAGTTAATTTTCCTTCATATTTTCTAATATTTAGAAAAGGAGTGCGCCCTCCCCCCTATACACACACTTGCAACTGTTTCTAGTATCTCTGCTAGTCGTGCCAAAAATATATAATCAAACTAATGAATAAAATTTCCTCAACTTAATTTTAACAATTTTTGTTTTCACGATAAATTTGTCTTTATAATGTGGCAAAATAAAATTGACCAAGTTGTAGAATTTCTTTTATTAATCTTTAACATATGTATGCAAAGAAAGTTTCCAAACAAATACTCCAGTCAACTGAAATCTATATATATTTTTTTTTCTATTATCCTACTCATTTTTTTTTCTTTCAAGTTCTAGCTTTTTTACGATCTCTTGTATATTGATGCAAATAGTAACTGGTAAGAAATTTATGAATCCATACAATGAGTGTATAATTTATTACTACCCACTACCATGTGTGCGAATAGTTTCTTTGGATAGATAGAAGGGGTTTCCAAAATCATGCTTGAACCGGGGGGCTTTAGATACCCTAAGTCGAACATTTAGCAGCATCGAACAATGTCTTATGTAACCCGGAAGAACTTAAATTCCTACAGTACCCAAATTAAAACTGGAGTTTAATTTTGAGATACCAATTCTATTTTAGAATTTTTCCTCCCTCTTCAAATAAAAGATAGTCGCAGCGGAAATCTTTAATTAGAAAAATGCATTGTCATAATTTAAACGGGGAGGGGGGGTCTTATTACGTGGGCAAAAAAGGGGGGAGCGCGGCGAAAGGATTGTGCTATTAATTCAGAGCCGATTAATCACGTTTTGTTTTCGAGTGGTTACTATTCTTGGGTGAAGAAACTTATGAACGGAGCACTCGACGTCAGCTTCGCGTCTAAAATATGAACGTACTAAATAAAGTTGGCGAAATCAATTTGCCCTAATCGACCCGATTTATTCGGTCCTCTTATGCAAGACCGAGATAATTCAGAAATTGTTTTTAAGATGGAACCGGAAAGGTCTCTTGAATCAGCGTTTGGACGTAATTTTTAAAAGGTAGTTTCTCTCTTGAGGGTAGTTTCTTTTTAAGAGTCACGCTCTTCAGTCGCGCGAAAAGGAACTACTCACTAATGCTAATCCTATGGAAGAAATCTATAAAGATATCTCTGTTGTATTTTATTAAAAATTTAGTTTCGACAAATTGATTTCACAGTAAATTCTGTCTTCTGCGTAATGAGATTAGTTAAAACCATTAATTATGACCAACTGGTAACCTTTTCTTTTACTCATAATATACGTTGATATGCAAATTGTTTCCAAACAAATACTTCTGCCAACTAAAATCTTTTTTTTTTTCCTATTATCCTACTCGTATTTTTTTAAGTTCTGGCCATGTTTTTGTGATACTCTGTATTTAGAAGTAAATAGCACTTGGAATGAAATTTATGCATACATACGATAAGTATAAAAATGTATTATTAGCAACTACCATATTATTTAGTAACAATTTCTATGAATAGATAGGCCTCCAGAATGATGCTTGCCCGGGGCCTTAGATAAACGAAATCTGGTCCTGAGCATCGGACACATCTTATGTAACCCGGGATGCCCTTAAAATTCTTACAATACCAAAATTAAAAGGGGAGTTTAATTTTAAGATACCAATTTTATTTTAGAATTTCTCCTCCCTCTTCAAATAAAAGATAATTCCAGCGGAAATCTTTAATTAGAAAAATGCATTCAAATAATTTAAAAGGGGATTGGGGTATCTTATCACGTGGACGAAAGGATTGTGCTATTAATTCTGAGGCGATTAATCACGTTTTGTTTTCGAGTGGTTACTATTCTTAGATTTCTATCCGATGTGTGGAGAAACTTTGAACGGAGCACTCGACGTCAGCTTTGCATCTAAAATATGAACGTACTAAATAAAGTTGGCGAAATGAATTTGCCCTCATCGACCCGATTTATTCGGTTCCTCTTATGCAAGACAGAGATAATTGCGGAATTCCGGAATTGTTTTTTGAGGTGGAACCAGAAAGGTCTCCTGTAATCGCGTGTTTTTGGATCTGAGTTTTACGAGGTAGTTTCTTTCTTTAGGATAGTTTCTTTTTAAGGGTCTACTCCAGTCACGCGAAAAGGAGCTGCTCACTAATGCTAATCCTATGAAAGAAATTTATAAAGCTATTTCGGTTGTATTTTATTAACAATTTAGTTTCAACAAATTGATTTCACAATAAATTGTCTTCTACGTAATGAGGTTAGTTAAAACCATAAATTATGACCAATTAATAACATTATCTTTCACTCGTATCATAAGTAGGTATGCAAAGTAAGTTTCCAAACAAATACTTCTGTCAACTAAAATATTTTTTTTCTATTATCCTACTCTTATTTTTTTTTCCGGTCATCTTTATGCGATATCCTGTATATAGATGTAAATAGTACCTGGTACGAAATTTATGCATCCATACGATAAGTATCAAATTTATTACTAGCTACAACCATATTATCTGCGAACAATTTCCGAGGACGAGCAGAAGATGCCTTCAGAATGAAGGCCTAGAGGCCCAAGGGCCTTAAATATCCCAAGTTGGGCACTGAGCATTGAACAATATATCTCATGTAACCCGGGAAGCCCTTAAATTCTTTTACAGTACCAAAATTAAAACGCGGGAGTTTAATTTTAAGATACCAATTCTATTTTAGAATTTTTCCTCCCTCTTCAAATAAAAGATAATTCCAGCGGAAATCTTTAATTAGAAAAATTCATTGTCATAATTTAAAGGGGGATTGGGGTATCTTATCTCGTGGACGAAAGGATTGTGCTGTTAATTCTGAGGCGATTAATCACGTTTTGTTTTCGAGTGGTTTCTATTCTCGGGTTTCTATCCGATGTGGAGAAACTTGAACGGGCAATCGACGTCAGCTTTCGCGTCTAAAATGTGAACGTACTAAATAAAGTTGGCGAAATCAATTTGCCCTCATTGACCCGATTTATTCGGTCCTTTTATGCGAGACAGATAATTGCGGAATTCCGGAGTTGTTTTTTTTGAAATGGAACCGGAAAGATCTCTTGCAATCAGTGTTTGGATGCAATTTTTAAAAGGTAGTTTCTTTTTAAGGGTCTCCTTTATAGTCAAACGAAAAGGAACTGCTCACTAATGCGAATCCTATGGAAGAAATTTATAAAGATATATCGGTAATAATTTATTAACAATTTAGTTTCGATAAATTGATTTTACAATAAATTCTGTCTTCTACGTAATGAGATTAGTTAAAACCATCAATTATGACCAATTACTAACATTTTCTTTTACTCATCTTATAACATACGTAGATATGCAAGCTAATTTTCCGAACAAATACTTCTGCCAACTATCATTTTTTGTCCTATTATCCTACTCGCATATTTTTTTACGTTTTAGCCGTCTTTTTCGAACACCCTCTATATAGATGTTAATAGTACTTGATCGAAATTTATACATCCATACAATAAGTATATTATTACTGTCCACTACCATATTATTTGCGAACAATTTCTATGAATGCATAAAAGGGGCCCTCCAGAATGCTTTGCTTGCCCCGGGGTCTTAGGATACATAAGATACTCAGTGCCCGAATTAGGGTAACCCGGCAAACCCTTAAATTCTCACTGTATCAAAATTAAAACAGAAGTTTAATTTTAAGATACCAATTCTATTTTTGAATTTTTCCTCCCTCTTCAAATACAAGATAATTGCAAGCGGAATCTTTAATTAGAAAAATGCATTGTCATAATTTAAACGGGGATTGGGGTATCTTATCACGTGGACGAAAGGATTGTGCTATTAATTCTGAGGCGATTAATCACGTTTTGTTTTCGAGTGGTCTCTATTCTGATTTCTATCTGATGTGAAGAAACTTTGAACGGAGCAATCGACGTCAGCTTCGCGTCTAAAATATGAACGTACTAAATAAATTTGGCGAAATCAATTTGTCCTCATCAACTCTATTTATTCGGTCCTCTTATGCAAGACCGAGATAATTTCGGAATTCCGGAATTGTTTTTTGAGATGGAACCGGAAAGGTCTTTTGTAATCTCATATTTTTGGATGTAAATTCTAAGGAGTTTCTTGATTTAAAGGGCTACTTCAGTCACGCAAAGAGACTTATTCGCTAATGCTTATCCTATGAAGGAAATATATAAAGGTACCTCTATTGTATTTCAATGTTTTTAAATATGTTATTTCATTGGATATCTGGGATCAACCTGTACAAAGGCTACTTTTTCGATTTTGTGCAGGTATTTTTAATGAAGACTCTTTCCTTTTTTGAAGCGAGTTTTGAAAATGAGCAGTAAAAGCATCATTTTTATTGTGATCAAAACGTGGCTTACGTAATAAGTCATATTACGTACGCCATGAATTAAACATTAATAATCCTAGACAAATCAGAAAAAGAATAAAATATAGACTTCTCAAGGATTTAAATATGCCTCGGATATCTCTAGTCTCGACTGAAAGCAACAACCATTTTCTAAATGGTTAAGAAAAACAAGTTTTGAAGAATATATTTAAATTAATTGGTGAATTGCGATACAGATTTCAATAATTGCAATATAATTTTAAAACAAATTGCATTGTGAGTAATATATTTTCTTCTATTCGATGATCAGAATTTTGAAAATGCGCAATATTTAGAAGTTTGAAATATTGTAGTAAAGCGAAGCTTTATCGTCTGCTGGTGCCGACATCAAAATGACGTCAGTGTTACGGTCGGACATACTTGTCTTTCATAAAAAAGGGAAATTTTTTTGACATTGTTTATACAATTTTTTTTTTATGAATAGCCAAATAATGTCTGTCTATATACATACATGACTCATTTAAATTTTTGGTTTAAAGCATGTTTTCTATTTAGAGAAAGTGGGGTAGGTGAGTGTGTTTATCATAATACAAATCTAACTTTCAGTATAATTTTTGCCACATTAAAAACAGCTCAAGAAGTTAAAAGCATTAAAATGACGTCACACTTTAAATGTATTTGGAGTTAATCCTTTATCTACTGAATTATTTATCAAGAAATTGCTTCATCTCAATAATTTTAATATCTGTAAATAATACTGGAATTTTTAAATGAAAATTATATGAAATTTAGATATGTTTTTTATCATTGATTAAAACGGATTAAATATCGGTAGCTATAACTTTTTGGAAATATTTACAAAAATAAGATTAATGAACCAAAAATATTTGTATGGAAATACAATTCTTATAAAAGTAAGGTATTCAGATGTATTACGATCCTCTTTGTAAATAAAAAGGCTCTTGCAGTTGAAAATATTTCATATAACTTTTTTGAAAGAAAGAAAAGCCGTGTATATGAAAACCATTAAGAAAAATCACTTAGAAATTATCACTTTTACTTACCCATCATACGTAGTATAGGGTAAGTATTGCAATCGTTTTGAAAATCGAAAAAAAAATTTTGACGGATTTACACGTTTCAGATACTGGAGATTCCGAAAAACATATTTTTAGAAAAAAAAAATTTGCCGTCTGTCTGTCTGTAACCGCTCTATCTCCCGAACAAATTGAGATAGAGACTTGAAACTTTGTATGTGCCTAGTATGTAAGAATGAGATGAAGCCAATTTAATATCAATAACCTCGATTATCCGGAACTATTTTTTAAGGAATACAAAAATTTTCGAAATGTTTTTTATTTTAAGGAGTGGACGTAAAAGACAATAAAATAACACACATTTTGCATAAAGAACAAAGTCGATCGGATTATTAGTTGCCGAGATATGTGTAACCCTGTTTTCCACATTCTTCGATTTTTCATGACCCTGTATTTCATTCAATTTTCAATTCAAAGATATATTTTAAATGGAAATGAGACGCTTAATCCGACGCAGTAAAACTGCTAGTTAATATGATTATTTTTGGAGTTATAAGGATGTTTCTTTTACGCAATCCGGTACTACTTGAGTATTTTCGTGTTTTTATATAATTTGTCGAAATCGGCTCATCAGCAATTCATTGATAGAGCATTACTATGTATATCAAAACTATTTAAATTTACGTTTGCATTTTATTTTGGAATTGCGATGCATTTTATAAATAGTTTACATGCGTTTTATTTTCATATTTTATATTATGCATATCCATGATGGGTAAGTATTACGGTGGTCCCCCAACGACTAGTTTGAAAATATTTACCTTCCACTGTTTCTTTTCTTTATCGAAATTTGATCGCACAGATTATAATGTGTGGAAAGAAAAAAAAAAAGTTTTAATTATAGATTGAGTAAACATATTTTGCATTAAAATTTCTTTAACGGTACTTAAAAGTACCGTCGGTGCATATAGGGTTAAATCATCTGCTATATGACATTTAAATTTCAAGGAAAAAAAAATAATTTGCAAATTATGAAGACACGTGTCAATCCATTAGAACTTCCATAGAAACTTTTTCAGTGCAACACCAAACTCTAAACAAGCGGTTATGTTTTATTTCAAATTTCGTTTGTATATTACAGCTATATTTTATAACTATACGTTTATAGCGAAGTGTGTTTTAATACATTCGATGCTGCGGTGGCATTTTCTTAAGAATTATATTAAATAAAAGGAAATGAAACACAAATTTTTATAGTCAGTCCTATCTCTTTTCAAACAAAATTTCAAGGCTGACATAAAATAAGCAGTTAAAAAAGGAACATCTTTCGTGTGATCATTGTAGTTTTAATTTTTATGAATTGAGTATGTTTCATTTTAAAAATAACGCCATAAGAAATAGAATTTTATTAAGTAGTAAGTCATTTAGTTTAATTTTTTTTTTCATTTTTCCCCAATTTCCATGGAATTTGTACTTTTTTTGTTACATGCGCCCCCCCCCACACACACACACACAAAAAAAAAAAAAACTTTGCATTTTTATTTATAAATTCGATTTTTTAATTGCGTCAATTCGGTCAAAGTAACGTCATTTTTAGGGTTTCGTTCAACCCTATTCGTTTCTGTTCTCTGTCCGTCAGTGTTCGTAAACAAACTACCCTAATTTCCTGCGTATAATCCGCGGATCAAACAATCATTTTTCGACCCAGAAATTTTATTAAATAAAATATAACTTTTCAAATCACCGTAAATATTTGCCGTCAATTACAAAATAAAATTTCTGGGTCGAAAAAGAATTGTTTGATCCGCGGATTATACGCAGGAAATTAGGGTATATAAATCGGAGATTTAAAATTTTGTGTACTTGCAGCTGAATATCTTGTCACATGCCAAATCATGAAATTTTGAAAAAAGTATTTTAATTTCCTCAATGTCATCCGTTCATTTTTGCGATTTAAATTTTAAATGAGAACCTTTTTAATTTCCATGTATTTCATGCAGATCTCATAGTTTGGATTTAAAGCGTCTCGCTAGTAAACAGAAGATTCTTAATTCGAACCGCGGCTCTGGAAGATGAATTTTTCATATTAAGATGGATTTAATTAAGTTTTTTGCCAATTTAAGGGTTTATATATTTTTTTTTTCACTGAGATTTATAATATTTTTTTAATTAAATTTTCAATTTTAAAAACTATTGCGATTTATTAATCATTCAGAATTTTAAATTTCGTTCACTTTTTTTTATTTTAGAATTTTAAAATTTTATTTACTTCTGCTATTTTTTTTTTTTTTTCCAATTTCGAATTTTCAAAAAAAATTGGAGTTTTGGATTTTTTTTTTTAAATAATTTGATTTGAACATTTTTGATGAAAATAAATAACCTAATAATTATTTGAAAATCAAATTTATTAGTACTATCATCTATGTAAGAATTTATTAATTAAATTTTGGATTTATTAAAGTATAAGTTGTTTTAAAGGAAAAATTAAACGAAACTGTGTGTGAGATCTGCGATCACACTTATCCACTTGTTTTGATTTAATTTTTATAGACAATATCTTTCCATGCATATTTACATTTAAAATAAAGGCTATGCATGTTTAAATTTGCATATTTGTCTAACTTTATGTATATGGGGGGGGGGGGGTGGAGGGGAAGAATAGTCAAATCGCTTCTTTCAGGATCGATAATTGGTAAAAATTCTATTTAACATCCGACTACTTTTTAATGTCGAAGGTCTTTATCGATAATTTACCTATAAAAATTAAAATTATGCAATTTCTTTTAAATTATAACTTAAATGGCATCATATCTTTTAATTGCAAGTATGTAATATGTGCCGCTATGCGATGTATCCCACCAATGCAGCATTAAAACAATTCATGAGAATAATCCAAAGTTTCCACAACGGTAGAAAAGAAAATTTACTTGAGCACAATTGATTTTCCTGGTGACATTTTGGAGATTATTTATAGATTCGGTTGCCTCTTTAGAATTTTCGAAAGATAAAACGTAACTTCTACATATACCATTAATTTTTAAAACTAGGTCTTTTTAATAAATTTTAAAATCATCCTATAAATAAGCAATGAGTTTTCGATAATTAATGCGTAAAATGTTTAAATCCTGAAAGAAATTGAAAATTTTGAGCTATTTGACAATTTGGGGAGTTTCCTTCAAATGTACTTTTTAGATTATTTTATATTCCTTTACAGAGCATAGTATATACGAATTTATTTGTATTGATATTGTAGAATTTTCTTTTAATCAAAAAAAAAAAAAAATGTAGGCAAAATTTCTTGCGCCCAGGGCATTTTCCTATTTGTGTTAGATCTTTAAGGGTTTGGAGGTATTTTTATGTAAACGCTGTATTTTAAAACCTGCAGCTCCTGTCTAATGGGAGCCGTTCTAACTTCTAACCATTACACATAAGTTTCCTGTATATTGATTCTGTATCGATCATTTTCATACTTGTGCACCAAACTTTTTGGTATTCCTTGAAAATAATCGGTAATGCTTAATCTTATACTTTATTGCTCCCAATTTAAAAATGTTTATCAAATCGTAAAGTAAGATATTTAGCTCAGTAACTATAATGCAAGTGTAGTTTTAATAAAATGACATTTTAAAAATGAATATTCATAATAACAAATCCTGGAAGAATAAGTAAAATTGCATAAATTTAACTAAATCCGGTTCAAATTTTCAATTGAGTTTTTGAGTCTGCTTGCCAGAAATGGAACTTTAATGGGTCCGGGACACATTTTAAAATAAATTTTATTTATGGAGTTAAAATTTTCAATTTTTTGTGGTTGTTATCATTTGTAAACAAAATCAAACAAAACTTCTCATATTTTTTTTTTAACTAAAAACAACCAAATTCCTCCAATATGTTTCGTTTAATTCAAGGTTTGTCTGGAAAAACTGACCAGTATAGCGGGCGAAGCGTGTAGTTAATTTTATAAATGTGTATATTAAATGACAAGGAAAATCTTATTGATCATCTAAAACTTCATGAATAGAAGCACAAACCTCAATTTTATACCTAAATTGACATTTGAAGTAACATTCTTAGATTTACGGAAACTAAACACCTGTAGTGCACGATTTTCCGGAGTATAATTTTAAAAACCTTGTACAAATGCAACATGAAAGATTCGTTGTCATGAAAGAGCTGTTTAATATAAAAAATGTTATACCATTACTTTAGAAAATAATTGACCATTTTAAAAATAAGCAAACTAATTACTACTTAAGTCTGCACGTTTGATATGCTGATGCTGCAACTCTTACAGCATTTAAATGTGAATTTTCCACATTTTTTTCAAATTGTGAATTTTTGATCACGTTGTGTTAACTTTTATGGGTGCCCTTTTCTTACCTTTATTTTCGATCAGATCTTCCTCTTTAAAGCGTTTTATCACATACTGCATCATAGAATGGAATAAATTATCCAATCAGGGCCGTAGCCAAGGGGGGGGGCCAGGTCGGTCAAAGCCCGACCTGGAAAAAGTTTTGCCCGACCTAGCGCAAAACTCCACATTAAATTTCTAAAAAAGAAGGAAAAAAATAGCAACAAAACGTTAAATTTATATTTTTCCACTTTTTAGCCAACCTAGAATGAAATTCGACATTCCGATCATTTCATCACTAAGTATTTCCTTTTAAAATTTGTTATTAATACAATAACGCAATTCCCGTTTTTCTTTCTTTCTTGCCAAATTTCCCCTTCTTCCCCTAAATTTAGTTTTTAGACTGGAAACAACAAAACAATCATTTATAAAGCTTTTTTCCTCTCTCTTTTTAACAGATCTCTGCCAGAAATTAAGGCATTCCTCGCTTTTTCGCTTTGTAGAAATTGCCCCATACCACTCAAAATTAAACAAACCTGGATTAGCTTATATTCCTAAAGATTTCTTTCTTTGTATAATTGTCACCATTCGAAATTTATCGTTAGAAGGCCGGCTGAAACCAAAGGATTCTGAAATTACTGTGAACCAGTTTACAATATTGTTTTCTTAACTTGAATTCTTTATACTTGACAGTTAGTTGCTGTTACATGTAAACTCTAACCGATTACAATAAACTGTAAATGTCACACATTAGGATTTTTCTCTCTTTTGTTATGTTTGCTTTGGGAAGAGGGTCTTTTAAAAAGAGGCCGGGTGCACGTGTGTTTTGCCCAACTTCAACTGAATTTGAGAAAATCCTTTCTTTTCTTTCTTTCTGTGGTTTATTGACAATAGGAAAGGGGAAGATTACAATAGTTTAGAAGATAACGATCTAAATGTTACTTGATTGAAAAGCTCACTATCCTGCAGTTAAACTAAGTTAAAACAGTTTTTCTTCCTTGACATGGAAAAGTCATACATAAAACACACTGCCTGCGAACATAAAATATGCCGACTAGTGACCGCAAGTAGTGGTTATGTCTGCCCGCACATATACCCTCTGTGATCTGAAATTGCGTTCTTTAAACTACTTAAGGGATTATTTTTCTAAATAAAGAGATACGGTGAAATGTTTTTTAAAGGTTTGTTAAAGTTTTTAACAATTTTACTATGGGACGATCTGGATCCAATTTGTCATTCTTGTGATTGTGCGGAGTGCGGCCCTTTGTTTGACAACCGAGCAGCCTTCGGAAATTTGGACAGCGATTTTGAGGAGTAAATAGCAACTCATGAACACAGTAGCAACTTATTGTGCACTATGCATTATATGCATAGTTAAACCATTTTGAATTTTAATTGCTATTCAATCTTTGGTGAGAGTGTAATAAAAAGGCTGTTTTTTTTTAAACGTTATGTATTTGGAAAACATGAGTGCATGCGAACGGGTTACTTCAGCTGTAACTACAAGTTATATTTGAAATTAGGCACATCTATTCATATTTATACAAGAAGCATAGACTAAAACAGAAAACAGTCTGCTCCTAAATCGTGAGTAAGACACACTGGTTATTTATTCTATTTATTTTATTTTATTTTATCCTTTTTTTTTAAATTATCAATTTATTGTGGAATGTAAATATAGTGAACCTTCATTTAATAAATTGTACCTAAAAGTATTATTAATATAAACGAATATAGAACATGTATATGTTTAAATTATTTAATCAAAATAAAAACAATTTATTTACTTTAAACCAAATATATATATTTTTAAAACTTTAATACATATATTTTTTCTGTGCCTCTGAAGAAACTTTAAAAATTTCACTTTTGCTTTAGAAATATTTCATATTTTAAGCGAAAAGAAATCCCTAAAATTTCAATATAGGTAATTGATGAACTATGTATAAAAGACTAAATAAATGGTCAAGTGAGACTCGCACTCAAAGGGTTCTGTAATTAAACATATGTATTACTATCTGAGCCGCCCGGCGTTGCCCGGGTCCGTATTAACAATATTAAACGAACTTGAAATTTGTATGATTTTATCATTAACTGGAAGCATGCAGAAATGCATTGTCTGAAATACGTCGCAGCTGATTTTGGGGAAAATCGGTTTTAAAAACAACCAATATTAAGCTCTAAAAATACTTAAAATGAGCAGTGAGAAACACGGGAGGGAACATGTATCCAACGATTGCGTTAGTTTCGTGTTAATATTTACCCGTAAAAATCACTGTTAAATCACGTAACTATTTTTTTCGCATAGAAATCCCAAGTGAAATATTTTGAATTTCAAACTAATTATATCACTCTTAAATCCGACTATACCGTGAATGAAATCGATACGCGATGATAAAAGATTGGTATATAGTATTATAATTTCAGAACCATTTAACAAAAGTGTATATTTTTAATCAAAGCGTGCGTAATGTTGACTCTGTAGACAAATTCCTAACCGTAAAATTTTGTACCATAACCATAATCTGTCTGTAACCTAACTGCGACTTAAGAGTACCCTACCGTAACTTAAATATAACATAAATGTAACCTAGCCGTCACTTTGAAATATCAATATAGAAGCATCATTTAAGATTTCACTTGAAAAGTTAACATTCTTTCGTTAATGTCTTAAAATCGTCTGCACTCTGAAATCTAGATTTTAGACTAATATTTGTTATTTAAGTTTTCGCGCATGATTTTAAAAGAATGTTTTCATAAATATATTTTATATACTGACATAGAGTTATTAATATGTTGTTAAATTATAAACATTTTTTCATCTACGTTATAAAGTATTAAAAAGTTCTAAATAAAAAAAAAGAAAACTTTTAGTAATACAATTTTTAGTTCAAATCAAATGTTTTCAATATTTTATTTAATTCTATTTTGATATTTAATTATTTCGAATTTATCAATTTCAATTATTTTAAAAGCAAACATTTTTTAAAAATAAATAATATAATAGAAAAAAGACCATTTTAAAAAATTACTATTTCTTCGTAAAATATGCTTCAGCTGCAATTCATTTCTTTCAATTCGTCTTATTAATACAAAATCCTTTCCACATGCTTTTGTTTGGGACAATAAAATTAAAATTTGAGCGATAAATCGTTTAATATTGCAACTCTTTTTTTCGGTTTACTTCACCACCACCTATCTTTTTACTTCATGGTTTACAACCGCTGTGATAAAAAATCATCATTTAAACTGATAGTTTGCCAGTCTATGAATTTTAAAGGTCTGTTCCAGCTTTTTTAATTATTTATGTGAGAATTTTATGCAACCAACCAACCATAACTAAATGAAGGGAAAAAAAGAAGAAAAAAGGCGATTATTTATGAGAGTGATCTTTGGAATTTAATTAATTTCTCAGTTAATAAATAGAATTTCGAAATTCTGAAGCTCAGGTGCATCAGGAGAGATTTGGGGCTACTCTCAAAAAAATTTTGAGCTTCGTACATGCTATAGATTTTGCTAGCCATCGCAGACACACACACACACGCAGACAGAGCGTTTTGTTCTTTTATTAATATAGATAAATCTCTTCGAAACGAGCGACTGATATACGTGCCATTTAAAATTTTTAAAATCCTTCATTTTTCTCACCAGTTTTTTACTGTAAAGTTTACATCTCTTTGGGCATTTTCGCGATTTAAATACAGAAATTTTTCTGTTTTGAAAAATCGATCATTAATGATTTAAGAATTATTTAAAGAATTAAGTAAAGTGATCTCGTTGCAAAGGCGTTAACTGTATTTTTTAAAGAAAATCTTTGCTGAAAGAATAAGAATTTGTAAAAAGCTATTCAACATAGGGCTAGTTATAGCGTTCTAGAAAAGTGTGAATGAGTATATAATAAAAGTCAAAGGGATAGGAAGCCTAAATAGTAAATAATACCAAATATTGCTATTCTATATAACATTTTTTATTTAATCTTTCCTTATCTATTTATAAGAAATTTAAATTAATGAAAAAACCAGTACGAGAATAAAAGGTAGTGTAGTGTATATTTAAACTCCATTTGACATTTCATAAAATTAAATTCAGCGTTGTAATAACCTTTTCGTTTTCCAATGCAGCTAACACAAAACCCTTGTTTAATGTTTAAACTTGGCATTGTGTTAAAGGAGCTTGCGTAGAAAGTAGCTCGCAAATTTGCAAAGCCGCTTTGGTCCGTGACGTGTTTTTCCAGATGGGTTTATAATTAATTTTTAAATATACAAGAATCGTAATGAGTAACTCACTCAAAGTAAACTAGTCGTGAACTCCATACTATTTATAAAAGGTTTGCATGCACAAGGAATTTTTTTAAAAAGTAGACATTTTAATACCAACAACTTCGTTAAGTAGGGACCGACATATTTAGAAAGTGCTTTGCATGAAACAAGGCAAATAATACTTTAAAAAAAATCCTGGTACAAAAATGGATGATTTTTTGGAACAGATGCCGCATCTTCCCGCGACCCACCATTTTGTTTCCCTGTTATTTCTCATACATTATTATTTAACCTTAGACTACAAAATGCAACTGAAATGATTATTTTATGATTGAATCATACATTTCAAAAAATTATATTAAATTAAACAAGACAATCTACTTTGGAAACTCAAAGATTAAAAGATCAAATTTTTAATAGTAAAACTCGTTTGATATACTTTTTCTTCTTTTTTATAAAATATTCAAGTAAAGTGAAAACAAATCTTTTAGTGCGCATGTTTCCTCAAAAAATAATTGCAAAATAATAATAATGATAATAATTTGTGAGAAATAATAGGGAATCAAGATGCCGGCTCGCGGGAAGATACGGCATCTAAGCCATTTTTTTCCTTATGCGTATGAATCCTGATTTATGTCATTAATTTTAATTAAGTATATTTTCAAAAGTATGAACTTTATTGCTTTTATACTGCGACTAGGTATAGCATTACACCAACATATTGTTAACACCAATTATTCTTATCTGGGCTTTAAAAGCCGATGGTATGCCACTACTCATTATTTAGTTCCAAACCACCTCTGCCTTTAAGGGTTAATATCTTGGCTAACTATCGACGAATTTTTTTCAAAAATCATTATCAACACTGCTATAATACTTCTGCTACGATAGGTACCACCAATGTTCTTCAATACCTTTGCTTAATGCCTCCAAATCCAAATTTGTGTGTAACAGAAAAATATGCTTTTCTCAAAAACTACTGTCTAGAATAATTGCTATAGTTTTCCTAAAAGGTTTAAAGTAACCTCAATAACAACTAATTTTTTCATAATTTTAGTTTCGATAGATTCGGATTTAGTGGGGGTTATATATTTTTCCACTATATTTTCGATTACATCTTTGAAAATATAATACCTAAAATTAAAAGAGATATATTTTTGAGTTCAGCGTAACGAAAGCTTTCACAAGATACCCCACACGATATACAAAGAAAAAAAAATATTTTTTTCAAGTAACTAATAAACAGCCTACCCTCCCTCTAAAATATATTTGTAAATGTTTAATAATCTGTAAATATGTGGGTCAATAGATTTTATTACTTCCCCCAATTTGAGCTTTCTGCGTTTTATAGTTTATGAGGGAAATGGCTGTGACAGACAGACACTGGAATGATCTTATAATGATTCCGTTTTCCCTTTATAAGTACGGAACCCTAAAAAATGAAGAAATAATCTGCCAACCCTAGAAAAATGTTTGCCCTACTTGACAAGAAGTTCTAGCTACGGGCCTGTATCCAATTCAGAAATATTATTCTGAATTGGTTTGCCACTTATGGTAAAGAATAATCAATTTTCGAATGTTAGTTGTTTCTTTACAACTAAGGGCCACTTTTAAATAATAAATAGAATATTACGGAGAATGAAATTAAAAATTAAAGCCAAACAATTTTTAAATGTCACCACAATGCAGAAATATAAATGAAGCGACAGACTATAATTTTAACTAAGAATTTGTTCGAAAACATTTCCGTGTATGGAGGCTCTTGTGGAGTGTTCTTTCTGTGCCTCCCTCCCGTTTTCATTTTTAAAAAGACAATCTACCAGTATTTAAAATGTTGGGTGTTATTTAGAATAAGAGATGTCGTAAAATATTGAACTTCATATTCGAATTCATTTCCAGGGTACTTCTTTTTTTACAAATTTTTAAAGTGTGCGAACACTTTTGGGAGCCACTGTATGAATAACTTGATTTCATCTTTCGTTGCAAAATGTTACTTTTCAAATATAATAAATTTTACAAAAATAACTTACTTTCACCAAAAAGACCCCGAGGGAAACATCCCTGCATTGACCCCTATGATATATGTATAGTACTTATCATAGGAGCCGACTTTGGTGTCAAAGCTGGGTCTGCCAAAAAGTGGAATTCTTTTAAGTCCGATTCTTAAGCATTTTCATGTGAAACCTGAAAAATCAAAAACTTTTTTTTCGTCTTCTGAGATTTTTCCACTTTTTTTCTGTCCTAAGAATTTTAAAAAGGCAAAATTCCGTCCTGTTGGACGGAAAACTTGCACCCTTGATCACAATACATATGTGACAGTCAACTGATTTGATTCGCCTATAATCAATGTAATCGTGAATAAAAATGCAAAAAAAAAGCAGGGGTGATTCTGGATGAAATTTTTTTTTTCGGAAATTCGCATAGCATTTTCGGAAATCGGCGTTTTCCCGCTATCTTCAGACGAAATCAGCAATATTTTAGCAAAATCGGCGATTTATTGCGATCTTTTGCCGAAATCGACGGTTTTTCGGCGATCTTTTGATGAAATCGGCGTTTTCCCATGTTTTTTTAAGTGAAATCATCGTTTTTTCGAAGATCTTTAGACAGAATTCGCATTTTTACGCGATTTTTTCTCGAAAACGGCGTTTTATTCCCGCGATCTTTTGACGAAATTGGCGTTTTTCCCGTGATCTTTTGATGAAATCGGCGTATTTTTTCAAATATTCTTTTGACAAAATACTTTTAAGCGATCTTTTATCGAAACTGCGTCTTTTCCCGCGATCTTTTATCGAAATCGGCGTTATATCCGCAATCTTCAGACGAAATCGGCGTTTTCCCATGTTTTTTAAGTGAAATCATCGTTTTTTCGACGATCTTTAGACAAAATTTGCATTTTTACGCGATTTTTTCTTGAAAAAGACGTTTTATTCCCGCGATCTTTTGACGAAATTGGCGTTTTTTCCATGATCTTTTGATGAAATCGGCGTATTTTTTCAAATATTCTTTTGACAAAATATTTTTAAGCGATCTTTTACCGAAAACGGTTTTTTTTCCCGCGATCTTTTAACGAAATCGCCGTTATATCCGCCATCTTTAGACGAAATCGGGGTTTTCTCGCGGTCTTCAGAAGAAATCTGTGTTTTATCTGCGATATTTGGTGACATTGCCGTTTTTTCCGCGATCCGCACAGGAAATTCGCGTTTTTTATCGAATTTTTGACAAAGATCGTTTACAAAAACATTGACGAAATCTTTGTTTTTCCACGAAATATTGACGAAATGTAGGCTATTTCGGCGATCCTTTCACGAAATTTGCATTTCTACATAATTGTTTTCGCGTACAAGTTGGCAACTGATAACCCAATTTCAAATTTTTGGAAGAGGATGCCTTAAATTTTCGGACGAGAATCACCCTTGGATCAACAATTTTTGCAAATACTATCCGTAATTTTAAACTGAAAGTTTCTATTTTGAGTCCATGATTCTGATTTAATGTTTTTTTATACAGCAATCTTTCCTAGTTGTGCAGTGCACATTTCCTCATGCTTTACTCAAAATATCAGTTAATAAATATGGCAAGCTAATCGTGATTTTTTTTTTCAAGATCTTTTGCCAAAATTTGCGTTTTTCTGGCGATTTTTCGCCGTAATTTGCATACTCTCCGCGATCTTTTGCCGAAATTTGCATACTCCAAGCGATCTTTTGCCGACATTACCGTTTTTTCGCGATTCTTGGTCGAAACTCACGTTTTTCCTACGATTTTTTGCGCTTTCCCTGCTATTTTTGACGAAACTCGCATCTTTTTCAATGATTTATTGCCGAAATTCGAATTTTTCCGCGATCCTTTGCCGCTATTTACGTTTTTCTCGTGATCTTTTTCCGAAATTTGCATTTTCCCCAAGAATTTTTGAGAGAAAAATTTCTTTTTCTTTGCTGTTTTTAAACAAAATTAGAAATTTTTCGTTATTTTTTACGTTTTCCAGCAATTTTTTGACGAAACTTGCGTCTTATCCGCGATCTTTTGCCAAAATTTGCGATTTTTCTGGGGTTTCTTGCTAAAATTCGCGATTTTCCTTTGATCTTTTGCCAAAATTTGCGTTTTTCTCGCGATCTTTTGCCAAAATTTACATTTTTATCATGATCTTAAGTCGAAATTTACATTTTCCTCGCAACCTTTTGCCGAAATTCGTGTTTCTCCCACGATTCTTTGATAAAATTTCTTTTTTTCACTGCTATCTTTGAACGAAAATTTGAGTTTTTTTCGCGATTCTTTGCGTTTATCCTGCTATTTTTTGACGAAATTAGTATCTTTTTCCTTAATCTTTTGCCGAAATTCGAATTTTTCCGTGATCTTTTGCCGCAATTTACGTTTTTTTTTTTTTTCGCTATCTTTTTCCGAAATTTGCATTTCCCCCAAGATTTTTTGAAAGAAAAATAGCTTTTTCTCTGCTATCTTTGAACAAAATTAGAGTTTTTGCCGCTATTCTTTGCGTTTTTCCCGCTTTTTTTTTTCTTTTTTTATCGATGCGTCTTTTCTGCAATCTTTGCGAAAATTTGCCATTTTCCTGAGGATTTTTGTTAAAATTCGCGATTTTTCTCTGATCTTTTGCCTAAATTTGCGTTTTTCTCGCGATCTTCAGTCGAAATTTGCATTTTTCCTCGCAACCCTTGCCTAAATTCGCGTTTTCCCCACAATTCTTTGATAAAATTTATTTTTTCCCTTTTATCTTTGAGTAAAATTTGAGTTTTTTCCACGATTCTTTGCGTTTTTTCTGCCATTTTTTGACGAAATTAGTGTCTTTTAACGTGATTTTTTGTCAAAATTCGAATTTTTCCGCGATCTTTTGCCACAACTTACGTTTTTCTCGCTATCTTTTTCCAAAATTTGCATTTTGCAAGAAAAATACCTTTTTCTCTGCTATTTTTGAACGAAATTAGTTTTTTCCGCTTGTCTTCGCGTTTTTCCGCTATTTTTTTTAACGAAATTTGCGTCTTTTCCGCGATTTTTTTTCCAAAATTTGCGATTTTTCTGAGGTTTTTTTTTGCTATAATTCGCAATTTTCCTCTGATCTTTTGCTAAAATTTGCGTTTTTCTCGTGATCTTTAGTCGAAATTTGCATTTTCCTCGCAACTTTTTGTCGAAATTCGTTTTTCTCACGATTCTTTGACAGAATTCGCTTTTTTCCTACTATCTTTGGTCTTTTGCGCGATCTTTGGCCAAAATTCCCTATTTTCTCGAGCCTTTTTGAAAAATTCGGCCGATTTTGCGGGGGGGGGGGTTTCTGCGGATTTTTTTTTCTTTTTTTTTTTTTTTTTAAGAATTCATTTTTCTCGCTATTTGAAAAATTCATATTTTTCTGCGATTTTTTGCGAAAATCCACTTTTTTCTCTCGATTCTTTGACAGATTTTGCGTTTTGCCCCACTATCTTAGAACATAATTCGCATTTTTTGTGATTCGTGAACATAATGCTCGTTTTTCACGCTACTTTTTGACGAAATTTACAAAGATCTTTTGACGATTTTCATGTATTTTTTCACGATCCTTCCACAAAATTGATGTTTTTTCACAACCTTTTGAAGAAATAGACGTTTTCCCACGATCTTTTGATGAAATTAGCATTTTTCCCCCGCTATTCTTCGACACTTTTCACGTTTATTACCCAATGTTTTGACGAATTTTGAGTTTTTTCGCGATCTTATGTCCGAATTTGCGGATTGAAGATCGATTTTTTTTTTTTTTTAATTTCGGAACAAATTAGTCCCGCAAAAAGCGGCAAAAAATCGTAAAATCGCTCAACCGCGAAAAAATCTCATGCCGCCTTTTTTCACGGTCTGCCAAGATATTGCAAATTGCAAGGTCTGCAGGTATTTTTCAGGGTCTGCGCGGCAGACCCGCAGACCCGGAAGTCGGCGCCACTGGTACTTATAACTACCACAAATTAGCTTTACCAATTATACCTTCAAGGTACATTTTTCCAGTAGTGAAATACGTGTATATATGCTGTACAATTTTGCTTAGCAAAGCTGTCTGCTTAATTGAAAGTTGAAACCCCCGGGCAGTAATACCTATGCAATTTCAAACATTTATTTGATCGAGCATTAAAAGTAATTAAGTAAATTATTTCGATTATCATTGTTACCCTATCGAAGGAGGTGGTGGAAGGGTGTTCTTCAAATTGCATCTCGATGCAAATTTTCTTTTTTAAAGCTAAAATTTTCAAACCTGGTGAACTTTCTTTGTCCTTGAACTTTATAAAGTATAAATTTAGATTGTAAATTAAAGATAAAAGTAGTTTTACTTTTAAATACGCGTTAAACAGTAGTAAATTTTGTTGCGGGAACATTTTCGTTAATTAAAAGATAATATAATGTGTCGTGAAGGATAACTTTGGGGAAAATGGTGAAATCCTTAGTTATTGATTCTGTTTTCCTGTGTAGAGTATTTTGTAAGAAAGTAATTGCTTTTCAACTTTGAAATTTTGTAAATATTTGCGTTAAAATTAATCCTTAAGTTTCCAATCCTCCTTTTTTGCACCATAATTCTTGTGGAGGTAGGGAGCAGTAATAACTTTCTTTAAACTTCCAATGACTGGCGACAGTTTGTCATCCAAGTTTTTTTAGTATGTCATTCTAAAATGCATTTTTTCGGGCGCGTTCGTAATTATGTAAATACATAGCATCTATTGTCGCTCTCCGTCCGTCTGTCTGTCTGTCTGTCCGTCCGCATATAACAACGCAAAAACTACCCAACCGGATCGTTTGAAATTTAAAATACATAATTATTACATAATTTTATTACATAACACAAAGATTTCGACCACTATACTGTATCCAAAGTACGCTCTACTATATCAGCAAGATCTGAATATTTTAAAACTTCGTTATCGTACGAACGCACCTCATTTGCTACGCTTCACGTGCAATTTCCAACTTGTTAAAAATGATTTATTATCAGAACTGTTTTGTAGAAATTTAATGTATGAAAACGATCAGGTATTTTTTGCTCCAATGGAGATTGTAAAAATTCTGATGAAGCTCTTCTCTGATGAGCTTTGTAGGTTCAATGGTTAAGTATTAGGGGGAAAACGGGGGGCTAATTTGTGTGAATATGAATCGAATACAATTCCAATTAGTTTGAATAGCCTGCGAGTTCAATGCGATCAGTATGTTATAAATTTTTTAAAGTGTCAAATGTTAAATAAAAAAAAAAAAAAATTAATCACTTTTAAACCAAAACCATTTATTTCAAATACAAAGTAAACTGACAAATTCCTAAATTAACTTAAACAAGTAAGAAAAATCATGCGTTAAGCATAGATTATGAAGCACTTTCCAACACTTAATGAAATCTTTAACAAAACCTTGTTATTTAGGGAAATAATAGTGTATAGCCAAATATACCCAAATGTGTATTCCAGAACATCAGAACAGCCCTGTATTTCATGTCAGTTCATATAATGGGAAAATTTAGCTTAGCAAGAAAATACCCAGTAGCTTGAAATTTCTTTTTCAGCAATTCATACTATTAGATGGAAACATACTTGAATACTTTTGTTCAGCCCTGTAGTTTACATTGTACCTTTATTACACGTCAGCATTAGGCTAAAATTTATTGTAAACTAAAACACTTTTAAAATAACTGAAATCACATTCTCATAAATCATCATTCATAGGCGTCCATGTACCGAATTCTTTGCGTGGCTCTGTATATCCCTTTATCTATATTCTGCAAACATTTCTCAGTAAATTGAATGCAGCTCAGCGTAAAAATGCATAGCTTATTTAAGAATCGCGTTTAAATAATTTACGCTCATATTCCGTAACGTTGGGGAGCTCTTTTGGGTAGCCCTGTATATCAACTATAACATTTATACACACCATATAATGTGCATATATTTAGCGAAATATAAACGCGAACATCATAATTAAAATGCATTTCATCCCTCCATCAGCCATCATCGGACACGTATACGGTACTTCGGAAAGAATAAACTATTTGAAATCTTTTGTGTGGCCCTGTAAATGCTATGTACTTCATATTATGCAAGACAGTAGCGTATAATTTATATTAAGCTTCAGTGACATATATCAATTTTATTATACATGAAAAAGCTTAATATATTTAAAATATGTCGCACACAATTCCCCCTTTTACCATTAATTATTTTGTGGGGTCCTGTAAATGAATAATAGCTACATTTTCACCTTATATTTTATAGAATGCATATTTTAATGTTTGACAAGGTATAACATCTTTAACATTCCTTTGAAACGATTTTTCCCCATAGGCCGTAATGTAATAGGAAACTTTTGATTCTCTCTGTAGATAAACTAATCATGGTAGATACTTCATTTTCAGTAGGGTTTGTGCTAGGGTAAACGTCAATAACGTCCTAAAATTTCATGGCAATCCAAGTATATTAACGATTTTCCCCCATAGGCCGTAATGTAATGGGAAACTTTTGATTCGCCCTATAGATAAACTAATTCATGGTAGAAACTTCGTTTTCAGTAGGGTTCGTGCTAGGGAAAACGTCAATAACGTCCTAAAATTTCATGGCACTCCGAGTATATTAACGATTTTTCCCCATAGGCCGTAATGTAATAAGAAACTTTTGATTCTCTCTGTAGATAAGCTAATCATGGTAGATACTTCATTTTCAATAGGGTTCGTGCTAGGGTAAACCTCAATAACGTATAAAAATTTCATAGCAATCAGAGTATATTTACGGGAGTTAGAGCACGGACAGACGGCTAGACAAACCGAATGCATAAGCACTTTTCAACTTTGTTGGAAAGTGCTAATAAATCTTTTATCGCGTAGCACATTTTTCATCTTTTTATAACAGCATGGTTTTCATACATTTTCACTTACGCCCGAAAAGGAACTGGGGGAAATAATGCAACTGAGATTAAAAGTTTTATTATGAAAATAAATCTTTATCTCTTAGAAAAGTCAAATATTTAGGCCTTACCCGTCGTTAAGTTTTACAGCATATAGGGCAAAGGCTACAGCATCAAACCTGTACCCTGTGTTACCGTTAGAAGAGCATAAGGTGCTGAATGTTAATTATTCATTTTAATAAAAGTAAAAATAGTTTGACATTTTTATAAGCATTTAATGTGAATCTTTAAAATCATGCATACGTTAAGACTGAAATTCATGTTGCATCAAACTATTTCCATTACAATGCATTAATTTGGTTGGGGTCCCGATTATGTGAAAGTCATCATTTTTATTTACTTGATAGAAAGCTCGTACTAGTGAATTTATTTTAAAATGTTTTTTTTTTGCCAAGATATATGTCAATATAAAAGCGTTATTTAAAATATGTATTTGGTATTTCCAAGCAATTCTTTCAACATATCCTAAATTATTAATTGATAAGTATTTAAAAAATACTGTTTCATTTTGTTCTTTTTAATGTTTAGAATATTTCGTTGCTGTAGATTTATAGCCATTTGGCATTTTTGTCTAGAGTAATTCGGCGCATAATTATTTATTGTTTTTGCAACTTGTGAACAATTATAACCATAAATATTTTTTGTCAATTTATCGCCAGCAACTGGCTAACGGTGAAATGCTTTAAAATTGATTTGATTTCTAAAATATTAAAAAGTTATTGTCACTGAAAACGTGTGTCCATATTTTTTTTTTATAATTCTAGCGTATCGGCTATAGTAAGTGAAACATAAATTGCGAAAATTCCAGTTAAATTAAAAAAATAAAGTGCAAAAACATTTGCTATTAGATATGGTGTGAATTTTCTGTCTCTGCAGTGTATGTTGAGAACTCAATAAATATATTTTTCAGTTAAGACTAAAGTAACAAGTTAAAAATTGCACGTGAGCGTAGCAAATGAGGTGCGTTCGTACGATAACGAAGTTTTAAAAATATTAAAATCTTGCTGATATAGTAAAGCGTACTTCGGATACAGCATAGTAGTCGAAATCTTTTTTCGTGTTCCTGTAAATATACAGAAAGTAATTTTTATTACACCTCAGAAACGTATATCTTATTCATAAAATGTGAAATAGTTGAATATAATTAAGACACGCCCCAAACAATGTTTCCCCGTATAGCATTATGTAGTGCAATACTTTTATGTGGCCCTGTAATTTAATAATAAAAATTCTTTGCATCACAGATTGTACAGAATGCATATTTTAGTATATACTTCATAGATTCATGCCAATTCTATTATGTTCGAATGAGTGTAACATCATAAAAATGCATTTGAAACTTTTTTCCCATTGACCGTAATGTAATAGAATACCTTTGATTGTCCCTGTAAATGATCTATGTATCCGACTTTCATAACATTTGAAATGACTCTATAAAATTACGTAATGTTTTAAATTTCAACCGATTAAAATTCATTTGAAATTTTTTTCCCCATTGGCCGTAATGTAACGGAATCCTTTTGATTCTCCCTGTAATTGATCTATCCATCTGATTTTCATTAAATTTGAAATGACTCGATAAAATTATGTTATAATTATGTATTTTAAATTTCAAACGATTCGGTTTTGGTAGTTTTTGCGTTGTTATATGCAAACGGACAGACAGACGGACGGACTGAGCGACAACAATAGGTGCTACGTATTTGCATAATTACGAACGCACCCAGGGCCGTAACCAGCTAGTAATGCCAGGGGGGACTCTGAAAAATTTTTGTGGGGCTGGATTAATACTTTTTAAAAAACCACGTGTCTTATGCAAACTATGTACAACGAAACAATTTTAAACAACCTCTATAAGCAAATATTGTAAAAGTGTCATTTGAAAGTTATAAAAATGTTGACTAGCCTTTCTTTTGCATCTGTTCTGTGGTCAACAAAAGGAAGGGGGCTCTCAAAAATAAAATTATATACATATTTTCAAATATATATACATATATCATACATATTTGAAAAAAATTCAAATTCTCATAACTATTTACTGCTTTCCCTTTATTGAAAAGAGTTTGGAAAATAGAAGGGGGGAGGGGTGTAAAAATGTTCTTGATTACATTCACAATTGATACAATAAGTAAAAGTTATTAATTGACAATATAACAAGTTTTAAACAACGGGTTACTTAACAAAAGTAGAAGAAAAGCAACTTCTGAATTTGAAAATTGATTTAGATTGCACTTTACAATTTATTACATTAATACTTGCTATTGATCTCACCTAATTCAGTCCATTCAGAAATATTGTAAAAATAGCAAACAATTGTAATTTAGATTGCAATTTTTTTCTGCAATATAAGTAGTAGGTTTTTAAAAAACATTGATATTTCCATTAAAATAAAATAATGCCAACCAAGATTTAAAAAAAAAAAAAAAAAAAAAACAAACTATTTTTGGTAATTTTTTTTTATTTATCAGAGTGAGCAAGATAAATGTTTTTTTTTAAATTATCTTTATGATAGATAACACATAATTAATATATATAAACCCTTTTCATATTTATATACTTGTATACATGCATCTTTTTTTATTTATAGCTTATGACATACATATAAAAGTACAACCTAAACATTTCATGCATAAAACTCAGTGTAAAACGAAATGTTAAATATACTTTTAGGTGGAAAATATTTTTAAAATATACATTGTTAATTTTCAAAATAAATTATTTAATAACATGATCTTGAGGATAAGTTAAATATTTGTTATTATAAATATTATGTTTTATGGCAGATATTTTAGGAGTGCAAAGATGCAAGCGCTGCGCCACAAATGGCTGATGTTTATTGGCTGACCACTAAATTTTGATAGCATTCCTTACCTTATTTAATGACTGATTTTCTTATGTTTAATAAAAAAAAATATCTAAAAAGAATTTTAATAAGAAAAAATTATTCTTCGCCTTATATTTAATAAGGCGAAAAATACTATTAAAATTTAGTGATGAAAATCAGCAATTTATGATGCAGCGCTTGCATCCCTCGGAGTAGAGCAAAATAAATGAAAACATTAATTCACATGATAATTTAAAAAAAAAGTATGCAAAATATTCCAAAATACATTTACAAATTTAAAAATGAAACTTAACTATTTCTTGTTCGTTTGTAAAACTGATTGAATTAATAATTAAAATAAATAAATAACACGGATATGTATAATAATAATGCCTAAAAATTCCATTCATATTTTTTTATTATTAAGTAAATTGAGACTTCTCTTTCATATCACTGATAATTTTCAATAAATAATGTGAATAAATCACATTTCACATAATTCAAGTACAAATTATCGAGGGGAGTGAAATGTCCCCCCGGGCCCCCCTTTACCTTCCCCTGGATTCAACACTGGTCTCAAGAAATATTTTTCTGACTCAACAATGCGATTTTTCCTGACACATTCAAGAATTAATTTTCTTTCATGCTCGTCTAACAATTTCAATCCCTCACATTCATATATCTGAAAATAGATTAGTCATCTGTTTTTCTGTAAATCCCATGCATCTAAATCATAGTCAATTCCTACCTGTTTGACCGCAATTCCGTCATGTGAAAATCAGTCAACATCGAATTTTTCATTATTTTTAGATAGACTGTTTGCCGCTTACAAAAACGTAAACCATTGTTCAATTCCTTACACCTCGATTCCGATTACTTGCGAATTTTATGCCTCTATCAATAAAAATTTTTCGCAAAAATGTCAGAAAGTAGCTGATCTTGATATGAAAACAGTATGGTTAAACATGAAACGCAGTTAAATTCTTTAAGTTTGAATAACCATAGCTGCAAATTTTATTCAATTATCATAAAAGTTCAAAAACATGCTCTTACCCCGTTTTCAGCATCCTCTGCCGACACCGAAGGTATGAAGGAATGTCTTTCAAGCAAGGATTTTTCTCATTTGATTTGTATAAATATACTTTTTTTAAAAAAAGTTTTTTCTTTTTTAACTAAACACATGTTGTCCAGCAACAGCTCTATTGAAATTCTTAAAAAAACGTTTTTATTGAACAGCTTGAAGACGTTTAACCCACGGAGATATGGGTTCTATTACCATGGTTCACCCACTGCTTCACTAATTACCCATCAAGATGAATAACATATGTCTATTTCCGTTTCACCCGTCCCACTCAACGGAGGTAATGGATTATAGATTCTCCCCACAATATTCAAAAGATAATTTATTTTGTACCAAAACATAAGATGATTGTTAGTGCATGTGGGGTTAATTTTTTCAGAAGACGGAAAGTCCTTTTTTTTGTTTTTCCCCAGCATTCTGAGAATTGTATCGCAAAATAATGCATTACAGAGAATATCCTTCGGATTGTAAAATATTTGGTATTTTTCGTTTCATTTAAAACAACTGAAAGATCTAAATAATTTTCTTCCAAAGATAGTTTTTTCCTTTCAGATTAGCGTTAGTTAAAATATACATTTTATTGAAAAAGAAGTGAAATGTCTAGGGGGGGGGGGGGGGGGCTCAAGAGGTAGCTAGATGGGGCTCAGCCCCCCTGGCCCCCATCTGGTTACGGGCCTGAACGCACCTAAAAAATTGGCTCGGCAAACTATTTTACACGAAACCAGCCTGATCCATAGTTTGGGTTTTTTTCTTTCTGTGATTTAGTTTTATGTTGGATTTTTACGCTTGCGGGTCAGGTTCTATTTGACCAGAGCCGTCCTTAGGGGTGTGCGAAAGGTGCGGTCGCACAGGGCCTCGCGCCTAGAAAGGCCTCGCGCTGGGATAAAAGAAAAAGAAAAAATCCCTGTCGGCTGGGCCTATAGGCGGAGGTAGATTTCGAAGAGTGCTCATTTCAACAACAAAAATATATATATATATATATATATGTATATGTATATATAATTAGAGATAAACCCAGTTTAATAACTTCATTTGGCCGTTTATGAAAAATTTTTAATTTCATTTTTCTGCAAAAACTGGTTTTATCAGAATCATCTTAAGAAAAATTCAGCTCAAATGCCCATTATGACAACATATTTTGAAATAGATTCTAAATTTATTAAAAAATTGACCAAAACAGTACATTATACAGTTCCTAAATAACAAACTGTCAGTTGAAAGCATTTGAGAAAAAAATTGAATTTAAAAATGAGTCATAAAATAACCGATTCGTTGTTTGAATACATCCTAAATTTTTTAATCATGATTGCTTCGGAAAATTTTGTGCGAAATACTCACTTTGACAGCATTTTAAAAAATATATTCTATCTTTATCAAAAAACTGGCCAATGCGTCACAGTATATAGTTCCTAAATAAGAGGATCTGTAAATTGGATGCATTTGAGAGCGAAAATGGATTTTAAAACGAGTCATAAAAAACGCAATTTGCTATGTGAAAACTTTAAATTTTCAAATCTCGAAGACTTCGGGAATTTCTGTTCAAAATACCCTTTTTGGTAGCCTTTTTCAAAATGTATTCTGTCTTTATCAAAAAAGCAATCAATGCATCACATTATATAGTTCCTAAATAAGAGGATTTGTAAATTGGAAGCATTTGAGAGCAAAAATGGATTTAAAAACGAGTCAGAAAAAACGCAATTTCTTATTTGAACACTTCCTTAAATTTTCAGTCACGATGATTTCTGAAAATTCTGTTCAAAATACCCTTTTTGGTAGCCTTTTTTGAAATATATTCCGTCTTTATCAAGAAACTGACCAGTGCATCACATTATATAGCTCCTAAATAAGAGGATCTGTAAATTGGATGCATTTGAGGACAAAAATGGATTTAAAAAAGAGTCAGAAAAAAACGCAATTTCTTATTTGAATACTTCCTTCAATTTTCAGTCCCGATGTCTTTCGGAAATTCTGTTCAAAATACCCTTTTTGGTAGCATATTTTGAAATATATTCTGTCTTTATCAGAAAATTGACCAATGCGTCACTTTATACAGTTTCTAAATAAGAGGATCTACCATTTGGATGCGTTTAAAATTAAAAATGAATTTAAAAATGAGTCAGAATATAAGCCGTTTGGATTTGAGGTTTTTTCTCCAACTCCTATTTTTGTTTAATTTCTTTTTGCTATACGAATTGGTCCTATGAAAAACTTGTCAATATAAAAGTTGTAGATATTTTTGAGAAGATGTAAAATAAATTTAATCAGGTTTGATATCTTAAAAATTGACGGAGTTATGGATTTTTCGTTTTTAATTTTTTTCATCGGTAAAAGTTGGTCCTATTAAAAACTTGTAAATACAAAAGTTTTAGATAATTTTAAGAACATTTATAAAAAATTTAGTTGGACTTGATATCTTGAAAATTGACGAAGTTAAGATTTTTTTTCTCCCAAAATCCCTGTTTTTTTCGCTCCTTGAGCCCACTTCTAAATTTATAAAAAATCTGTCATGTATATACTTTTGGCCCATTTTTAAGAAGTAATATAAACTTTAAACCGATTCGATATCTACTTTAATTAAGAAGTTATGTCGTTTTTTCGGTTTTTACAAAAACGCCCCCTATTCCGACCCCCTTGGTCCGATTTTGCCCATTAACGAACTCAGCCAAGATTTTATCCCCATTGATTTTATGTACCAGTTTGGTGGAGATTGGTGAAGAATTATAGAAGTTATCGTGTCCATAAAAAAGTGAGATATATAGATAGATAGATAGATAGATAGATAAACTGGTGCGATTGCAATAGGTAGTATTTCTTACGAAATCTACCTAAAAGAAAAACAATTAAATTTTTAAATATCTAAACATTTTTTTTTTAATTTCTGCAAGTTATTTATTTTATGATTAAATTTAGATATTTAAAAATGGTTATTTATAAAATGTAAAACTTCTATCAATCAAAAGTTAGGCGCGGATATTCGAAAGCAAAAAATATTCCTTGTAGTCGTTTAGTTTCCATAGTTTAGTTTTGTGAACATGCTGCCTCATTGTTACAGAATATTTGGAATAAAATTTTCAAATTTTGTTCCACATAGTCATGGGAGTCCAAGAAAATGTAAGGAGAGGGGCTCATTTCTCTCTTTCTCTCTCTGACAAACGCACGCACAAGCACATTTTAAGCACTATGTTTCTTATTAAACGGTTTGTAATAACTTAATTTTATGCTAATTAAAAAATAGAATGCAGAATGAAAAATTCAAGTGTTCAGTTAGTTAAAAATTATGCATCCTCTTAGTTTCATATGCAAAAAGGATATGCAAGTGAAACACACTAATTTGTACTTTTTGTACAAATGCTACAATTTAGTACTTCTGCAAAACATGGGCCTCAAAACTAAATTCGATTTTTTTAACAGAATTTCATTTAGATTTTTGAACAGAAATTCCTTTAATGACTTTAAAATCTTTTCCAGAGAAGACCCAAAATGTTTAAGGATGGGGGGCTGTGCCAACCACCCCCTGGCACCCCTCTAGTTGCAGCCCTGATTCGATATGAGACTCTAGAAGAAAAAGGCCTCGCAAAAGTTCCCGGCCTCGCCTTTGCTAGGGACGGCTCTGTATTTGACACCCTTTTTTTCGCTAAATAATCAGAATTTGAAACATCTGAATAATGAAGGAATTGCGTATGTTCATTGTACTTTTAGATACATATTTTTTTACATATTTCCCAGATCCCCTTTGCCAAAATATAAATGCAATGGTCTTTTATTTTATTGTTAAAATTAAATCGCTTAAAGTTCCAAAATAAACGGCAAACATATACTCAATAGTTTTTTTTACGCTTTTCAGTTTTGTGAAATCTGTTACAGTGTAATGGTTGGGGGGGGGGGGGGTGAAACTTCGGCACGTGCGCAATTTTCTCTTCGCACGGCGCTGGACTGTATTATCTGAAAATCATTTAACTTATCGAATGAAGTTCTCCATTTTTTAGTTAAGTTTCTGAATAAGAGCACCTGATATTTTCATGAGTTTGCGAATGAAAATAAACTCTATGAAAATGTGTTAAAAATTAGCTTCTTGCGGATTTCAGCTTCGGATGTTTTTTTAAACTAAAAATTTCAATTTTTTTTCTATCGGAAATAAAAATTTTCTCTTGATAAATCTTTGTCCATAAAACAATTTTATATGTAAAATGATATAAGATATTCAAAAAATTTTTTTTTTTAATATCGTTTAAAGGATTCGGATTTTACTTATATCATTTTACTTAGTGTGAAAATATCAATTTTTTGCTCAGTTATGAGTATTTTTTTAACGTTCTTATTCATTTAAATCATCCGCTAAAAATAACTTCCGAAATATGAAATTGGATTTTGATAGTGGAATGGCAGTATGCCAGTGCTTCTGTTTTTGCCATGTTTCACTTTTTTCCTTGCTTGCGGAGGTGTGGTGGATTTTTTTTTCATTAATCTAATTGCGTCTAGTGCAAGGTTAGATACTCTTGAGTAGATTCACCTTTCTAGTGAACTTTCCACGATCGATTTAGTTCAGTGGTTCTGCCATTTTTGTTCTTTTCAATTTATGAATTATTAGTTTCCCTTGACCTTATGCAATGCGTATGAATGGACACAACTAGTGTTGACTCTAAACCGACCGTTTAAGCAAGCGCAGCGATCGACAACCCTTTTTAGGTGAGTTCGTAATTATGTAAATACGTAGCACCTATTGTTGTCGCTCATTCCGTCCGTCCGTCTGTCTGTCTATCCGCATATAACAACACAAAAACTACCCAACCGAATGAATCATTTGAAATTTAAAATACATAATTATAACATAATTTTGTCGAGTCATTTCAAATTTTCTGAAAATCGGATGGATAGATCAATTACAGGGACAATCCAAAGTATTCCGTTACATTACGGTCAATGGGGGGAAAAAAAGTTTCAAATGCATTTTAATCGTTTGAAATTTAAAACATAATTATTACGTAATTTTGTCGAGTCATTTCAAATATTATGAAAGTCGGATGCATAGATCATTTACAGGGACAATCAAAAGTATTCCATTATATTACGGTCAGTGGAGAAAAGTTTCAAATGCATTTCAATGGTCATTTCATTAGATCATAATAAAATTAACATGAACCTATGAAGTATGTATGTATATATATATATATATATATATATATATATATATATATATATATATATATATATATATATATATATACGTAAATATGCATTCTGTACAATCTGTGATGCAAAGAGTATTTATTATTAAATTACAGGACCACACAAAAGTATTCCACTGCATAATGCTATACGGGGAAACATTGTTTGGGGCGTGTTTTAATTATATTAAACTACAGTGTCTCACAAAAGTGATGGGACACTTGTGCTTTATAAAAATAAACTGCTATAAAATAAATAAACATGTGCAAAAATTTTTTGGGTGTGTTTCATATTTAAAGTTAGTAACAATTATTGCATAACATTTTGTCAAAATATTAAAATTTTAATTTAGTAAAAATACAATTGTTCAGAACGGAGCAAAAAATGGCTCACATAAGTGATGGGACACTTACTTTTCCATCAAATATTTATCCAAAAATTTTACTTTTTAAAAGGTTTTAATATTTTGTTGGAGTTCCTTTTACTTTTAAAACATGATTTAATCTTTTTGGGATGGATTCGACTAATTTTTTGTGATTTCTGGAGTGATTTTACCCCATTATTCTTAAAGCAACGATTTTAGTTGTTTTGAAGAAATGGTGTGTTTGCGAATTCTTGATTCCAATTCTTGCCAAATATTCTCTATGGGATTTAAGTCTGGAGATTGTGGTGGTGTTTTTATTATATAGCAGCCAGAGTCTAACGTTCAGAGCAGTGTGCTTGGGGTCATTGCCCTGGTAGAATTTAAAATCGTTATGAAGGTTCAATTTTCGTGCTGAAGATTTCAAATTTTGCTTTAAAATATCAATATACTTGTACTGATCCATTATACAGTCAATAAAAACAAGATTACCAACTCCAGCGGACGACATACACCCCCATACCATAACTCCTCCTCCACCATGTTTTACTGTTGGTACCAAGTTCTGTTTGCGAAATTCTTCCCTGGGTTTTCTCCACACCAAGATTCTACCGTCAGAACCAAATATATTAAATTTACTGTCATCAGCAAATATAACTATTCCAGTAATCAGAATTCTTATTTATGTTGGATTTTGCGAAAGCTAGTCTGAGTTTTCTATTCTTTTCACTTTGGAAGATTTTTTTCCTGGCTACTCTACCGTGATATCCAGCAGATCGAATTACCCTTCTAATAGTCTCAGGATTAACAATTATTCCATATAATGCTTGTAAATCAGCAGCAACTTTTGAAGCACTATTTCTTGGATTTTTTTTTTTAATATTTCGAACGATTATTCGCTTTATTCCATTGGATAGCTTTGATGGTCGGCCAGGTCTTCTTTTATCCTGAATCATATGATTATTTTTATATCGTTTAATGATATTGAAAACTGTTGAACGACTCAAGTTAACTGTTTCAGCAGTTTTTCTAATAGATTTTCCCCGTTCAATATGCAAATTAATAACTAATTTTCGAATTTCAGGCGAAGTTTCTTTTCGTTTAGCATTTATGGCTACACAGAGCTAAAAAAAAAAAACACAAATTCCAAAACAAACTGGAGAGAGATACTGCAGACGATTTTATAAATTATTGCCAATTGCTTTTAAGTAAAAATAAAAACCCAAAAAATATTTTTATTGCTTATTTCAGACGATTTTTGTTGCATATATAATGGTGTCCCATCACTTATGTGAGCTATTTTTTGCTCCGTTCTAAACATTTGTATTTTTATTAAATTAATATTTTAATATTTTGACAAAATGTATGTTATGTAATAATCTTTACTAAATTTAAGTATGAAACTCACCCACAAAAAAATGTGTACATGTTTTTTTAATTTATTTGATTAGTTTCCTTTTGTAAAGCACAAGTGTCCCATCACTTATGTGAGACACTGTATTTCATATTTTATGAATAAGATGCACGTTGCTGAGGTGTAATAAAAATTACTTCCTGCATATTTACAGAAACACAAAGATTTCGACTACTATACTGTGTCCAAAGTACGCTCTACTATATCAGCAAGATCTGAATATTCTTAAAACTTCGTTATTGTACGAACGCACCTCATTTGCTACGCTTCACGTGCAATTTCCAACTTGTTATAATCTAGCAGCGGCAGCAGCATTCACTTACTTAGCGTAAAATACGTTTTTTTTTCCCATTTCATTTCTAATATTCTATCCACTTAGTTCAATAAATACAGTTTTTCAGGTGTGTTCGTAATTATGTAAATACGTAGCACCTATTGTTATCGCTCAGTCCGTCCATCTGTCCGCATATAACAACGCAAAAACTATCCAACCGAATCGTTTGAAATTTAAAATACATAATTATAACATAATTTTGTCGAGTCATTTCAAATTTTATGAAAATCGGATGGATAGATCAATTACAGGGACAATCAAAAGGATTCAGTTACATTACAGTCAATAAAGAAAAAATTTTCAAATGCATTTTAATCGTTTGAAACTTAAAAATATAATTATTACGTAATTTTGTCGAGTCATTTAAAATGTTATGAAAGTCGGATGCATAGATCATTTACAGGGACAATCAAAAGTATTCCATTAAATTACGGTCAATGTAGGAAAAGTTTCAAATGCATTTTGAAGATGTAACACTCATTCGAACATAATAGAATTGGCATGAATCTATGAAATATATACTAAAATATGCATTCTGTACAATCTGTGATGCAAAGAATTTTTATTATTAAATTACAGGGCCACACAAAAGTATTCCACTACATAATGCTATATGGGGGAAACATTGTTTGGAACGTGTTTTAATTATATTCAACTATTTCACATTTTATGAATAAGATATGCGTTGCTGATGTTAATAAAAATTACTTCCTGCATATTTACAGAAACGTAAAGATTTCGACTACTATACTGTATCCGGAGTACGCTCTACTATATCAGCAAGATCTGGATATTTTTAAAACTTCGTTATCATACGAACGCACCTCATTTGCTACGTTCACGTGCAATTTCCAACGCGTTATTATTCCTTTCATCTTTTCAAATAAATATGGTTTTTATTATTCTAGAATTTTTTTTCTGATGTTTTAATCTTTGTAACTGTGAGCGTTACAAAACATTCAAAAAATAAAATAATTTCTGACAAGATCGAAGCCAGGTGTTTTTAAATATCTATCCAATATCCGTACTGTTTTGCGAACAACCAATCGGTTTGAAAGATGTGACAGTTTCTTTTTCTTTGTTTGTGTGCTTTTTTCTCTGTGTCTCATGCGTTTTAATGTTGTTGAAGAAATTTTCTTTTCTGCAGTAATAGAAATTTTTTATCGTCGATTCAGATGAAATTTACAAGTTAAGAAACAGGTTTCGGATAATTTAATTTTAATTACTGTATAAATATGTACTTGTAAAATAATTTTCCTAATTTTTTTTTTTTTTTTTTTTTTTTTTTTTTTTTTTATGCGCATACAAGGCGTTCCAAAATTAACAGGAACTTTTTGTTAATGTATTACTGAATAATAAATTTTAGGTTAATATTACGAATATTCATCCTGTTGTTATGTTAAATAATGCCCATCTCTACAATGAAGTATCTGAAATACCTGTCAGGGAAAAATGCAAGACGCATAGCTCAAATTAGGGAATATATACAAGAGTACGTAATGAGCAAGTAAAACTGTACTTTAGTATAATATACAATGAAATGTTTCTCTTGATTTTTAACTTGCCCATCATATGTAGTATAGGGTAAGTTTTGTAATCTTATTGAAAATCGAAAAAAAAAAGACTGATTTACACGTTTCAGAAACTGGAGATTTCGAAAAATAATTTTTAGAAAAAAAAAAAAAAAACTGCCGTCCGTCCATCCGTAAACGATCTCCCGAATAAATTGAGATTGACTTGAAATTCGATGTGTACCTAGTATACACTATCTACTAAAAAGTATTTGTACACTTTCAGTTTTTGACATTTTGTCAAATATTTAAAAATATACTGGTCGGATTCTTCTGGAACTTCAGAAATATAAAGATTATGTTTCACTTTATATTTATTTACATTCATTTGTTAAGGGTGTATTTCGATTCAAACTGCTTGTTTTCCGATTTATTTTTGAATTCATTTTTGCTCTCAAACACATAAAACTCGCAGATTCTCTTATTTAGAAAGTGCACAAGGTGCCGTAAAGGTCAATTCTTTGATAAGTGTACAAAATATCGCAAAAAAAGCAATCAAAAACGGCAATTTGAACCGATTTTTCCGAAGTGGGAGATAAGGGAACGAAAAAAAGGGTCTTCCAGAGAAGTTAATTGCTTATAAATCAAATTCTAATGAATTGAGCGTAAAAATACTTTACTCGGCACTTCATATTTCCCTTCAAGAATCCCCTCAGCACGTTTCATGGTTCTACTTTTAAAAATGTGTTTGAAATTGTATCGGAAAATTTCGAGCTGCTGAAGGTGGAAAAGCGTTTTTTCGAATACACCCTTAAGCGTGTAGTAGGGGGCCGGCAAAAAAATAAAGAATAATAGAAATATTTGGGATCGCCCTGTACATGAAAATGCACGAAACGACTTATCGCTTTAGAATACAAATATATGAATACAGTAGAATATGTACACTAATTTTTGTGAGAATAGCATGTATATTTATGGCGATAGAGCGATTTTTTTGAAAAATTCAAAAAATTCTGGTATGTTTTTTGTTTATATCATGCTGGGTTTTTGACCAAATTTAACGCAAATTTCAGAAAAATTGGCAAAATGCAGTAGAAAAAATGTAGCGCAATTGAAATATATTAAATATTTTATGAAATATGAGTAGTTGTATAAAATAATTTTTATCTGCGCATGCGCGAACGATAAAAACAATTCTTTTACATCATTTAATAGTCAATTCTATGGAGTAACTTATAAAAAAAAATCCAATCAAATATCGTGAAAATTCAAAAAGATATCGTTATTATAAGTAAGCTGTTTTTACATTGCTCTCTAAAAACGGCTGAATGATAAGGGATTCTCCACAAATTGACATTTTTTATTAACTGACTTTTAGGAAAAAATTAGTACTATTTAATGAATACAATATTGCTGCTAATAAGTATCTTGACACCTGTGATAGAAAAGGAAAAGGGCTTTTATTCTTTTCCATCACAGATGTCAAGATACTTATTAACAGAAATATTGTATTAGATATTGTATACATTAAATACTAATTTTTTCCTAAAAGTCAGTCAATAAAAAATGTCAATTTGTGGAGAATCCCTTATCATTCAGCCGTTTTTAGAGAGCAATGTAAAAACAGCTTACTTATATCTTTTTGAATTTTCACGATATTTCATTGGATTTTTTTTTATAAGTTACTCCATAGAATTGACTATTAAATGATGTAAAAGAATTGTTTTTATCGTTCGCGCATGCGCAGATAAAAATTATTTCATAAAACTACTCATATTTCATAAAATATTTAATATATTTATATTCCAATTGCGCTACATTTTTTCTACTGCATTTTGCCAATTTTTCTGAAATTTGCGTTAAATTTGGTCAAAAACCCAGCATGATATAAACAAAAAACATACCAGAATTTTTTGAATTTTTCAAAAAAATCGCTCTATCGCCATAAATATACATGCTATTCTCACAAAAATTAGTGTACATATTCTACTGTATTAATATAGTATTTGTATTCTAAAGCGATAAGTCGTTTCGTGCATTTTCATGTACAGGGCGATCCCAAATATTTCTAATATTCTTTGTTTTTTTGCCGGCCCCCTAATTACCCGCTTAACAAATGAATATAAATAAATATAAAGTGAAACATAATCTTTATATTTCTGAAGTTCCAGAAGAATCCGACCAGTATATTTTTAAATATTTGACAAAATGTCAAAAACTGAAAGTGTACAAATACTTTTTGGTAGATAGTGTAATAATGGGAAGAAGCCTATTTAATATAAGTAACTTTATCTGGTTATTTTTTTTTTTTTTATTTTTTTTTTTCGGACTCTCGATTTATTCGTTTTGATGAAAAACTATATAAATTTGATTTTTTTTAATTATTATTTTAAGGAGAGAATGTAAAAAACAATAAAATAACAAATTTTGCATAAAGAACGAAGTCAATCGGATAATTAGTTGCAGATATATTTGTGATCCTATTTTCCATACTCTTCGATTTTTCATGACCCTGAATTTCAATTCAAAAATATATTTTAATTGGATATAAGACACTTAATCCAACGCAGTAAACTGTTAGTTAATATGATCATTATTTTTGTAGTCATAAGGATGTTTCTTTTACGCAATTCGGTACTACTTGAGTTGGCTGGCGTTTATCTGATTTTTCGAAATTAGTTAATCAGCAATTTATTAATATAGCAGACTATGTGTCAAAAATATTGAAATATATGTTTAAATTTTATTTTGTAATTGCGATGCAATTTATAGTTTACGGGTGTTTTATTTTCATATATTATGCATATCCATGATGGACAAGTATTAAACGACTAGTTTCCAATGCATTAGGGATAAATATTTTCTCTATAATAACATAACGTTAGACCAGTGCCATCACAGTTCTGGTTCTTTTTAGTATTATAACTGAAGTTGGAAAAATTATAGTTGGATAATTTCAATCGCTAAACGTCAACACGCTGAGCGCCACGTCAGTCCCCGGTGACTGACGCAAAACTTTCCATTTAGATGACACTTTTCACCAATGACTGACAGTCTGAAATGTGATATAAAACTAAAATAATATATTTTAATTGCTGAAAATTTATTTAAAATTTATTTTAAAGAATAAACCTGTAATAAATAAAAGTAAATTCTAATAATTAAAACATTTTTTTTTTTTTTTTATCTTCAGTGTCAGTCACCGTGGCCAATTTGTCTTGTAGCACTTAATTATATAAAAACTACATTTAATGGCAAGAATGTTAACTAGCAATAAAAAGAATATTTCGGTGAAAAATATTTTTCTATTTCAGCCGGATACCAATTAACATAGGAATAACATCTTGACAGAAATAAGTATTAGCCCATCTGGTGTTGGTTCCAAAATAATTTCTTGGATTTTATCCAGTATCGGATTCCAGGAAAAATTTAAGCGAATATAGCTATTTTATAAGTGGATTTCGTAGGCCATGCAGAAATTCATGAAAATTGTGCAAATGGAGGGAAATTTTTTTTGTTTTCCTTTTTTTAACTTTTATCTATTATTATTAAATGGTTATGATAATCAAATAGTTAAATTCTAGGATGTGTATGTGTGTGAAGGACAGAGACATATCTAAATACATTTTTTTTTATGTCAATCATCTTTTATTACTATGTCATTTATCTTTGATAATCACCTATTGGCGTGAGATTTAAAAACAAAGCGATAGATTATTTTTTAATAAAGCTATTTTATAATAGCATTTATTAAAATTTAAAAAATGCTTATTTGCAACTTAACCTTTTTTTTTTATATGTAGGTAATTTAAACTTGAAATTTACTATATATATATATAGGCCTAAAAAGTCAATTTTTGAATTTTTCCAGAGAAAGAATAAAGTAACAAAACTTAATTTACCTACTTACTGTAAAAAAATGTTCTCTTGCACAGTAATTATTAAAATTAGAGATATTGTCAGTTCCATATATCATATTCTGAGCGCTCAACATCCTGCGTCGTATAATGCACAGTTTGTCAAAATAGTCTGGGGAAAAAAAAAAAAAAAAAAAACTAAAGTTTTTCGGAAACATTGAGTTTGGCAGGCGATGAATTTAATTTTAGAGAAAGCGCAAAATATTTAGTTAAATGAGTCATTTGATATAAGGTCATTTTTTGTCTTTTTTCTCCAGCTTCGAAGTGACTTGAAAAAGTTTTATTTGAAAGGTCATGTCCCCACAAAATAATCGTTAATTGCAAAGTTGGTTTATTGATCCATTTAACCCTTCAGCGGACGGTGTGTACAAAAAAGGATACCTAATTTTAAGAATGCTGTCAATATTATATACAATATCCAACATTTTTATTTAATAATGAGCTGTAAAATTAGCAAGTTTTTGTTCCCCAATAAATTGATATACAGATTCTGGTGTCAGTCCATCATTTTATAAATTGAATTGCTCCATGCCGGAAAAGATTAAACGCTACTTTATACGCGAGTCACCCGCTAGTGGTATTAGTTTTTTGCTTATGCACAACTTCGCTTCCGGGCAGACATGGATCTTTAGATTCCTTTATTGCTACTCTTCCATAAAATAAAGGATTTTTTTCTTGTGCTTGATAACTTAGGGTTTTGTGCAGTCGGCTCTTGGACTAATATATTTTACATGAGAGTTGATTCTGTATAACAATAAGTTTGGATGATAATTGTATATTGAAATTGCTTGATGCGTGAAAGATTTATGTGCAAAGTTATTAGGCTAGTTGAAAAAAAAAATCTTATAAACTTTTAAAATCCTCGTGCGAATTCCGAATAAAGTTTACTGAAAAGAGGAAGATTTCGTTACTTTTACAAAATTCTAAAAATGGTCAAAGAACATCAAAATTTGGAAAATCGATCAATGAAATGAATCGCTCTCCATCAAGAATGAAATTGGCAGTTCTCTACGTACGATAGATTCTTGTACAGTTCATTTTATTAATGCGCATATAGATTGTTTATTAATGTATATAGATTTGACTTAAATACTTTGCTGTTAAATTTGACTTCTCTTTTTTGAAAAAAAGGGCCATCCGAATCGGTAGGTTTCAGTTATGTGTATGAGTGATAAGGCGAGCAAGAATTTTACCCCATTTATGTGTTCAGTTGCATAAAATGAAAGTTTTTAAGTAAGATCAGGACTGTGCGTAGAGAAATCTGTGCCCGAGGCAAAGTTTGAATTTTGCTTCCCCCCCCCCCCAATTTATTCTCAAAGTTGTAATTTGCCCGTCCCCCCCCCCTTGCATCATCCACTCGCTTTCTCTTTGTGACGGGTGTCGCGAAATTGACTAAGTGCAGAAACAGAAATAAATTCGATTGAATACATGTTTTGCGTTTATTTTTAATTTTAAAGGGTTTAATTTTGATTCATAAATTCTATAAAACTAAATGACAGAAGATCTGGGAAATGGGTGTTAGAAAAAAAGTTGCAACTTTTTTAGATTCCAAGAAGGAAACCACAGAGGCTATTTTGAGTGTATTTTTGTCCCGTGTACAGAAAGTTCCAGACTCTGAAAAGACTTAACAAAAGAGGCAAAGATATAAACCAAGTTTTTAAAAGGAAGTCTAGTCAGAAATTACTTTTAGGATGTAGGGTAACGGATGATGCATTAACGTTCAAATTGAAAAAAAACGTACTTGCATTTTGAAAAAAAAAAAAAAAAAATCCTGATACAAATTTATTTTTACGAAAAATTGATAGCCCCCTCAATTTCCGTTCCCGTGAGGACCGCTCCCTTCGCCCCTCTTTTCGTACCCTCCATTGACACTAACTCATAAAGGCACTTTATGAGTAAGAAGTTAAAGGGAAAAGCAGAAAACTTCTCAACCCACGTCATCAATATTGCAGAGACGGGCATTTGTAAACAAGGATGTGATAACGGCGCGGGAATGTCAATTTGAATGCTAAGTTTCTTTGCTATTTTCTGCTGCCGGAGTTGTATTGCCCAGCTTCTTAAAGTTTTACTCGTGTGTTATGGTTTTATATAACTTTCAGAATTTATAAATTTCTGCACTAGTACCCATATAACTTTATTTCCTGCGCATTTGTATTGATTGTTTATTACAAGTCAACAGTGGGTATGTTTAATTTAAAGCATTGAGTTTTATGTAAAATTTGAGTTTGTTTCTTGTTTTTCATGTTTTATCACAACTTTTAAACGTAGTTAAAATTTGGTTTTTCCCTCGCTCCCTCAAGTACATGCCTAATATAATTGTAGTAATACTGTAAAAATATCAAAGTTACCATTTGAATTTGAAGATATTGTTTTATCTTTTTAAACTAGGTTCGGATAAGGCGTTTTGTAAAAATCTTCCTTTTTTAGCATTATCAGCAGTCAATTGCCATACATTAAGTGTAATCTTTTGTCTTTACGACATATTTTAGTTCTAAATTTGTTATTTTTATATATATATTTTTTTTTACTGGTAAACTGTTTAGTTTTAAATTAGATTATGATTTCACTGGGTCATTCTTTTGAAGAGTTGCGCAAAAATATAAAAAAATTAATATCCCACTGTTCAAAGCTTTGAGTGATTATCATATGAAAATAAGCTTTTAAGGATTTTGTGAAATATTTTGCATGCAGATTATTATCTGTACCTGAAGTATCTGTCGCAGACACTTAAATGACTTTCTGCTCCTGCATATCGTTTTTTATCAAAAATAAAAAAAACTTAGATAGGATTTGAATGGAAAAGGTAATTTAGGCTTAGATTTTTAGGAAGTGCTATTGCACTGGACTTTCAGAGTCCTATATTTATGATCTCTGGTAAATTACGATCAATATTTAAATGTTTACTAAAAACAGACAAGTACGTCTCAGCTTTGCTTGGCTCTGGCTTAAATTAAGCCTTGCATGATACCACAGTAGCCCTCTAAAAAGGCTTTTTGTGCACTGTACTAAAACTCAAAACTATATCTATGGGAAAATATGGTATTACTTGACTAACCCAGTGACCAATTTCATCAAATTATACAAATGGAAAAATGTCATCATTCTAAAATTTTAAGATAGTAAATTAACTAATTTAATTTGAAGAAAAAAAAAAAATCTCTAAAGAATAGGATTACTTTTACTTCAATTATGACATTTTGCTTATAGTGTAAATAACAAATATAAAATTTATTTAGATTTCGGACTGAATACTTAGTTTATGTATTTAAACACAGAATTATTAAATAAAACCTTAAACAGATATTTTTAAGATGTATTCGTTAATAAAATGCAAGTATTTTAAATTTGATAATCGAAATTATTAAGAGACTTAAAATATCAATAATACAGAAAATTGTAAGGAACCTACTGTTTTTTTTTCAGCCAAAAAATGTAGACCAAAAAAAAAACTATAAAATGTTTGTAAACATTACATTTAAAAGGGGGGGGGGGAAATCAATTTTTACAGTAATTTTAAATAACGAAAGAACAAACTAGTTGAACATTAATTTAAGACTTGATGATGAAACAAACATGTGTAGTATGTTTAATGTAGGGATGCACCGAATAGTGATTTTGGCCGAATGCCGAATATTCGGCCGACAGGTGAACCGAATACCGAATATTCAGCTTGCCGAATAGTAATTGTTGGGCCGAATACCGAATATTTGGCCAGCCGAATAATTAACTATTCGGCCGAATACCGAATATTCGACTTTCCAAATTCTTTTTATATTTTAAAATTTAAAGGTATTAAAATGCTACTTTTTAAAACAGTTTTACGTAACATTTAATAAAAGAAACTTATATTTTGATAAACAAGAGCTTTTTATAAGAACATTTAGTATTGAAAAAAAATCTGCCTTGAGTTATTTAAGAAGCACAGTTATGAAACTTTAATTAATAAAATTTTCTACGAATCAAAACAAACATTTTAAAATCAAATAATGAAAAAATGGCCGAAGAAAAATTTTACAGTCTGATAATTGTACTTTTTAAATAACTTGAGGCAAATTTTTTTCAATATAAAGTACAAATACTTTCAACTTAATTTTGAATAAAGGCATGTTTGGCTCATAGTTCTTTTCTTATGAATGGTGGTATTTTTCACCCTTCCCATCATATATTTTACAGAAATCAAAGCATGTGAGTTGAAAATATGTTATTTATTGTTAATGTAATAAACGAACACACAAGTTTTGACCTAGAGTGAGATGAAATACAATGTACTTATGACTCAATAAGTTGATTATGGTTTCATGAACAAAAATTGTCTGCCTTGATAGCTATTACTAATCTCAAAAGTTTTTTTTTTTCTTTTAAAGGACTTTTATTTGGGGGAAAGCAAGAAACAGATTATTTACTAAACAAAATTTAGAAACTTATATCTGCACATAATTTATTCCTAAGAAGAATCCTAATAAATCGCCATTTTAATCCTTCTCATGTTTAATTTTCTTCAGTTATACTTTACAAACAGCAAATAAATAATGTAAAAACATTCTATTTTATTTAAAAATGATTTTGTTTCTAATTGTTTTAAATATAAATTAAATTGACAATTAAAAGTAGAAATAGTGAAAAGTTTTTATTAAGTATTGAATTCGGCTGAATACTTTGATATTCGGCCATACCGAATATTTGGCAGGCCGAATAGTTTCATATTCGGCCTAGCCGAATATTCGGCTCAACCGAATAGTTTAATATTCGGCCTAACCGAATATTCGGTAACATGGCCGAATACCGAATAGATACCGAATATTCGGTGCATCCCTAGTTTAATGTCAAGTGAATGAGACATTTACAATTATTCATTATTGGCTTTTAATCTTAGTTTGGCGACAGTTTCTTAATCTTGGGTAATAAAGTCGTATTGAAAATATCTCAATCATGTCAAAAATGCATCTCCAAAAGTTTTCTTAAAAACATGTTTTTTTCAAATTGACCAATCATTTTTCTCAAGTTATTGACCCTTTCAAGGACAGTGGCTCATTTTTGGACGACTTAAATTTTTAATCTTAAATGTCTCAATGACACCAAAATCTTGGAATGAAAATTTTCTTTTTATAAAGTGAAAGGCATTAAATAAAAAAAAAAAAAAAAAAAAATTCTTTGTAAATTCTGGTATTATTTCAACACAGAAGTACCGTAATTCCCGGCACATAATCCACGGATCAAACAATCATTTTTCAACCCAGAAACTTTTTATAGTGAAATATAATTTATTAGATCACTGTAAATATTTGTCTTCAATCGCTAAATAAGATTTCTGGGTCCAAAAAGAATTGTTTTATCCACTGATTATATGACAGAAATTACGATACTTTGTTCCTGAAGAAGTTGAACCGAATTTCTGCCATTTCTTTACCCCTTTTTATTTTTTTTTTATTTTATTTATTTTTTTTTTTTTTGCTTGAGCTTTTTATTGAAAAGTATAATTATAGTTTTTTATAAATCTTGCTTTAAAAAAAAGGCCACATTGTTTTTTATATTATATTCAAATAAATGTCATTTTGTCAAATAAACTTTAATTTTTGATAAAATTGATAAAAATAACTTTTATTTATTTAGGTAATAATGACCTGATGATATACAGCTACTGAAATCTCAACGCTTCGCCATGCCTGGAATTGACAATCTTGCACCTATGGATTGCAATACACCTGAACAGATGTCAATATCATGTAGCAAGAATCAGCTGTTGCCAACAAGTCATAGTGATACCCTTTCTGTTGAACAGCCTGTTTCTAAAATTAAGACTTCGGTTAGTGAAGTTTCAGACAGTTTTTCCGGCACAGACAAGCTGTGTGGCTGGGGCAATTTTCGTCCATTTTGCTTACAGAACTTCAGAACGCCTCAGTGGGTCCTTTTCTGGCTTTGTTGGGCCGGTGCTTTGCAAGGCCTTATCGTAAATGGCTTCATTAATGTCGTCATAACTACAATAGAAAAGAGGTATGAACTGAAGAGTACAGAAACTGGACTTATTGCTGGCAGTTATGACATAGCGTCATTTTTATGTTTAATTCCTGTCAGTTACTTAGGTGGTTCCCGAAGTAAGCCATTCTTTATTGGAAGTGGACTTATTATTTTAGCTTTCGGGTCGTTAATATTTTCACTGCCTTATTTCTTGGCTGGCCCATATACATTTAGTCAAGAACAAGATTTCCATTGTCATTCTGGACTAGCTAGTTTAAATTATTCAATTAGTTGCTCAAAAGAAGATTCGTCATTATCAAACTATAAATATGTGTTTTTTATTGGGCAGCTTTTACATGGAGCTGGAGCAGTTCCTCTTTATACTCTAGGTTGTACTTTTATTGATGAAAATGTGACTACAAAGATGTCATCCATGTACTTAGGTTTGTATTCTTATTTTTCTACTTGTTACATAAATTATGAAACTATTCAGTACTTTTTATAGCCCCTTGATTATGATTATAACAAAATTTGCAAGATGATTTTGCCTAGGCCATCATACATGCTATATACATGTCGTATGAGGCCTTCAGAAGTCTGTCTGATAAACTCATCAAATAAAGGGTCATTCCATGTCAAATCAACCAGTAACTCAACCTGACCCTTTCAGATTTCAATGAAACTGCTAGGGATCATTCTCTATGATGATATAAATTAGAGCATATTTTTATTTTTTGTTTATCGCTTTAAGTTTTTATACAATTAATTATTTAGATTTTGAAAAATCATCATTTTTTGACTTGCATAAATATTTTTAATTTTGAATTTCTCAAGTTCTATCAAACATAGAAAATTTTATGACCACTCATTTCAAAGAGGAGTTTATAAGATTTAATTTGATATGCAAGTCGACTATGCATAGTTAAAATAAATAAAATTTTAAATTTTTTTAGTTTTATTTTTAAAAATTTTGAAATTTTTTTGTTTGTAATATTATAAGTTTTAAATTCTGAAATTTTTAGAGTGGGATCTCAATGGGATCAGGAGTTATGAAATAAAAGCTGAAAATTACCATAAAAATAGCAATTTAATTCTATCTATTTTGTTATTTATTTATGATTTGTATGGTAATTTTCAGCTTTTATTAACCGACTTCCGAAAAGGAGAGAAGGTTATCAATTCGACGCGTATGTATTTTTTTTTTTTATGTATGTACACCGATTACTCCGAAACTATCCAACCAATTAACTTGATTTTGGTGTTAAATGATAGAGCTTGCTCTCGAATTGGTACCACTTCCGTTTCATAGAAATTGGTTCAGTACTTTTTTAGTAATTAGGCAAAAACTAATAAAATTAGTGATTTCTCCCAAATAGGGATGGGACGAATATTCGGCCACTATTCGGTATTCGGCCTATTCGGCCCTTTTGCCGAATATTCGGTTGGCCGAATATTGAAGGCTTGTTGACCGAATACTTCGGCCGAATACCTGTAGCCGAATAGTTAGAGATCTTGCCGAATATTGCTAAAATCTCGTCGAATAGTGAAAGATATTTTGCCAAATAAATTTAGGAATTAAAGAATTTCATTTCTTGCATTTTTTTTTTTTTCTCTAATTTAAATTGGCTACTTCATTCATGAAGCCATTCTCATTCTTACTTACAAAATATACAGTTATTCAGATACTAAAAAATGTACAGCCTTTCTGTATTTCCTATGAAAGTTAGTGATATTTTAAAAAATGCCGCCCAAGTTGGAGATTTAATTGTAAAGGAAATATTTCCATTAGAGAGTGATATATTAGATATTCAAGATATAAAAACACTTATAGAAAAAAAAAAGAAAAACACTGCCTTATTCTAAAACACTCGAATATTTATTAATATCTGCAAATTCCATGCACTTATAAAAAAGGCTTTTATGAAATTCATAACTTATTTTCTATAAAGTAAGAAATGAAAAAATTCATTCACTAGGTATATTAATGAAGATTCATTTTCAAAATTAAATATATCACTATTCCAAATACAACGGTATATCTGAAAACAGAACTGGTGTCAAACTAGATATGCATTAGATGACACAGTTTGCTTTATGAAGTTGGTTTTATAAATATTTAAACATAAATTCTAAATACTGAACAAAATATTTTTTTCATTCTATAGTTTTCACTTTTAAATAATTATTTGCATAGTTACTGACTTAAATATGTAACATTATTATGTATATATTTTTAATTTACATCTTCCTTCATTCATGTTATCAATTTCTGTTTATCCTTTTGATGCTTGCTGAATAAGTGGAATATTGAAAATGAATATTGTATGCGCCAATTCAAATGTCAAGGATTTTGTTAACATAATGCATTCTACTTTAAGCATAACCTTTTGCTTTAATGTAATTTGTAATTTAAAGCTTGGCAACTGATTTCAGAACAGTCTTATTCTTGCGAATTTACTTATCATTAGGGACACAAACTCTAAATAATCAAATTTACTTCATTTAAAGATTATTTCAGAAAATATCTCCTTGTGAGTTCTGAGAGACAGAGAGAGATTAAGAATATTATTGACTTTGATGCAAAGAAGGGCAAAAGTATCATTTGATAGAAAAAGTAAAGTACATTTTTCATATTTTAATGAAAATATCTTCCCATATTGACTTACTGAAAATCAATTTGATGTACATTAGAATAAAAGGTTATAATGGAATTTCAAAATTTTTTTGTGTTAAAATAAGTTTTTGTAATTTAAAAATACATTTAAAAGCACACTTAAGAGTAATAATTATTAATGAGCTCCTATATTTAAAATTATATATAATCAAAATTTATTTTCTTTATTGGAAAAAAAAAGTTACTATTCGGCCGCCGAATATTCGGTATTCGGCCTAAAATTTGGCCGAATATTCGGTATTCGGCTATTCGGCCAAATCACTATTCGTCCCATCCCTACTCCCAAATCAGTAGTAATATGGATGTCGAATAAATATACCGATGCCAGAATGGCCGAGCGGTCTAAGGCGCTGGATTTAAGATCTGGTTTTCGAAAGGCAACGTGGGTTCGAACCCCGCTACTGACATACAAGTATACAATAATTTTTCCGTATTATAATTTTTAAATATATATTTAAAAAGTTAAATACTAATTATGCTGTTAGGAATATTTTTGTATTTAACCGTTACCACAGAGTATCAGAGATTTTTTATTAACTCAATACTTTATCAGTGAAAGAGTACTCAAAAAGGAGAATAGACTTGCAAAAAGTAACATGAGATTGAATAAGTTCCCTGAAGCGAATGTAGTCCGGACAGCCGAGCGGTCTAAGGCACCAGAATTTACCTCTGGTTTTGAAAGAGAGTGTCGGTTCGAACCTCACTCCTGACATATGTGTATAGTATACAAAAAAAAAATTCCGTATTATGTTTTTTTAAGTGACTTCATAAAAGGAGAGGATGTTATCAATTCGGCGCAAATGTATTTTTTTTTCTATGTATGTACTCCGAAACTATTCAACCGATTAATTTGTTTTTTGTGTTAAATGAAAGAGGCTACTCTTCCATTGGTACTTCTTCCATTTCATTGAAATTGGTTCAGTACTTTTTTTAGTATTTAAATAAAAACTAATAAAATTAGTGGTTTCTCGCAAACTAAAAGTAACATGGACGATGACTAAGCTCGCCGAATGGAGTGCAGTCAGGTGGCTACAGCGATTTTTCCCGTATTATAATTTTTATAACTAACTTCAAAAAATCGTTAACTTTTAACTAAAAAGAGAAAAATAAACTTTTCTACCAAAAATTGAACAGACTTCAAAAGCTACTGCAAAGGGAAAAATAATTTTTTTACAGAATAGTATTAAGAAATTAAATTAAGAGCGTAGTATTTATCATGCGTATTATTATATTTATGTAGATTAATTTGATTTTTTGAAGTCGGTGCCAGCCAAGCCAAGTTCAAAATTAAAATTAATTACCCAATGCAAATCATAAAAAAATAAAGTTAAATCTTTAACTAAATATTAAATCGTAAAAAAACTCGTAGATACTTTGATGCGTGTATATTGGAAAATTACATGTAACTTGGCTTGGCTGCCACCGACTTCAAAAAATCAAATTAATCTACATAAATATAATAATACGCATGATAAATACTACGCTCTTAATTTAATTTCTTAATACTATTCTGTAAAAAAATTATTTTTCCCTTTGCAGTAGCTTTTGAAGTCGGTTCAATTTTTGGTAGAAAAGTTTTTTCATAACTCCTGATCCCATTGAGATCCCACTCTAAAAATTTCAGAATTTAAAGCTTATAATATTACAACAAACATGTAATTTTTTCAAAATTTTTAAAAATGACTATCTAAAATTTTTTTTAATTTAAAATTTTATTTATTTTAATTATACATAGTCGACTTGCATATCAAATTAAACCTTATAAACTCCTCTTTGAAATGAGTGGTTATAAAATTTTCTGTGTTTGATAGAACTTGAGAAATTGAAAATATTTATGCAAGTCAAAAAATGATGATTTTTCAACACTTAAATAATTTTATAAAAATTTAAAGCGATAAACAAAAAATAAAAATGTTCTACTTTATATCATCATAGAGAATGATCCCTGACAGTTTCATTGAAATTGGAAATGGTCAGGTTGAATATTGAATTTTTTTGGTTGATTTGACATGGAATGACCCTAAAAAAGCTCATTTTTAAAGTTATTTATCTAATTAAAAATTAATCATATTTTGATTACTTATTTTATAGTCGAATAATTCATAAGCAATGTATAGATATATAGAAAATTTTTAACTCAATCATGTCATTACCTCAATTTCTAAAAAAAAAAAAAGTTAATCGAATTTATTTCTGAATGCCTCGTATGTGCAATTCCATATAAATGCTATATGACTATAACTTGGTTGTATAAATCAGTATAATACATGATATGACTTTATGTATATGTATGTCATAACTTTATAATGCAGTCTGATTGCTGGACAATTAATCCTTTAGAGCTGCTATAGCTAAGAAATACTAAATATTATAAAATTTATAGTTTTCATTTGAACCTTATAAATATATTTTATTAGCGACTAGAAATTTTTACTGGCTGTCCGATTTCTAGCAAAACTTCTTTTTTTTTCTATTAAACTTTACTGTATATTATAGATTGAACATATCAGCTTCTCTCGTAGTGACTAAGCAGAAACTGACATTCTTTTAAGTACAGTGAAACCTCCTACAACGGTAACCTCTAAATACTGGTCATGTTTTAGTGTTACCTAATCCCATTCATAGAAATAACATTATGTTAAATTTCCAAACAAAGAATTCCCAATAATGGCTATCCCTGCTTCATTTTTTTTCTTTTTTTTTTTATGTTACTACAACTGAGATTATGAAGAATGTAGAGGTGGATTTTCTTATGAGGTGGTCTTTATAATTTCTCTATTAATCTCTAGAAGATGCTTAGCTAAATTGTGTTCATAAATAGGTGTGGTGAGAGGCAAATGGGGATGACAAAATTTAAGTATGAGCAAGCAGTAGTCATTAGAACTCTTTGGACATTTCTTCTCTATATGTGGCAGGTATAGGTGAAAACTGGGAAATTCGATCAGTGGCCAGTAGACTCAGTTTCATTAGTGGCCACTTTTTAAAAGTTACTAACCACTTTTTAAATATAGGTCAAAATGATTTTTTCTTTAGCGGCTCGTGAGCAACAAAGTTACAAATATTTGGTTAAAAATAAAACTGGCATTCCACTGAATGAAAAAATATGAATTTGTAATTAATACCACAGTTAAAATTGTAAGTGATATACAATTCATTAATATATATTTAAATATAGTTTAAAACAATCAAGGAAATTGTATTTTTAAATATTTTAAATTTAAAAATTATTTCGCATCTTTTTTGGATATTTTATTTTTACTTAAAATTTAGTAGGATCTAAATATCATCAAGATTTCAAGTGGTAATTATTAAGTTTGGCAAGTGTAAATATAAATATTCTTTGTTTTGGCTGAGATTTAGAAACTACAGTCTTATTAAGGTAATCAGAGAGTGCCAATATGTTAGTGAGGTGCAGGAAGTCTGCTTGGTGGCAGTAAAGTCAGATACTAAATTTGCAGTATTACTTGCCTAGTGGCGAATGCTAATTTTGTCCTATAATTTTAAAGTAATTGGTTATAATGTTCTAATCTTTCTTGACACCAACAATCATAAATATAAAAAAAAAATTGTACCAGCCTACTTTTACTGGTACAGTTAGTGAGCATATGGCAAGAGTGAAAGATATTAAGATACAGCAATGTCCTTAAAATCTCCTTGCATCCAGAGGTAAAAATAGTTTAATTTATTTGAAATGCATGTGGAATTGAAATTGATGACTATATTTTGTAGGAAAAATATTTATTGAAAGCATAATCCAAATAAAGAAATCGTCAAAATATAGAAAGTACAGCAAAGTTGCTAAATCTGCTTGCACCCGATAGAAAGAAAGAATTAATCAATTCACCAATTAGATGTAAACAAGTAGAGATGCATATATTAATGAGAAAAGCTGTATTTCACAAAGCAAATTAAGATTTTTTAATTGCCGGGTGGCGATCAATCGCCGATTTTTAATTGCCACTTTTACAATTTTAATCGCCCCGGGCGAGTGGCGACCGTTAATTTACACCTATAGTGGCAGGTACTTTTCTCTGAAGAATGGGTTCAAAGTGAAATTTTTTTACTTTAAGTGATAAGTTGTAAACTATCCAGAACAGTTTAAAATGTATAAGTGCTCAAAAATTACCTAAAATATACAATGGTGGACAGACTGTAATAGAGGACATTCTGAAAAGTTACTTTTATCTATAAAAGACATTTCAAGGTGTAAATTTGGAATTTAAAACTAAGTGTCGAATAATTGGTTATAATGAGATTGATAAATTGTTATTGGATTCAATTTTGAAAGTAAAGTGCCTCAAAAATTGCATAGAAACTTTGAAATTAAAAATTTTGTGCTATTTTCAAAATAATGCATTCGACAACAAATCTATGGAAACGATTATGTATTTAGAGAAAGAAATGTAAAATAATAGTATGTAATTAACTGTAAAAATAAAATAATTTTGGTCAGTTATTTGATTTTAATGTAATTTTGAGCTTCTAAAATGTGGAACCTCTGAATAATGGTAACCTCTAAAATACAGTCACTTTCTTGTGCTCCCAGTGGTGACTGCTGTTCAGAAGTTTTACTGTAAATACATGAAATATTAAATTTTTACTTTTTGCGAGCAATAATGTTTAAAAAGATCTCTAAACTGCATTAATCTAAAACGTTTGTTGTGAAAAATTTGATGAATATTCATTGAAATTTTATTAACTCATGAAATATGCAAACTATCAACACTTGTAAAATATCCATATTTTAATTTTTTTATTTAGGCATATTTTACACTATGGCTATTGTTGGACCAGCCATTGGTTACTTGCTTGGTGGACAGCTTCTTAAGGTCTATGTGGATTATGGAGTCAATGCTAATGAGTAAGAATATCTTATTTTTTGTTAATAAAATATTATTTAACATTATGAATGTATGATGAAAATATAGTCTTCATGAAAGCATAGTTTTCAAATATGTTGACACCAGATAGCCTCTGGCAAGTATTAAATCAGAGAAACCTCAGGTTGATTCTCCCTGAAGAAATTAGTTAGATTTTTAGAAGTAGTTTTAGATAAAGGTTGAAAGTAGCTGTATTTTTTAAATAACTATTTTTGTTGTTTCTCTTCCAAACTCGATTGCAAGCACTCGGTGATCCCATAAAATTTTGAACTAGTTTTGATCGATAAGCAAGGGAACCATATGACTTATTTTGTCCAAAACAAACCTTTTTTTTTTCCTCTCCTAAAAAGCAAAATGAACATTTCCTTCCTCAAATTTTATGGAAACTAATAAAAGGCTATCGATTCAAAAATTTGAAATAATTGAATTCAGTTAACACAAGCCCAGCTAATACGGGGACATAGTTAGAACTAGTAATTTGCACATTAAGAAAAATTGGTCATTTAATCTATAATATTTTTCTGCTTATTCTGAGCTCCAAAAGAATGATCACACCCAATAAGATCAAAAAATGGCTCAATTCAATTTGAATTTTGGCAAATGACAAAATTAATAAGAAAATCTACTCATGTGACTGTTCTCTAAATTTCCCTTTCACAATTCTATATTCATTGCTTTTTATCGCAAGACTCAAAACAGAATATAGTCTGTGATATCGGCCAGCTCCGTGATGTCAACACCATTAAGTCTGCGATGACACTCTGTGTGCAGCACCATGAGATCTGTGAAAACTGTCCGCTTCATGATATTTCATTTTGAGACATTTTGTAAGTAACTTTTTGGTTTGAAAGAGAACTGAAACGAAGGGATTTAGTTGTTGCCTTGGGCAGCAAGCAAGAATGTTTTCAGCAGGCTCGTGTGTGAGCAGTGTAATGTTAAGATTTTGAAGAACATCGGAGAGAGTGTTCGAAATCTTATGCCCAGAAGAGGCTTTTAGTACTCGAGTGTATATAGTGCAGTGTGGTCGTGTGTTTATATTCATTGTGCATCTGTGTATTGATTTCTTTAAAGTAAATTATGATGTATTTATACAGCGAGTCATAATGTATTTAGTTAAGAAGTCGCAACTCTCCCAAAATAAAAAAACAAAAAATTGCTGCTAAAAAATACTCTTTTCCATAATCATGTTAACATTGTTATTTTTTCCTGAAGAATGGGATATCTCATCTACACTTCTGATTTCTGCTGTATGATCCCATTACGGTAGATTCCTTCAAATCTGCATATAATTTACAGATGTAAACAATGAAATATTCAATTTAGATATAAACAAAATTTTATTTATTTAGCTTTAACAATTCCATATATTTTTTAATTTGTAATTTTTCTTTAATAATACTGAATTCATGTTTTTTAAAAAAGATGAATAAATTTATTTCTAAAAAAATTCAATATATTGCTGATATCCCTGATAATCACAATCTTCTAACCAAACATATTTATGCAGTAGTCAAAGTTTTTTGTTTATTAAGTCTGGCTAAACCTGCAATAAACTTCGTTATTTTATGAGTTTGGTGTGAATTAGTAATGTATTTCTATGAGGCAAGTTTCATTGAATAATTTATGAAAAATACACTTAATTTTTATAATGAATATAAAAAAAAAAAAAAAATCCCAAGGGTTCATATTTAATCATACGTTATTGATTATTAACTTGACCTTTACTTTTAATATTTTAATTTTAGTTTGTTATTTATATATTGTAAGCATTCCTTATAGTTTCAATTACATTATTAATTGCATTCAAATTACTGTTTAAAAAATGTAAATAAAGCAATGACCAGAAATCTGCAAAATCTCTGGTCCTAAGTTGTGCAGATTTCAGGGAGTCTACTGTAGTTGTCTTTTGTTCCCTGGTGTTAGTAGCTGGGAAGCTCTGCTCACAAGCAACCAGTGCTAACAGTAGTGCTTCACCAGTAGAAACTTTAAAACAAAAGTTGTTTAATACATTTTAATTATCACAGAGTTTTATATATTAAATTGATTTTTGTATTTAAATGATTGGGGAAAAATTGACAATAGTTTTGTATGTGAATGGGAGCCTGAACTCATCTTTATTCTATGCATGTTGGCAGATTTTTTTTTTTTTTTTTTTTTTTTTTTTTTTTTTTGTGTGTGTTTTCATATCCTTCCATTATTTTCTAAACCTAATGTCTTTAATTATATCAGCAAAATTTGTTTTATCAAATTTTATCTGAATTTTTGAAGTTTTTTTTAACACTATCAATTCTGTTTTGAAACATTGAAACTAAAATTTTTGATGATGCCTTTATTTTAATGTTTATTGTAAACTTTTCAGATTGGGCTTAACTCCATCTAGCACTGTTTGGGTTGGTGCTTGGTGGATTGGTTTTGTTTTTGCTGCCGTCCTTGGCTTCTTGATTGCTATACCTGTGCTGGCATTTCCCAAAGTATTACCTTGTAGGTTTCATATTTATATGTATCCTTATCAACATTATACCTATGTTTATTACATTGTACATTTTATAAATATCAAATACTGCAAATTTTTTTTTTTTTTTTTTTTTTTTTTTTGTTTCCTAAAGTTGCTATCAGATTTACCAATTTTATAAGTAATTCTTGAGCCAACTCCCTGATTTCAGATAATTTTCTGCGAGAATTTTCCTGTATCACTTGTTTGGTAGCAAACAGCAATATCTCCAACATTTTTATCACTGCTCTAATAAAATCTCCACTAGCTGCAACTTTTCATCCAACTTGCAGAATTCAGCCAATCAGAGATAGGCGATTTTAAACATTCCAGGGACTGACAAAAATTAAAAATTCTTAGACGCCATGAAAGATTCATAAGATTCAACTTGAAGAATCATTTCTCATGCATGCATTCACAGCAAAATAGAACACTGCCTACTCATAATCGTATTCGGCTATTTTTCAAATCTTTACATGTGACATTTTGCTGGAAATAAATTAACTATTCAATAATATAAAAAATTATCGCTTTTAAATCATAAAAATTAAATGGAAACAAATTATGAAATTAAACATTAAAAAAATTGACAAATATCCTTCCCATCAAGAAATTATACACATAAATTCTTTGATATTTTGTTAATCGATTTTTCAGGATTGAAATCCTTGGTGGTCCATTCACATTTATAATAGGTAAAAAACAGTTGTCAAGAATTTTCGAGTTGCCTGGGGTTTTGTCAGACCCTGTTAATTTCCTATCTATCAAGATGACCGATACTATGATTAAGATGAAATAGTATGATGACAAAGAGTTTGGTGTAATGCATAAAAGAAAAAACACATAGGAGACATAAAGTACGGTTTGTATATAAAATTGAACTTTGAAAAGGTGTTCATGTCAATATACAGCTGAAACCAAGGGCGGCGCCAGAGGGGGGGCCGGGGGGGCATATGCCCCCCCGTCGGGCATACCTGGCCCCCCCGTCGGGCATACCTGGCCCCCCCATCGGGGTCAAAATTCAATTTCGTCGGGGAAAATATTTTGACTTTGGAATTTCAGCCCTTTCAAGTTGGGTCGAAATATGAAGCCCCTTTTTTTAAAAAAAATCTGATTTGCTAAACTTTTTTTTTTTCTTTTTTTCTTTTTTTTTTTTTGTACGTCTGTTTCTGACTGAAGTTTGATTCTTGCAATTTGAGTTTAGATAAATCCGAATTTTCGTAAAAAAATCCGAATTTTTAAAATAAAAACCTACATGGATGACAACACAGTATGATGCATGAATGACTCTATACATGTTTATTTTTCAAAAAAAAAAAAAAAAAGATAAAATTTATACTAAAAATTAATCTTATAATATTTTTTTAAAACTACATTAAATTTGTGGATCAGTTTTCGCTGATTTTGGATTTACGGTCGGCTTTATATGATGAATTTTTGGTTCAGTTAGAATACGCAAACGAAAATTATTTTGTCGGGGTTGTCTTGTATGACAAGTAGAATGCTTCATCGTGTCGGGCAAACTGAGCCTGACCCGACTCAGTTTGGACCGGATCGGGTTGAGCCTAAACATTTGTCGTTGTGTATCAGATTCCATTTGGGTTAACTTTAATTGTTTCAGGTTCGGGTTGGATGTTGATACTTATGGTTCTTGATTGATACTTATGGTTCTTGATGAATCGATTTCTCAAAAGAATTTACTAAATTTATTTTAAGCTGGAAAACTGTGTATTTGTATCTTAATGAATTTATGTATACTGATTTTTTTACTTAAAATTTAAAATTTTTATTGAAGATATAATTGTAGACATATTCTTACATAACTGCATTACAGTATGGATATACTTTTTCATCGGTTACGTTTAGGGTCTGGTTGAGGTTGAAATATTTCGGGTTCAGGTCGAAATGTAGAGATGTCGGGCTTAAATCGGATTTCAGGTAGAATCCTGTGTCACCTCCAAAATTAAACCCAGCGCGACTGGCGATTTTACTCGGACCTGGCTAAAGTTAATATTTTTTCGGAGAGTTTCGGATTGACTTCTATTTTTCGAGTCGGGTTAATTTTAATTGTTTTAGCATATGGGCTCGATTCTACCTAATTTCTCAAAATTATCCCCAAAATATATTTAAAATAAAAATTACTTTATTTGAGTGTCAATGAGTCAATATACAGATGTACCGATTTTTCTACATAAAAAATACAATTGATACTAGAGGTATTATTGTAGACTACTTTTCCATTATTGCTTGGAATTTAGATTACTTAATATATTTTAAATATTAGATGGAATTTTGTGTTTTCATATCGAGTTTGGATTGGGTTCGGATTGAATACTGTTTGTTTTAGGTCGAAGTTGGTTGAGTTCCGGTTATCTATTTTTTTTAAACTGGATCAGGTTGAATCGATATAAAAATAATTAACTCAGGCCGGGTATAACCCAATTCGGGGAGGATTCCGTGCTCGGTAAATAATCCGTGAATTGAACTATCTCCCCCCCCCCCCACCTTAATTAAAATCCGTGAAAGTAGAAAAAATCGCACTTTAACTTTGCCAATTCTACCCCACATCCCACAAAAAAATACAGAAAAAACACCGATTACCTGAAATACTCACACTTAAAGCAGCATGTTCGTCAAATTACATGGGTGTTCTGGTAGTTGTGTTGCTTCGTACTTTTTCGGATTAGAAACGGAATTTAAACCCCTTTTATATAAAAATATGTAAAAAATAAGAAATTTAAGATCAAAAGTTTCAAAAAATCTCCTGTCAGAAGGAAGAAATTGCTTAAAATATTAGAAAATATTTTAAATCAAAGAGATATTTCGGCATTTTTGAGACGGAAATTTTGGTCCATGCAGATCTCTAACCGGCAGCTAGATCTCCTGCATATCCCGCGGCTAGATCTCCTGCATAACCTACAGTTCGGGAAAATGCAGTTTCAAATTCAGTTCCAGATATTTTCAAATGCAGTTAATGCATAACCCGCATATTTATAATTGCAGATCGCTTTTCGTTGGTATTAAAATAATTCACTTTTAGATTCCAAACTATTTTACAATTTTTCACTTCATTTACATTTCTCTTGGAAATTTTGTATTAAAGTTTTTGTTTCAGATTTAAATTTTATATCTTATCAAAATTTGGAACGTTACGTTTTGTGCATTCGATCAATATACACTCTAAAACAAAATGGAAATTGAAGATATTTTCCTCATTGTTTTTATTATTATTTCTATAGCTAAAAAAATCTACTTTAATTTGAACATTTTCTCGAAAATACAGAAAATTAATCAATCTAATGCTAAAACTACCTGAAGTCCTCCAATATCTACAAATGCATTTTTTTTAAATCAAACGACTGTTCAATTAACTGAACAGCAACGCTCAGGGCCGTAGCTAGAAGTGAACAACAGGGGGGGGGGGCTCAAGAAAATGTAGGGGGGGGGGTCATAATTTGTTTTTTCTCTCTCGCTGACACAGAAAGATAAATTAGTGCATATTCACATTGTAGATACTATGTTTCACATTAAACTGATGCAATAACTTCTTTCTATGCTAAGAAAAGTACATGATGATGAAGATTTAATCTATCACTGGTGAAAAATTAAACATCATGTTGGCTTCATATGTACAAAGAGGGCGAGGGAGTGTTGAAACACTTATTTTAGATACAATTTTATTAATTCTGCAAAATTGTGAAAAGGTCTCAAACTAAATTAGATTTTTGAACAGAAATTCATTTAGTGACCTTGGATTCTTTTCCAGGGGGGGCTCAAAATATTTTAGGGTGGCTGAGCCCCCATAGCGCCCCCTTAGCTACGGCCCTGGCAACGCTGTGTACTAGGTTTTTCTATTAGATACTGATTTTTTATGTATCTCTATTTTCTCTCAAGATATGAGAAGTTCTTGAACTGAATCTCAATTTTTAAAAAATTCTACAATCGAAAAACAGAAATTTCTTCAAGTAACAGAAAAATCTGTTCTAATCACACGTGCGTTTTGGCAACTTACTACATGTGTATTTTATTTTTAACGAAATGTTTTTTGAGAGTTTATGAAATAATAATTATATTTTCTCAAAAATGACTAAACTAGAAAATGATGAAAAAAGTAAAACGCGATATTTATAAACTCTTAAAATTGACGTATTTCAAAAACTGTAGTTTGACTAATTACTTTCACATTGATTTCAAATAAAGGAAATTAATATTTAGTACAGCAACGTGTTCAGATTTAACGAAAAAGGATATGAAGAAATTTCAATTTTAAACAAGTTTTGTTCTAGCCAAGTATGATGTTTCTTTATACTTACTTGTATTCTTATTTAGATTCAATTTTACGATGGTTAAACCACAAAGAACAGCTGCGATTCACCAAAAGGAAATGCATGCTCCTGTCTGTTTTGAGTAGTTTCAAATTCTGTTCTGCAAGTTAATATAAAACAAACAGGGAATGATAAAGAGATTGATGAATTTATTGTTTAGCTTCAGCAATCGTATTCATGCTGATTGGGTGTAAAAGAATCTTTATATATCTCAATGTTGTTGTGGGAATTACAAGAAAAACACCTGTTGTGATAGGCTGGAAGTATATTTCAGAGTTACATAGGTAGTACTCTATTATCGACAATTGTCCATTGACCACAGATATAAGGAGTTATTTTTTTTTTTTTCTTGATCTAGTATTTTTATTTAATAATATTGAAATCGCCTGTTTAATGCTTTTTTTAAACATAAATTATATAATTAATCAGACAGTAACCGTCAGAACAATGCTACAATGACCTTTTAAAGAAAGAATCAGAGTATAAAAAAATGAAATTTATGACTTTGCAAATTTTACATTAGAATTACTATTTCTACTAATTATAAATATTTTATGAGGTCAATCTTTTTAAGAATGAGCGAATTTTAATATTTTTCTGCAGCATATAAAAAGTTTCAAGTCTTTCATAAGAGTAAGTCCAAATGATTTCTTATTTCTTTGCGTTTGTATGTAATTTGATATTTTTACCCGAGTGATTTAATTTTAAAACTTCTTTATACGTAGAATTCGTACTTTTGTTGATAATAATAATTTAACTTGTGTTAATAATTATTTAAATTTTTCATTTGTATTTTTGCATTCAGTAATACATACAATAGAGCGCCAATTATCCGGACCGACGGGTCCGAGGCCGAACCGGTTAATGAAAAATCCGGATAATTGGACAACTTTAAAAAACGCATATGCAATGTGTTTAGGTAACTTCATTCACATTTTTTATAGTTTTAGCTCACGCAATTGTTCTAATGCACATTTCAGTATATTGAAAATGGCGTGTTTAGCAGTTAAAAAATAAAAAATAAATTTTATTTTCTGCAAAATTGGTACAAAGTTAATGGATGCATGGATGCACAAAATGCATGGAAGCACACATAAAAAATTTTATGTGTACATATTTATAGACACTGTACATTATATACATAAAAAAAAATCATTGTGATAGAAAAAAGAAATTTTTGATAGTGTTCTGCTTTACAGAAGCCATTCTTTTGTCTGCGAGGGATTCGCGCGTTAGAAGGGAAACTTCTATGAACAAAAATATTTGCCGATTAGCTTTTAATGTATATCGCTCGACAGGTGGGCTGTTATTCTGTGTTTTTCATGATTTCCTGTATAATTATATCTAAAAATTTAACGAATTTTTTTTTCTAATTTCATAAATTTTCTAGACTTTCAAAAAAAAAAAAAAAATAATAATACTGATAAAATTTGTTATGCATCATTCAATAGTGGTGTTGTTATGCTGTGTTTTTAATGATTACCATGACATGCACATAAAACTCTTTTTTTTTTTTTTTTTTTCTTCAGAAAGTCAAAATGATCATATTTGTAAATCAAATTTAAATGTAATAAATACCACTTAAAAGGCAGGTACTTTTCTAAATAATTTTCTGTTTCATAATACATTTATCTGATTGATAAAAATATGAAGTTAACAGGTGTGTCGTGAGACTGTGAGAGCTATTTTTCAAGAAGTTGAACACAGAATTTTATCGAATTTTATCATATTCAGTTAGTATGGATGACATTTTGGTGTATATCGCCCTACAAATGGTGTTTTTTGTTTAAGCTGCCCTTTTTTACTCCCCGAAAATATTATATCTCTGAATCTATTTAATATAAAATTGCACTGAACATTTTATACTCATAAAAGAAAATAAATCAATATTGTCTTAATTTGGCTTCTAACACTCAATAGTCTGCTCTTATTGAATTATACTATGCCACATGAAAGAGATTCCTTATCAAATCCAGAATCAATTGATGTAGATTAGCGAGCGTGGTTTGCCATATTCCTAATGAATTACTAACTACCTTTAAAAGGTACTTTATTCATTACTAGTTACTCTTGTAACTTTCATACACTTTTAAAAACAATATTACTGCAATCTTTCAATTTTGTTTCTATTATCTTTCATTATAGTTTTAATGGACTTTGCTACTTTTTTTATTTATAATTTTTTTTTTTATTTAATCTATTTTATCACTTGAAAACACACGCTCCGTAATGTTAAATAAATGAGCAGCTTGTTTTCGAATTTCTCGTTTAATTTTAATATTTTTAAGCGATTTTGAGCATAGGATAGCTGAGTTTAATCTTCAATATGACTATTATTTACTTTTTCGATTTTGGTTGCAGATATTTAAAATACTAATAATAAAAATAAAACAATAATAAACTATTTTCAGTTTCAAAACCGATTCCGAAATTAAAAGTACCTTAAAAAATGCAACCGAAATCGAAAAAATGAAAAATAGTCAAATTAAAGAACAAGTTCAGCTGTCCTATACAAGAAAAAAAAAAGAAAAGAAAAGAAAAGAAAGAAAGAAAGAAAGAAAGAAAAAAAATTAAACGAGAAATTTGAAAATAACCTGCCCATTTGTTTAATATTATGGAACGTGTGTTTTCAAGTGAATGAAGAGTCTCCTTAAACGCAGAATATGTTGATTCAAAATGATTATAATAATAAATGAGAGATGAATTTAATACAAATACAATATCTGCTGCATCACATACATTACAGCCTAGAGCACTTAAAAAAAAAATAATAACAAAATTGTAATTAAACAAATTACAATGACTATTTGGAAAATATTTTCTAAGATTAAAATTTTAAAGAATAAATTCTATATTTAAATTATTAATAATAATAAACATCATTTTTATGATGATCATAATGAGTCCTTTATTACGTATGCTATGCATTAAACATTAATATTCCTAGACCATTGATAAAAAAACAATAGTTTATAGATATACAGCTTTAACAGTTTAAAATGTGCATTTTTATTTGATGGAGTTAACCAGACTGATTTCTGATCGCCTCATATTACATACGACATGGATTAAACATTAATATTCTTGGACCCAACATAAACAAGGTTTAAATGAAATTTCAGTTTTACAATTTTCGGAACTGCAAATTTTTAAACTTCAAACCATCGCACATTTTAAATTTTTACTCTTTGGCATATAGAAAAAAAATGCACTTTTAAATAAAATTTGTTTGAAAACTTTCTCACAATTTGCTTTGAAATTATTTATATTTTTAAAGTTTTTATTACTTTTTTTGTCATTGTGGCAACAGAAGTATTCCATTTTTGGACAATGGACCAATCACAAAACGAATAAAATAAGTTGCAGAATTCAACCAATAAAAGATTCAGATATGCTTCAGATTTCCCAGTTCTCCACCGAGACCAACAACTATTTTCCAAATAGTTAAAAAAGAGAAGAAGAAGAAAAAAAAAGATTAATTATTTTCGATCAGAACTCTTCGTGTAAAAGAGTTTATAACCATATCGAAGTAAAAAGTAATGTTTTGTAGAAATAGTCAAGTTGGGTCGAGATTTTAACATTTTTTTTTGGGGGGGGGGGGGGGGCGCTAATATATATATATAGTACTTGCTAGACTATATAATAAGGCCAACTTTTTAAAATTTACGCCGACCAGACCATTAATTTATTTTATACGAACTGGGTCCTTGAAATTTTTGCTCACGCAGTTTTTTAGGACCCGGCCCAGCACGCGGGGACCTCTAATATATATTATGAACTTGGTCCCCCTGTCGGGGATAGTGTGCCCCCTCGTCGGGCAAATTCTGGCGCCGCCCTTGGCTGAAACACTGATCATACATTTTCTGGAAAATTTATTGGTGCCAATCAAAGATGATAAACAGTAACAACTGGTAACAGTAGAATTAGTTTTTCTTCAGATTTTAGCAATGTCAATTGCAACCTTATTTTAACTTTGTACGCAGAAAAATAGTGCTTGAAAAAATGGTAAATTTGATAGCAGCTTTGTATTTTTCAGAAAATCTGATATTTTATTACTACTGTGTACTTTTTTTGCAGCTATGATAGTTTGTATTGTTCTTGCTATTGATCTTTAACAATAATATGTAAATATAGGCGGGGGGAAGGGGGGGGGAGTCATTACCATAAAGTACTGAAAGCAAACTTTTTCTTTAAGGTGAAAATAATTTTAATGATATAAGTACTCTTTCTCCTTAATAACTGGAATTTTATTGAAAAGATTAGGATAATTAGGAGGGAATGGGGTTATTTAAAATTTGACATTTCAGAAGATTTATATAATTTAAAAGACAAAATCAGTTTAACATTTTATTTTGTTTTTAAAATTTCTTTCTATAAAAACTAAGTACTTTCCATTAAAGATTATAAACTAATGAAACAAATTTGCATAAAATAATTTAAATATGAAAAAAATATGAACAAAAATTATAAATTCGAACTCAATATAAATATTTATTAAATCTTACTACTAAGAAAACATCAACAGTAACGTACATATAGAGAAAATAGGCCATTCTGATGCAGTGATATGTGATGAGAATAGATATGAATAAAAAGAAATTATTCATTTAAGAGATATAGAAACAAAAAACAGGATTAAAAGCATGAGGGGGGGGTGGGGTATAAACTGAATTTTCCAAACAAGGAAAAATTCACTTATATGAAGGAGGGCTTAGTTTTTGGTACTTTCGGATATGTTTTTCGTAATTGGTCAGTTTCAGATATGCTTTGTTTTTACATACAATATGTTCTGTAAATCTGTGTGTATAGATCATTTTGTAGTTTTTGCAATAAAGGAAAGATTTTGTACTAATGTGCATTTTATAATTTCCAAATTCAGGCACAGAAAAGGTGAAAGCAGGCAAAGTGAGTGAAATGCATCAAAAACTAGAAGACAGTGAAGCAGCTCGTGTTGACTTTGGATCCAGTTTATCAGATTTACCTGCTTCATTTAAACTTTTAATAACTAATCCTACATTTATATTTTTAAGTTTGGCTGGAGCTAGTGAAGGTAAGATTTTTTTTTCCCATCCACATTGCTATTTGAAATTAAGATATTAATTTTTTTTTAAACTTTTAATTGAGTGGAATTGATTGATTTTGTAGATAATTTGATAGTTTACTAGTATGATTTTAATATCTTGATTTCAAGTAAATTGTAACAATTTGTGAGCTATGCCTGGGAGGAAAAATTACCTGTGAGGTTCTCATTCAATAATATATAGGGTAGGTATGCACAACCTTTTCAAGAGAAGGGCCACTTACAAATATTTCTGGGTGGCCAAGGGCCACATCAATAACAGTTTTCGAGGATGTGATCAGTGTGTAAAGGTGTTCGTTCATAGGCCCAGGTGAATTACCAAAAAGAAGCACACACAAAAAAAACTCCGAAAAGAGAGTTACATTTTAGGACGCATTTATTTTGCAAGCATTAACAGACAGTAGGTTCCCCATAAGGGGGGGGGGGGAATTCTCAGAGCTCTAGTGAGCTACATCTTGTCTGTATGATGGCAATCAGTGGAGTGGTGATACAACATCACAGCCCTTATCGCCAAAAGGCATCAGAAGTCTTTCATACAAAGAATTTTGGCGACATTTGATAAACCACACGTTCAGTATCAGTGACTACATTTGCGGTCTGGGAACCCACGGATTATTTTCACATCTGCGAATATTTTATAGGGTTACAGAAATATTTTACGCCTGGGAAATAGACAAGGGCAAAGCAGGCCGTTAGTTAAATTGGAGTTTTTGCTGACCACAATTATATTACCCAGATGCGCAATTGAACAGAAAGAAAGCACAGCCAGGATAAACAGAGATAAAAGTATTTCTAGTTTTAAGCATTAATTGTGAGAATGAAAACAGGGTGTGGAAGGCAGATGTTAATAAAATGTAACGGATAAAAGATTATGATGAACAAAGCCCAGAGCTTTCTTTATTTTGTTAATAAGTGCGGTATCTATGGGCAGATGTTTTTCCAGACACAACAGAAAATCTGTGAGAAAGGAAGTTCTCTTATTAATTTTCTACAGAGAGCTCCAAAAGATGAAAAGCTGAAGTTCTAATAGTGGGAGGATGAAAGCTAGAACTTAACTATTAAATGTAGGATTAATTTAACTAATGGGCTTAATAGTGAAAAGGGAAACTAAAATAAAACAAAGAATTTATTAAAGAGAAATAATTATTGCATTTATGAAGGGGAAAAGATATGTAGCGATAATCTCCGCTACATAACTCACCCCAGCCACCACAAAAAAAAACTTTCTACTTGTATTAAAGTTTTTTTTTTTTTAATACTATTATTGTCATAAGTTTGAGGATACTGAACGTGTCGTCTACCAAAATATATACAAAACACATATCAAAAACATACAAGTATATATATGTACTACAAAAATGATTGATTGTACTATTTTGCTTGCAGCATATGTAAATAAAAACAATGGCCATATCTATCTTTATAATTATCATGACAGGGAGCTCCTTAATAGTTCAAAAAAATTGCCACAAAATATTTACTTCATATCGGATCCTTTATACAATTTCTTTGTTGTGGCGCTGGTACCAGCTGTATAATTTGTTATGTCATGAACAAAAATTGAGAGAAGTATTTTATTTATTTATTTATTTGTGATCACCTGCTAGCTTAGTATTTGATAACTTCTCTTTAAATTGATCCTTTTTGAGATCAAAATGGCATAATTGCAAGCAAACATATATATATATATAACACAAAACAGAAATAGTATATATTTAAAATAAAAATAAAAGAAAACTAACTAAAATAATATGTTCTAAAAATAATGTATGTTGTTAAAAATTGAAAATGAAAATTTGTGCATAAGGCACAGGACTACTAAAAAAAAAAGATGCCACTGGCATGCCCATAAAAAGGTTGTAGCCCTTAATCTTGTACAAAAAGTACAAGTATTATGGCTTCGGTTTAAGACGTCGGCCCTAGGGGAAGAGGGAGTAGTGGACGAACCCATATTGCGTACAATATAAGTCCGCCCCGCTCCTCAGTAAAATCGCACTGATCTACGAAAGGAGCACGCTTGGAAGTCACATAAAAAATTTAACCTAAAAGAATTGGTAGGCCAATTCAAGGTGAAAATGAAATGTGTCGTAAGACAGGTGTGGCGTGAAACCTTAGGGCACAATTTTGAACGGTTCACGACTTTTGGGGGATAAATTAGAAAAATAAAATAAAATATAAGATGAAATGTAATCCATCTCATAAATTGAAACAGTCAGTCCGGGTAAGATAAACAAATAGTCAGGATTAGGTGCTACTACAACTGGAATATTTCAAAAATAAGAATGATACAAGGTTTTTTTTTGTGTTTTGTTTTTTTGCATGGTACTATTCGACTGTCCAAAATAATTTGTAATTATTGTTGAACTACAATGTTGAGATAAAATGCATGTAATGAAAATTAATTATTAGTGAAGTAAGTGACCTTCTTTTCATGTACTGCCACTACATAAAAAGAGGTAAGTGTAACAAGGGAATTTACATGTAGTGTGAAAAAAAAATCAAATAACCTGCAATGTAAATGTGACAAACAAAAATGAACTAAGTGTCGTTTGAATCACTGTAATATGTAAAGGGAATAAATAAAACTTTGAACAATTGAGATGAAATGGTTAAGTGTGAGCATGACAAACTGTAAAAAAAATGTCAATTGTTTTTTTTTTTGTGTTAGAATGAGCCTTTTAACAAAAACAAAACAAAAAAATGAACCGAAGAGAATTTAACGGTAAGTGTGTTAAATGAAAAAAAAATATTTAAGATATTTGTGTGAATGAGGGTTTTCAAATACCTAAATACAAAGTAATTTTATATTTAATGAGGGAAGGATTCATATCACATGACAAAAGTGTAAAAATGTAAACACATGACATGACTGTGTTGTGTGTTATCATGAACGAGCTTGGAGAAAATAAGTGAAATTGATGTACAATCCTCAACCCGAGAAATAAGAGAAAAATGTAAGAACCACATGACCTAGTGTATTGCACATGACTGAGTGTATATAGAAAAAAAACAAAAACAATGTGATAGTGTAAGAAATCGCATAACCTTGTGCAAAAACACATGAAAAATTGTGTGTAAAAGAAATCACATGACCGGGTATCTAATATACCTTGACCTAGAGAAAAACACATGACCTTGTGTAAAAACACATGAAAGAAAAAAAGTGTGTAAAAGAAATCACATGACCTGGTATCTAATATACCTTGACCTGGAGAAAAACACATGACCTTGTGTAAAAACACATGAAAAATTGTGTGTAAAAGAAATCACATGACCGGGCATCTAATATACCTTGACCTAGAGAAAAACACATGACCTTGTGTAAAAACACATGAAAGAAAGAAAAAAAAATGTGTAAAAGAAATCACATGACCTGGTATCTAATATACCTTGACCTGGAGAAAAACACATGACCTTGTGTAAAAACACATGAAAGAGAAAAAGAGTGTAAAAGAAATCACATGACCTGGTATCTGATATACCTTGACCGAGAGAGAAACACATGACCTTGTTGAAAGAAAAAAAAAATATATATAACTCAAAGTTGAGGAAAGTAAAAATGTAATTGTACTGTCAAAAATCCTTTTAAAGTTAAAATTTGATTGAGAACCCCCAAAAAAAATATCTACACCATGAAAAATGTATTAAATGTGGAAAATGTAGCCTGTATAACAATAGAGTTGAAATATTGTTACTGTTAACTGCATTCCTGTTACTGCAAAACAAAACATTAAAGGGAGAAGAAAGTGTGTTTGATTGAATAAATATGTTTAAAATGATTGTGTACACCAACACGAACCAACCAAAACCAAGTGAAAAACAAAATTGACGACCTGCATCAAAATTTTCACTCTTACATGCCTTCTTTCTATTACTCAACCATCTGCGCGCTTGATAGCCGAATAAAGAAAAATACAATACCTTTGTACACAAGATTAATGTGTAGACAATTTGTTAAAATTTAAAGTGTAACAGGAAATGTGAGGGAAGAAATTACTAAATGTTTTATAAAAAAAATGAAAAACAAATCTGTCAAAATGTATAAAGAATGTATAAAAAAGCGTAGTGAATTCATCCTTTAGTATGTAATGTGTGACCACGAAAATTAAAGAAAAAAAATTATTTCTCATTTGAAATAGACTCAGTTGTATGAAGCGAATGTCTTTGTATGTTTATATATCTCTTGACAGCTGGGCAGTTATGAGAAAAAGCTGTATGTTGAATGTCAAAATGGGTATTACTTGATTCATTGCACCTCATGCAATTAATGCATTTTGGTGTGTTTACACAATTAGGGTCTTTATGTGACATAGCACAGACAGGGCATATTATGTCATTAGGGCAGAATTTACTTAAATGAAAAAGACTCTGACATGTAAAACATCTTTTTATATCTATGTACCTTTTAAGAGTAAACCTTGTGGACTGAATAATGATATGTTTATGTGCAAGCAAAAATTCAGCTAGGTGGGGTGGCATTAGAAAAATCCAGTTAAATAAATTACAATGCTTTATTTTTATTTTGTTTTGAAATTGAATGGGAGGCGAAGAATTATCAGATAGCTTTGAAATAGCCAAAATAATGTCAGGTATGCTAAAATTTTCAGGCAAACGCATGATTACAACAGGGATAAAATTGGTACTATCTTTCTTAGGGGTACTGAAAATACTGGGATGAAAATTGTTACTGTCACATAACTCATTAACCTGTTGATTACAAGAGAAAGAGGGATTTGTATTGCAACCTTCATGTATTGTAGTGTGTGGAGATTTGATAATGAGGTTGTTATCTGTCTGTGTGGACATATTCTGAACAGATTTTAAACAAGCAGTACTAACCGAAGGAGTGATACCTTTTTGAGTATTTGATATGTGAGGTTTAGTTTTACTTTCTAGTTCCTGAGATAAGTCACGTACACGTTCCAAAAGTTTATTTACCAAAAATAAATTTTCTTTTTCGTGTTTTACCTTAGCATATTCATCTTTGAGTACTTGAAAGGTCTCTTTCAAAATGTTTAGATCCCATTGGATTGTGAATTTGAGTTCCTTAAAATTAGAGATAAGTGCATCAGTGTTGTTTTGATTTTGTATTTGATTTTGAAATACTGTGGCTTCAGCGATAATTGTGTCTGAAAACTTTGTTAAATTTTCCTCATAAAATTCAAGTAAAGGGGATATTGAAACTTGTGATTGTCCAAAAGCAGACCCAAATTTACTATCTCTCTCTGACATTGTTTGGGAAGTAGCTGAAGCTTGTTTTAGCTCAATACCAGCCATAGATGTATACCAAAAGGAAAATGCACTAATATAAATCAAAAGAAAGATTTATAAATAAACTAGGTGCACCAAAACAAATCAGACTGTTAACCGACAGTATTAAAATTAATAATTTGGGAGAAATAACCTAAACTGCAAGTCCAAACCAACAATTAAATTTTGCATTAGTCAGAGAGCAAACGCTGCCAAATTACGAAATAATCTAGACACATTTAATGAGGGGGGGGGGGGGGTGGTATACAATCTGTGAGCACAGAAAGAAAACAACAAAATGCAGACACTAAATACCTCCTTTTTTTCTAAAAAAAAATTGCAAACACAAAATTTCTTTTTTTTTCAAAATAAAACTTGTACTGCCTTCAAAATGAACTACTTAACCATTCAAAAATACCAATGCTAAAATTCCTTTTTTTTTTTTTTTTTTTTACATGACAACCGAAAGTAAAAAAAATCAAAAAAGCTTGTTTAACAAGGTACTGGCATAGTTAATGGCAAAAAATTTTTTTGTAAAAACGAGAATGCGAATCTCAAACTGCAATTAACTAAGGACAAGTAATGTCAGGGAAAAAAATTAATGCGCGAACACATAAAATAATAAAAATCTGTGATATTTAAGTATGCAACACATAAATACTAAAACAACATGCATTGAAAATAATACTTTTGAAAAGTGAGCATGAAAAGAGAAGAATGCTTTCAAAAGTGCAAATTAAATACTAAAATTTAAAATGTATATTGTTTACGTTAATACACATAAAATTTCAAAAATGCACTATATTTAAATTTAAAAAAAAATCTTCTCTGTTCAAGCTGATAAAAAGAACACAAACTATTTTCATTATGAATTATCTGTAAGCACAAAGAAAATGTATTTCTATGTTATGTTGAGTAATTATTATTATTTTTTTTTTAAATAGAAACTTCTAGTACTGAAACATGTTTCTGTCACTTTTTTTTTTTTTTTTTTTTTTGTGTGTGTGTGTTTAGCTCACGTCACTTTTTTTTGCTAGAATTGCTATGCATTTACAACATATGTAAGACTGGGTGCGACGACCCATTTTACTAGCAAACCTTAGCATTAGTAGACTGCCGTTGTAGATCTAACTATGCAAATCAGTAATTTTGACGCAGTGGCTGAACCTTCAGAGAACGAGAGCAGCACAAACACACACTAAATGTACTGAAAGTACTTTATCACTGTAATTTTGTTGTTGACAACGATTTAAGATAAAATGAAAGTGCATACAGGTTCGACGACCCGTAACGCATAAATTTGATATCTACATTTTTTGGTAAACACCAGCCACACAAATTTCACATACTTTTAGCTTCATCAGAGATGCGCTTATTACACGCGTTGCATATTTCACACAAAAAGTAGATTTACACATGTAAACAGCAAAATAGGGTTCCACATCGATGAGCACTTCACAAAACATTTCTGTAATTCTGTAGATTAGCATCATAGATGTACTGTATACGAACGGTAACATACCTCTAGTTACACACAGAACGGAACCGCTGAAGAGTGATGAAACATTTTTTGCAGAGAAATATAGTATTACGAACAGCTGGCGTTGCGAGCGAAGCACTTGACCCAGTCAATTTCTGACGCATCGAAAACGAAAGTGACACTTTTCTTGAAAAGGGCGAAAACAGCAGGTGCGACGCGTTTTTTTGAAGACCCAGGGAGAGACAAAAGGGAGATATGCAATCTTTCTTGAGTGCAGGAGAAAACATAATTGAATACTGCAGGTTTCGGGGAGGGAAATACGTCACACAGTGAAGTACAGACAGCCTTGGAACTTCGGGGAATGCTGCCCCTTTTTTTTGCGCAGTCATGACCCGTTGACGTACGTCGGTGCTTTCGTCCGTCGGTGCATACGTGTTTTCGTCGAAGATTTTTAAGTATGATTTTTTTAAAGTCTCTGTGTGTGTGCGGTTTTTTTTTTTTTTTTTTTTTTTTTGACCGGAGAAAAAAAAAGGCCAGATGCACCAGATATTATATGTAAAGGTGTTCGTTCATAGGCCCAGGTGAATTACCAAAAAGAAGCACACACAAAAAAAACTCTGAAAAGAGAGTTACATTTTAGGACGCATTTATTTTGCAAGCATTAACAGACAGTAGGTTCCCCATAAGGGGGGGGGGGGGAATTCTCAGAGCTCTAGTGAGCTACATCTTGTCTGTATGATGGCAATCAGTGGAGTGGTGATACATCACAGCCCTTATCGCCAAAAGGCATCAGAAGTCTTTCATACAAAGAATTTTGGCGACATTTGATAAACCACACGTTCAGTATCAGTGACTACATTTGCGGTCTGGGAACCCACGGATTATTTTCACATCTGCGAATATTTTATAGGGTTACAGAAATATTTTACGCCTGGGAAATAGACAAGGGCAAAGCAGGCCGTTAGTTAAATTGGAGTTTTTGCTGACCACAATTATATTACCCAGATGCGCAATTGAACAGAAAGAAAGCACAGCCAGGATAAACAGAGATAAAAGTATTTCTAGTTTTAAGCATTAATTGTGAGAATGAAAACAGGGTGTGGAAGGCAGATGTTAATAAAATGTAACGGATAAAAGATTATGATGAACAAAGCCCAGAGCTTTCTTTATTTTGTTAATAAGTGCGGTATCTATGGGCAGATGTTTTTCCAGACACAACAGAAAATCTGTGAGAAAGGAAGTTCTCTTATTAATTTTCTACAGAGAGCTCCAAAAGATGAAAAGCTGAAGTTCTAATAGTGGGAGGATGAAAGCTAGAACTTAACTATTAAATGTAGGATTAATTTAACTAATGGGCTTAATAGTGAAAAGGGAAACTAAAATAAAACAAAGAATTTATTAAAGAGAAATAATTATTGCATTTATGAAGGGGAAAAGATATGTAGCGATAATCTCCGCTACACCGTGGCCTATAATCATAAAAAAATATGGTTTCAGAGGAGAGTGGGGTGGTTACCCCTTTAAGTTCACTTGCCCAGTCAAAATATCCAATTCAATTAGTAAAGGCTATGTGAGCAATTTTTACGTTTTTATATATGAGAAATAGCAAGGGTTATTTTCAAGATGTAAAAATATTCCTTGATTTTATTCAGAAGTTTTTTTTATTAAAAGTGCTAAAAAACAAGCATGAAATGGCTAATGCCATAAAATTGTGAACTTTATGAATGAAGGAGAGAGAAAGAGCTAATCAACATTTTTCAATGTCTGATCAACAAAATTCCCAATTTTCTGTGCTCGATCATTGAGATTTGTAATTTTTCCATGCCTCATCAACCAAATTTGTACTTTTTACGAAACCAATAGACAAAATTTGCAATTTTTACAAAGCAGATTGATAAAATTCACGATTTTTATGTGCCTAATAAACAAAATTCTCTACTTTTACAAAGCCGATCAATAAAATTCATGGTTTTTAGAAAGCCGACAATATTTGTAATTTTCCCGCACCTGATTGACTAAATTCTTGATTTTTCAGAAGCTAATCGATGAAATTTCTGATTTTTACAAAGCCAATTGATGAAATTTGCTATTTTCTTTGCATGATCTATAGTCCAGGCATTTGGTAAAAAATAAATGCAAGTTTTGGTGTAGTTTTGATTTTTGGTTCCCTTTATGTTTTTTGGGTCGCTGAACACGAATCTGGCATTATCCAACAAAATTTCTCCCCGGAAACACGTTTTTTTGGCAAAAAACGTGCAGAAAACGTGGCTTTTTTTCGTTTTTTCTAAATAACTTCAAAATTATGCATTTTACATAAAAGTCATCAATACATAAATTAAAGAGCACAAAATTTCCTACATTTTATGTATTTAAAGTTTTTTTCTATGATCAATGGTTTAGCCGAGAGAGAGCCGCAAAAATGGGTGTGAAAAGCAAAAAATCCTGAAAAACGTGAATTACAGCACCGTACGTTGATGACATAAGAAAAACAACCATTTTACGCAAATTTTCCCCACTTAATAATACTAAATATATTACTATTGACTATATTTTATTAATCTGATGTTCATCGTTTCTTTCATAACTAAAAAATAAATAATGAGTATATCTGATCAAAATCTTCATTTGCTATTACAAAATAATAATAGTAATAATTTCTAAATCTGACTTTTAAATAATGTAAACAAAATAACTAAAACAGGCTTTAACTGATCTCATCTGCACTTTCCCTCTTGATTGAAGGGGTACAAGTGTGAAATAACGTTGTTCAAGCGCCCACCCCTTCATCCCATGTCCACGTTCAGTAGAATACTACCCCCCCCCCCCCCTCTTCCCCGCCAGTCTCGCCTCTGTTAGAAATATAAATATGCGTCGCACAGATCACTAGCTTATCACGAGGACACATTCCTCTCAGTTTCCATATGCAACTGCTTACTTATAATTTAGTAATTCACTGTTTGTGTCTTCGTGAATATAGTGAACAGCTAAAGTGATTTTGCGCGATGTCGCTGTGTTTTATTTGTGACTCTCCTTTAGAAGAAGGGCCGTCAGTGAAAGTTATCGACAGAAAGAAAGGATGTAAAGGCAGTTGTCCTAAAGGAGAAAACCTCAGTAGATATACATGTTAAGTGCAGAAAAGCATACGTAAATGAACGGATGATTACTGCTTATGTGAAGACAGTTGAGGAACAAAGTGCTAGCACTTCTCAAATTTCAAGATCATCAACTCCTCAGTTTAATTTTTGAACTAATTGTTTTATATGTGGACTGTGCATTTCGGAAGAGTTCATTGCAACACAAGCGAAAAATCCACCAAGCGAACGCAATACTGTATACAGTGTGCGACACATGGGAGTACAATTCTGAAAGCAGCAAGAGCTCGCAATGATGATTATGGGCAGGCTCATCGAACCAGTGAATGATTTGATCGCAGAAGATGATCAATACCACATCAAATGTTTCAAATATATTTATAGGAGGCCGAAGGTCCAGGAACAGAAGAAACGTGGTCCTTTTGCCAAGGCAATCGACAGAGCAATGCAAAGAATCTACGATTAACTTGAAAATCATGATGACGAATGTCAATTATCCATGGAAGAGTTAATGAAACAGGTTACAGGGAGTTATCAACCTAATATGAGAACTATAAAGTTTAACCTCATTGAGAGATATGGAGACGACATACTGATCACAAAGAATCAGAAAAAAAAGTCCATTGTGTGTTTCAAGAATATAGGAGGGAAAGATACTGACTAATGCATGGTATCAGCAAACATGTAAATCTGATCGAGATGAGAGACTGCGAGTGCTTGAAGCAGCAGCAAAAATTATTTGCAAAAATATCAGATATAAGATTTGCTTCGGGAAACTGCAAAAACATCGCAGTTGTGTGTCAAGACGAAGAGGAGGAACTAGACTTTGAAACCGATCTGGAAATGGATTGCCCACACAATGAATCAGAGGACCCAATGGAAGGGGAAATTGTTATGCCGCAAAGTATCAAATATTTACTATTAAATAACTTTTATTTATAATATTGATAGTTATAAACACACCCACTAATTCCATTCGTCTATTTTCTATTTTGTAGATGTCGGTGAAAAGCAGGGATCCTCAAATAAAAGAAAGCGAAAATAGAACTTTGTTTTTTAAGGAAATGTACTTACTAATGTACATAATTATTTATTATTAAATAATAATTAATAATGAGTCGTCGTTTTTATTGTTAGGAACTTCATTGTAAAATATAGTCGATCATAATATCTTCAGTATCATTTAAAGTCAATCTTTACTAAAAAATGGTCATTTTTCATGTTAAATCTATGTACAGAGCCATAATTCATATTTTCCGGATTTTTTTTATTTTCACACCCACATTTTGAACTTTTAGAATTTTAAGAACTGGAATCCGTGTCAGCTTTTATATGTTAAAGCCCGGTTTAGTTATTTTATTTACATTATTTAAAAGTAAATTAAGAAATTATTACTATTATTATTTTGTAATAGCAAATGAAGATTTTGATCACAAATATGTTCAATTTTATTTATTTATTAGTTATGAAAGAAACAATGAACATCAGATTAATAAAATATAGTCAATAATAATATATTTAGTATTATTAAGTGGGAAAAATTTGCGTAAAATGGTTATTTTTCATGTTTCATCAACGTACGGTGCTGTAATTCACGTTTTTCAGAATTTTCTGCTTTTCACACCCATTTTTGCGGCTCTCTCACGGCTAAACCATTGATCAGAGAAGAAAACTTTAAATACATAAAATGTAGGAAATTTTGTGCTCTTTAATTTATGTATTGATGACTTTTATGTAAAATGCATAATTTTGAAGTTATTTAGAAAAAACGAAAAAAAGCCACGTTTTCTGCACGTTTTTTTGGCAAAAAACGTGTTTCCGGGGAGAAATTTTGTTGGATAATGCCAGATTCGTGTTCAGCGACCCAAAAAACATAAAGGGAACAAAAAATCAAAACTACACCAAAACTTGCATTTATTTGTCCTTTTTGAGCACGTAATGCCTGGACTACTACTTCAGTGGAACGAATGTTTTCTACCTTTCATTTAGTACGTTACAAAAGTAGAAAGAAATAGATTCATAAAGTTGCTAAACTCGTTTTTCTGTATACCAGCCATTTAACAAAACAAAAAACAAAATTTAATAACTTAGTTTACAATTAACTTTCAAATTTGTTTGAAATTTTTATGTGCTGCACTTATTTTTAATTTTAAGACTTCAAAGAAGAGGTTATGATTTCAACCTGTATGTATTTATTGTTCACACATAACTTTTGTAAATATGAATCAAATTTGATAATTCTTTTTTTTGTTTGAAAGTGTATGGGTCCCATGTGGTCCCATTTTAAATTCATTAAATTCTGATGATTAGAATTTTTTTAGATAAAAAAAAAATATGGATTTGATAAAAAATATTGATTTATCGCATATCATCTTTCATTGTTGCAACCATTTTCAAATCATAAACATATTAAAACTATGCATTCACATGCGTTAGTGCCAAGTTGTAGCCAAACTTGATTCCTTTTTTGAAGTCAGTATATTTTTTTTTTTTTTTTTAAGCATATTTTATTTTAACTAAAATACTGAAGGTTGAATAGATTTTTGACATCTGATTTGTACTTTTCCTTTCATTTTATGTAATAAAGATTTTTCCATAGCCTAAAATTTTACCTTTGAGTCATTTATGTAAATTGTGTAATATTAATATATATTGATAATAATTATAACATGAATGCTTGTGTATGTATAATTTATATTTTATAAATTAAAAGAAGTCATATAAAAACAATAATACTGTGTGAGATTTAAAAAAAAATCAAAAATCTGATTTAAATAAAAAATCAAATTTTAAATTAAAAAAAATATATATTTATTTTTATTTAAAAAAATCACGAACCTTGATTATTATAAGCTTAAAATTCTGAAATTTTTAGAGTGGGATCTCAATGGGATCAGGAGTCATTAAAAGCTGAAAATTACCATACAAATTATAAATAACAAAATATAGAATTAAATTGTTATTTTTAATGGTAATTTTTAGCTTTTATTTCATAACTTCTGATCCCATTGAGATCCCACTCTGAAAATTCCAGAATTTTAAGCTTATAATATTACAACATACATATAATTTTTTCAAAAATTTTTAAAAGGACTTTTTAAAAGAATTAAAAAAAACATATATATTTTTTTAACTATGCATAGTCAACTTGCATATCAAATTAAACCTTTATAAATTCCTTTTTAAAATGAGTGGTCATAAAATTCAAAACTTGTAAGCAAGCCAAAAAAGGATGATTTTTCAAAAATTAAATAGTTAACTGTATGAAATTTTTATTTAAAAAAAAAATCATTTATATCATCAGGCATAATGAGTTTCATCGAAATCTGAAAGGGTCAGGTTGAGGCACTGGTTGATTTGGCATGGAATGACAATGACCCATAGACATCTCTATTAGGAAACTCAATTACTACTTTTCTCTTTTATTATATGCAATAATATACTTGTTGAACCGAATCACAAGAAACCACCAAAACATTACATTTTGGTTAGATTTTTCATTTTATCAGATGAAATTGCATTGTATTATTTTCATGGAAATTTATCTTGGAATTTTCCATTCAAGGTAGAATTCTATTTTCATAGGATGAATTTAATTATTACATTGTAATTGTTTATATTTTTACTCAAATTTATATTACAGAAAGGTTTCTTCGAAAATTCCATTTTAGGCATATGTAATGGTAACGAAATGTAATCTCATGCACGGTATATATAATTTGATTTGCTGCAGTCGTGTGACAACGTATTTAATTTGTAGTATTTTAAACACCCAGTTTTATAGTTTTTGAAATTTTTAAACCATTACAGGTATATAGATTTTATTTTTATTAAAAAAAAAAAATACCTAAAACTAATGAAACACAAAACAATCCTCTGAAAATTGGAAAATACACTGAATATATATGTACTAGTATTTAAGATTATTTTTGTTTTCTAAAGAGTAACAAATTCATATGGGTATTCATTTAGTCGTTATTGTTATAGCCACTAATTGCTAAAGACGATAGTATAGACTGTTTTAAACACATTTACATGTGTGATCATACCGATTACATGACATGCTTGTGGGAAGAACTGGAGTTTACGTTAGGTGTGTGCCTTATAACTATGGGTGCTCATATTGAACATTTATAAGAAAAACTAGTTTACCTTCAATTTGAAGCGTGATTTCATTTGTTATAAATCTAAATTAAACTTCTTAAACTGGGACATTCTTTTATGGATATCATTTATTATACATCAGTAGTTGCAAGCAGTAATTGCTAAAGGTTACATTATTATTATAGCTGTTGTTCGCAACACATCTTCCTGGCAGTTATAATATCAAAGTATCAAAAGATCTATGGATAGTTTTTACTTTGATTTTAAAAGTACTTTCCTTTTTGTGAAAAAATGTATAAATTTCCATTAAATATTCCATAAATATCAAACATGCTTATATATTTTATGTTTGAAATATTTAGTTTTTATCTTTGGTTTCTTAGGTATTCTTGTTGCAGGCCTTGCAACTTTCCTTCCTAAACTCATTGAATCTCAGTTTAGTTATCAAGCCAGCTTTGCTGCTTTTATTGTGGGTGAGTATATATTATTTCTATGGTTGAATCAATATCAAATCTTTTTAAGAAACTATATGTACATCAATTAATGCAGCCCAAACTTGATTACATTGAACCATTATAGTAAACCCCTTGTATGTAACAACTTTTTTTTTTTTTAAATTATCTATATGTCTTAGATGTCATTAAATAAAATAAGCCTCTAGGTGTATTGAACCAAATATAGTCTGTTGAAAATTCATTTTAACCTGGTTCAACAATATGTTAAATAATTATTTTATTTTCTGCAATTTTTAAAATGGTAACATACAGCCTAGTTGTAGGGCTTTTAAAATATGTTGCATAAGAGATTTTGAACTTCTTGTATTAAGATATTACTTCTAACTTGAATAATCTTATAGCTGCTTGTTATGAAATATCCCATATCCTGTTCTAAGATTTTAGGAGCCATTGTTTATTCTACTGCATAGTAAAAAATATATAAAATATCTAAAGTAGAATTGAACCAAATTTCAAAGAAAACTAAAAGTTTAAATTATAATTTTTTTATAACATGACATGAATTCTTGTTTTGTAATTAAAAATAAATTGTACCATTTTCAAAATTAAAAATGCAAGAATCAGAGTCAGCAGACTAAAAGGATAATTTATGCATTATTAAAAATATATAGTCAAATAATTGTTTCTGCATCAAAATCAGATCCTGTTGATAAGTAGCTTGTACACTTGCATGTTTTCATGTAAGTTTTCATTCATGTTTGTTTTTAAAATGAAATGCATAATTTTCTAATTCCCAGAATCTCTTTCAATTGGGATAAACAAAGTACCATACTTGCTGTGTTGCGCAAATAATTTTATTCTGTTTTCTTTATGTATCTTGACTTTCTTTACTTCAGGTATTGTTACTATCCCTGGAGCTGGAGGAGGTAATCTTCTTGGTGGCTACGTTGTAAAAAAGTTCAAGATGAAATGTGCTGAAATCATCCGTATTTGTATTTTGTTCTCGCTTATATGCCTTGCTTTCTCGTTTATTTTTATTTTACATTGTCCTGATGCTCGGTTTGCTGGTGTCAATACAAATATGACTGCAACAAGGTAAGTAGACTAGTACTTTGTTAACATAAAACTGAAGTCTGTGTATATGTAGTTAAATTGTTCAGTGAAATCTATTTTAAATGTGATGGAGGAAAAGTTTTACAACATATTGCTGTATGAAAAGTACACATGCAAATTGCATTATTTTTAGAGATGGACTGAAAATTTGGCTCAAAATCTAAATTAAAAATATAAACTTGTTTTTGGCAAAAATGCTGCTGAAAACTCTGCCAGACCAAAATTTACCCAAAACTATATATATTCCAAAAATTGCATTTCTTCCATCAGAAATTTTCAACATTACTCATTGATTTTAAGCTGTATCGGTTTTAAAAACTATTTATTGCATATGAACATCTCAAGACAGTAATTAAAATTATAAGTAAGCTATGTATATGTGTGACTAAACTTTTTTACGTGCTCTTTAAAAGCTGCAGACTTAATGGAAATAGAAACCTTAGTTTGAAGCCACGGAGGTTTTTTGAATACTCTCTGAAAAAGTTCTAATATAACAGATGGTCATTTATAAAAATCATTATAAAAGATAAATTGAAGTATACATGCCTAAAACTAAAATATTTTTTTAATTAAATGAAATTCATATAATTAGAAAATTTTTCTGAGTTGGTGAATTTGTTTTATTTTATATGAAAATGCATATTTAATAAATACATATAATGTGTATTTGTGTACATATTATTTTGCTTTTTAATTTCTGGCATTTTAATTTTCAGATGAAAATAAGATCACTGAAATTTGGTTTCGGTCTTAAAAATCTGTTTTGGTTTATCTTTTTGTATGGGTCGTGTACAATCCAATTTTAAACTTCTGATTAAAACTACAGCTGAACCAATTTTTTCAATCTGAAAAAAATCAAAATTCCATCAATCTGGACCTAAATTTTTAAAGTTGATATACGATGAAAATATTAATGACGACCAAACATGAACAACATGTCAGGTTCAGATAAAATTTGGTTACTACTAACTGTACTTGATGCCGGGCTCCGATTGCTTTTAACAAGAAATCCATCTGCCAAAGTACAGCTCATCTTTGTCAGTTTCATTCAGTACAGTTTTTAAGGATTAGAGATAAATCATTATAGTGCTTAGAGTTATCTTTTGCTTTTTAAAGTATATCTGACTTGGGTGTCAGTGATTTTAATAAGTTGATTTAAATCAGTGATTAAATTGAGATTTTTAATTAACTTATTTTTTTTTTTTTGAGTCATTAAAATCGAAAACTTTCTAAATGTTTAAAGTATTAAAATCTAAGATTAATATAATTTGGAAAGTTTCTATAGGTATTTTGCCTTAAAATAAATGAAAAAAAAGCTTTAAGTATTTTCTTTCTAAGCTTAATTCCTGGATCTTATAAAACATTAAGTACCGTAAATTTGTAAAGGCATAAAAATCATTTCATTTAAAATTTATATAAGAATAACTGTTCATCAGCTATTGGGTCATTCCATGCAAAATGAGCAAAAATGTAAAAAAAGCCGTGGCTGCATAGGAGCCGATTTTAATAAATCTTTATACACATGTTTAATTTATATTCAAATGAAGCTTGACAAAATAGCTCTACGAAAAATATTTAGCTGTTTTGGACCTTTTTAAAAAAACTTGTGATTTAGATTGGCATGTGAGCAATCATCCAAAATTGCAAGTTTGAAGTTCTGTATCTTGGAAACTATTAATTTTTTTTTTTTAATTATTATATTGTAATCTCTGAAAAGCAATCTTTATATTTATTGAGTAAAATTAATCTTATAATACCATAATTAGTCTTAAATTGGTTGTAAACATTGAAAATTTATAAAATTAGAAACGTTAATAAAATTTAAAGGATTTAAAAAACATCTCTGAAATAGTCCTGCTGTAGTATAACATATGAAGATTGAGTTCTCAAAGTTTGAAAGTTATTTATTTTCTTAATCTTCCAAACTAGTCGTTGGAGGTCACCGTAATACTTACCCATCATGGATATGCATAGCATAATATATAAAAACGTAACATATGTAAATAATTTATAAAATGCATTGCAATACCAAAATAAAATATAAACGTATATTTAAGTATTTTTAACACATAACCATGCTCTATTAATGAATTTCTGATGAACCCATTTCGATAAATTGTATGAAACGGCAAACTATTCAAGTAGCACTGAATTGCGTAAAAGAAACATCCTTATAACTCCAAAAATAATAATCATATTCACTAACGGTTTCTTGCATCGAATTAAGTATCTCATTTCCAATAAAAAGATATCTTTGAATTGAAATTTTAATTGGAATACAGGGTCATGAAAAATCAAAGAATGTGGAAAATAGGATTAGAAATATCTCAACAACTAATAATCCGATTGACTTCGGTTTTTATGCAAAATTTATGTTTTTTTATTGCCTTTTACATCCATTCCTTAAAATAAAAGAATTCGGAAATTTTTATATGCCTTTCATCAGAACGAATTTTTCGAGAGTCCGAAAAAAATAGTTCCGGATAATCGAGGTCACTGATATTAAATAGGCTTCGTCCCATTCTTACATACTAAGCACATACAAAATTTCAAGTCTCTATCTCAATTTGTTCGGGAGATAGAGCGGTTACAGACAGACACACAGACGGACGGACGGCAAAATTTTTTTTCTAAAAATGTTTTTCGGAATCTCCAGTGTCCGAAACGTGTAAATCTGTCAAATTTTTTTCCGATTTTCAAAACGATTGCAAGACTTACCCTATACTACATATGATGGGTAAGTAAAAAAAGTAGAAACTTTTTAAAAAAATAGCAAAATCATAATTTTTTGTGTTATCTATCCGCGAAAACAAAGGAAAGGTTTGACAGTATTAATATTGCACAACTATGAAGATCAAAAGGTTCAAGATACACATACAAAATTTCAATAGTGCCTTTTTGATTCTTAACATAATAAAAATGGGTTCAAAAAAGTAATATTAGAGACATTCTATGCACTCGCTGTAAGTCATTGAAATCACGTGCGATTCTTAGGATTTCTGGCTTAATAAAAGATGTGTGCTGCCATCTACTTTTGTTATTTGAATTTAGGGTTATAATTTAATTCTTTGTTCAAGAGAATGTTTTTTTTCTTTTACTCAAATTTTTAAAATATTTTTTTGAGAAGAATAAAACTTCACACATTTAAAATATACACTTTCATTTATAATATCAAATAATTTAAAGATTTTCAAAGCTTTTCTTAGAGTTCAAACAAATGAAATGATTAAAATATTGAATTTTTCAATCAACAGTTTTCACTATTTATTGTTTTTCTTATTAAGGAATAAAAAAGACAATAATGAAACTTTAGTTGTACTAAATACATGCCATTAACTATAACATCAAATTTTTTTGAAGCTCTTAAAGGTGTCCTTCATTTTAACAGAAGTAATTAAAATATTTAATTTTTCTTGCAATTTTTTTTTTTTTTTTTAAATAAAGGATAAAAACAAATACTAAATTATGCTTATTTGTTACTTATTGTCCATTCTTAAGTCTAAATAATTTTTAATACAGTCTTTCCATTCCTATGGCTACAGTGCTGTAATTGGGCGGGAACGCGTGGGAGCGCCGTTCCCAGAAATATTTGGTTTGTTACTTTAAAATAATAGTAGTGATAAATAAATAAAAAAAATCGTGTATGAGTGCAATCCATTTTTTCTTCAACAAAACATTAATTTTTGCTAGTTTTCAGAAGATCCACTTCCATTTATAAAGAAAGGAGATATTTCGACCAATCAGATGCTTTGTAGCCAGTATGCTGCCATCGCCCCTTGAAAAGCTTGAGAGCTCACACAAAAAAGGCGGCGGCCGAAGACTGATTTTTTAAAATTTTATACGGTCCCCTAAGTTTTGACTCCAGTATTTTATAAAAGATTTCTTAGACTTCTTTAATCTCAGAAAAATAAGGTGAAAAAACTTTAAATTATTGGTACCAAAACTGAACGAACCCTACATTCGCTGAAAGAATCCATTTTTGGCAGCTGCCATTTTTTTTTTTTTAGAGCCGAGGCCTAGTATTCAGGAAGCGGAGGTTCTGAACTGACTTTAGTTGATCGATTCTTATTGAATGAAAGCAATTTAAATTACTATAAAAATTTTCAATATAATAAAAAAGTCGGCTTTTGGTTGAATGCTTCAAATTGGCTTTTGGGTTAGCAAAAATCCGGTAAGATCATAATGTATGAACGGTTGAGTTCCCACAAATATTTTTCTCCAATTACAGCACTGTATGGCTAATAATCAAACTTGAAATTTTAAGCATGTACACAAGACAACGATTTTGTATCAACATTTAATGTAATTTTTTGTGCTGAAATAAACAAGTCTGAAACCTGTTATTTTGCGTTTTTTCCGAAATGAATATGATTTACTTATACAATGATTTTCAATAAAATCTGGGACAAGGCAGCCATGCCCGATTTGCTCATTTTATATGTAATGACCCTATTATGAAATAGTGTATAAGAGAAAAAATACCAATTGGTATAAAAACATTAAGTACAGCAAATGATCCTCATTGAAAGGTAATAGTGCTGATATTTAATATTTTGAAGATTTCAAATATAACCAGTAGTGCCAACTTATATGGGCCTGAGCCCACCCAATAATTTTGAATCGTAACTCACCTAATTTTCATTGTTCTAGGTATTTATTTCATTTGTATTTTATAATTCATTTTTCTCCTTAAAATAAATTTATTTTGCTAATGATCATGCGTTTTTAATTCTCAAACTAACACCCATAAATCACAAATTACTGAAATGTTTTGCTTCCATGTTTAACTTTCTTCTAATTCAGTTTGTACTGATGTTCATGATATCATGACATTATAATAAATGTAAGAATATTTATAAGAAAAAGTGCATGGGAATATAATTTAATTGTAATTTTATTAAAACATAATAGCTTGACTTAAAACTCATCTTTCACCATTTGTTAATCCTTCAAAGAAAAACAAATTGATCACACCATTTTACAAAAATATTTTTGAACCCACCTAATATTTTTGAGCACTCTCAATATTTTTCAAAAGTTAGCGCTACTAGATACAACTCACTATTCATATATTTTCTCTGTATGTGTGTTTGAATGACTAACTCATTTCATAATATTTAGTTAGCCTACACATACATTGTGCAAGTTAAGATTTAAGCAGTTAGCAATAATTTTTCTTTCTACTAATGCAAAATGAGCTGCCTGTATTGTTAATTTTGTTATTTGTGCTACTAACTAATGAAATTGCAGTTTATTAATTCTATAATTTATTACTTTTAGGCCTTTTTTTTTTTTTTTTTTTTTTAAAGTTGCACTTTGCTCGTCTGAAATTGACAAAATGCATTCTGCCCTTTTAAAAATAGTGACAAATAACGTCAATTTACTGATGTAGAATTAAAATTTCTATAAATTGGAAATTTGTTTTTCTTAAATATAATAAAAGTATTTCAGAAATGTTAGCCAAATTCTGAATGTTATTCCTAACTGTCAAAGTTTGAAATTCAATAATATTTTAAGTGAAGATCTTTTATACTGCAGATGTTAAATTGTTTGCTAAGTATTTGAAATAAATTAAAGAATTAGCTTCACAAAAGAGCTATTATCAAATGCCTTCATGATTTATTAGAACTTTCATTGTAATGATTGCTAATTTGTTATCTATTGATTTATTAATGTTTATTCTTAAACTGTTTTAAGTTTAGTTTTATTTTCCTTGCTGTTTATTTTTTTATTCCTCTTTTTAGGCCTGTTACATCTCAGTTTATGGCAGATTGTAATGCTGACTGCTTATGTTCTGGTCATAATTATGATCCAGTTTGTGGTATTGATAATACTATTTATTTCTCTCCATGCTTTGCGGGATGTCAAAATGTCTACCAAGAAAATGAGAAAAAGGTAATTTAACACAGAATATTTCTTTCACTTTCAATCTAAGGGGCTATGCAAATGTTATTTTAGGGTGGGGGAGGGGGGTCTGCATTTGATATCGTTGGGGGGGGGGGAGGGTTTGTCTCTTGATATCGTTAACATTTTTAATCAAATTTTTTTATAAGTTGAAACAATTTTTACCTTTTTTTTCCATATGCTTTTAAGAAAATAAAAACTTAATATTATTAAACCCATCTGTGTTAATGCACATATATATTGCACATTGAAGAAAGCAGGTGCAAAGTTCATTTGAAATGATACAGTCGAACCTCTATATAACGAAACTCCATACATCGAATTTCTCCATATAACGAATTTTTAGTAAGAACGGTCCCCTTTTTGCATGATTACATTAAAAACAGACTCTATATAGCGAAATATCTATCTCCATATAACGAATTTTTTCATAAATTGATCTTAATTTATTCAGTTTTAAAAAAGCTTCGAAATCATATGGAATCAATTTTCCATCACTTATTTTTGATTTATCGTTCAGTGGAGAGGGTTTTTTTTTTTTTTTTTATAAATATTACTTCTCCCCTTATTCTTTAAATTTAACAAGTTCATCCCACCTCCCACACACCTTTCAACATCCTTCTCAAAACACAGTCAATTGAATTGTTACACATATAAGAGAGGAATCAATGAGAGCACATAAGAGAGACCTTCAAATGGAGGAAAATATCAACTACATTTTTTCATTCCTTGCTAAAATTTGAGAATTTTTTTTGAGAGAGTAACAATTGTAATTTAAAAATCAAAACAACAAAAAATTACAGATTTCTTCCTCTGAAATTTATGCAAGTCTTCCTTATTTGATTTTCATTAAGCTTTCAAATAAATGTCTTTTCTCTTTTTTGAAACTGCTTAAATAAGTAAGAAATAAAATGTTAGGTTAATATATACTTTTAAACATTTCAAATTCTTAATTAAAAAGATCAAAAATATTATTAGTTCAAAATTTACACATTAAATACTATTAACATCATACTCTATACATAGAATTTCTCTATATAACGAATTTTTTACTGGAACGATGGATTTCGTTATATAGAGGCTCGACTGTATTTATTTTACTCATAAAGAAAGAGAAATAATCTTATCCATTTGATATGTTATTAAAATCTGTACTTTTGTCCCTTACTGGAGGCAGGTGCAAGAAGGCAATATGGAAACCGCAAATGTGTGGAATTAATCAGATGAATTTTGTGTTTCATTTTGACCTTTTCGAAAGTCACAAGTTTCTATTTTTCTGTCATTATATGGTTCATCATGGATAAAAATAAAGTTTTTTGGGGGAACTTCATAAATGTTTTGATGCAGCGTATCCATATTGTACAAAACAAACATGCAAAAAGAAGCAACTATGCTTTGGAATGAATGTAAAATGAATCCAGATTTAGAAAAAACTAGAAGAATTGAGTATTTTTGAAAGAAAATCAGGTCTTCTTTCATTTTGGGCAAAAGTAAGATAAATTTTAAACAGCTATCAGTATTATAAGTTATTAAATCTAAACTATTTTTTTATTATTATTATTTATTTAAATCTATAAACTAAAAAATTTGGAAGTATTTCCTTTGTAAGTAAACTAAATATTCTAAACATAAAAATATCAAATTTTAAAAATATGTTTACGGAACTTAAAATTGGAACTTATCGTTCTATATTGTAAAAATATCCTCATGTATATAAGGGTATTTTATGTAAAATTTGTCTTTTAACGGGTATTTTGTGTACTCGTACTAGTGTCTTATGTAATAAAAATTTGTTCTTGAATGCTTTTAAATTGCAATTATGTTTTCATTCTGATTTGATATTAAGTTATTCTATATATAATATTCTATTAATTTATTCTCATCATTTGAAACAGTAAAATCAGCTAAAAATAAATCTATAAAAGTATCTATTAATAGCGAAAAAGTAGAATAAAAATTTTAAAATTGTAAAAAAAAAAGTTTTTAGCCACTGATATCAATATTATTGAGGAGGGGGGGGGGGTCGTAGTTTGGTCTCCCTTAAATGCATACTAACAATTAAATCATATTGCTTTTATTCATAATTTATTTTAATTGCTCAATTTTTTGCCAAATTAAAAAAATCTGCTAAAGGATTAGGCACATATCTCATATGCACCACATTGGTGCAATTGTAACAAAAAGGCAAATATATGCTTCACATGATAACCCGGCAATTGTTATTTATTCTCTTATTAACCGTTTATTTACTTTTGTTTTCTTTTTTTTAAATGATATAAATTGTTTTGTTGTATAATTATTAAACTTTTATTTAAAAAAAAAAGGAAATAATAAGTAAAAAAGAGTTAAAAATTTATGTGTAACCAACTGTTATTGAAATTTCACCAAACTGGCATCGGAAAAAAAATATCTCACCAATGTGGTGCGCGTGCGCATGTGACATCTGTGCCAATAAATCAAGCACTTAGGTTTTTTTTATGCTAACTTAGTGCATCGCCAAATATTTTACCTGTGGCATTTCATTTTTTTTATTTCATTTAAAATATATTTAATAATATAATTCTTTCACTCATTTCATTTATAATAACATAACTTAAATTTGAAACTGAAATGTTTAAATTTCATGATTTGTATTTATTTTTTTAAGCCAATAGAATAAAAGATTTTGTAGCTTCATAATTGAAGTGAATGGGCGTTCCCATTAAACAATTAACAAATAACATTGATTTTTGTGAAATACATACCAAGAAAACAATTTAAATTAAGATTTGAGTGGGGTTATAAATATTGCACAAAATCCCTGTGAAATCAAATTTAATTAATCCCTCAATCCTTCAAAAATTTATTATTATATAAATATTTTTAGTTAAAAATTTGTGCAAAATCCTTTAGAATGTAAAATTTTCATAATTTGGTAGATAAAGGATAAAAAAAATGTAAAATTGCACATGAGTTGGCATGAATATTTAAAAATATATACTATTTGCATAATAAACTCCTTTTTAGTTTCTTTGCTTTTAAAATACTATTTTTGGTAAACATTTATTCACATCAATCATAAAGATCTAAAATTTTTTATTTGCAATTTGGAATATTTTTCTGATTGGAGATTATATTCAGTATTGAAATAGTCTTCTCCCTCTCCTCTTCTCAATTTTGTTGGGCTCATTTTATTTTCATTAAACTAGCTTGGTTATTTTGAGAGATAATGCTAAGCATTCCTGACCTTGCCAATTGTGAATAAATCTGAGAAGTAGAAGTAAAAATTAAATTTTGCCAAAATAGGTGGTAGATGATTATTTTGGTACCGATCATTGTAGAAATAAGACCAAATATTAGGAATACTCTGAATAGTGATTTGAGTCCCCTGCCCCCTCCCCCCAAGTTTAAAAAGGGCCAGAGTGCTGCTGGTTGAACATTGGTTGCGGGCAGTGTCCTTAAAAAAAGGACACCTAATTTTTATTTTACTGCCACTCGGAATATATAATCTTCCTTTTATAACATACCTGATAATAAGTTCGTATTTTTGGTACTACTTGGTTATCCCGTAGACAGATTTCGTCAAATTGTACAAATCGCCAAGCTAATATCCGAATTATGCATATTGACATAATTTTTGTTTTAAATAATGGGAAAAGAATAATTAATAAAAATGCAAATAAAAATCGCTTAATTACGGCTTAAACACGTGTATCATATTTAATTTCATTGAATGTGACATTCACGATCATCCATTATTGGCATTTAATCTTATGATTTGGTGATGTTTTTTTGGTTGACGGGATAACAAATAGTGCCATATTTTCTAATAAATTAGTTTATAAATTCTAGTATAAGTTAGTTAATTCAGATTTACTCAATGTTGGAAAGGATTAAAGGGATTGTAAAATTATTTTAAATCTAACTTTATATCATATTTTTATTACATTAACATTTGTCATAACATTAACATAATATTTATCACTAACACATGCTTCCATTTTGATGAACAAAGCCTTTTCATCTGAAGAAATGAGGGGGGGGGGAATGAATGTTTTTGAATTTATTATTACTAACAAAGGTAGTCTTAAAAATTTTTTAATAAAACTGTTAAATGTCTTCTATGAATTAAAATGAATAAAATTCTCCTGCTATTAAATCAAATATTTTAAAATCAAAGATGAAATTTTTAAGGCAGCTAAGAAAATTTTTAGTCACAATATAATGTTAGCCAGAAAACTTTTTTTTTTTTTTTTTTTTTTTTTTTTTTTTTAATAAAATGTATGATTTAACTGTTACAAAAGTTGATCAGTTTCACTTGTAAAACATTGAGATTAATTTTTAAATCCAAAAGATTTGTGCAGTATATTATTTGAACACGGTTTCCCCTATTAATAGCATCTTACACAGATGTTTCTATTATGTAATTAAAGGGGGAAAAAATGCTGGAATTGTTTATTTCTGTTATATTACAATATCTTGGCTGTTTTAATAATTTTCTTATTTGCATTAGGTGTACAATGCTTGTAAATGTATTAGTAAAGAAGGTGTAAATATGACTCTTCAAGGCAAGAATATTCAAGTTCAAGCAACTCGAAAAAAATGTGATAATGAATGCCTCCATGGTCCACTGTTTTTAGCTGTCATATTTTTCTGCATGTTATTTACCTTCCTTGTCAGCATGCCATCGTTATCTGCTACCTTGAGGTAATATATCTTTCATTTTTAATTGTATTGCATTAAATTTTTTTTATTGCATTAAATTTTTTTATTTGAAAAATTTCAATTGTATCATACTGTTTCTTGTAATTTAATCACTAAGATATTCTTCATTGCCTGCCCCCCCCCCCAAAAAAAAAAAAAAAAAAAAATCTACCTAGAATCTTGCCTTTTTTAAAAAAAAAAAAAAAACACTGCTTTTGTATAAATTTTATTTTTCATACTTCATTTATAAGTGACTAAGGGTTCATATTAAAGTCATGCATCAGATCAGGTTGATTTTGAATGTTTTGAGTTTAAGTTAACAAGTCTTACAATAATAAAAAAATTTAATGAAAAACTGCTTGTATGTATATGTTGATTTTTATATAAAATATTAGATTATTGTAGACTTTTTTTTTTTTTTTTTTTTTTTTTTTTTTTTTTGGTAATATTAAAATATAGATTCATGTTGAGGTTGGGTTTGGGTCTACAATTGGACATATGTAGGACTCAAGACCGTGCATCTCAGTGAAATTTCCCGAAATGTTTTCTCAGAGGCTATCCTGAGAAAATATTTTGGGCTTAACCTCTCCAAGAAAAACTTGGTGGGAGTGGAGAATTGGTTCTTTCTAAAATCTAGAATAACTGATTAGCTATTTAGGAAGGAAAAAAAGGTTTTGTAAACTTTAACCTTTGACAATAGTCATTGTTACTTTCCATTTTTCATCACAGATTGTTTGCTATGGAAAAATTATTGATCTTGTGAAGAAAAGAATTTTGAGGGATTTTTTGTTTGAAAATAAAGTGAATCTTTGACAACAAGAAAGCAGAATTTGGTATTTCATAAACTGGCATTGTTTTAAACACGAATATAATTCATAGTGAAAAATCTAAATTACCTCTTTCTTTCTATTAAAAGTGTGTGTATTGTGGGGGAAGGGGGGTAGCATTTACATTGAAGTTTTACTTTAATATAATGCTTTTATGTCAGAAATGGTCTTAATATTTTGAAGGGAGGGAAGAATAAATTTAATCCAATTTAAATAAAATAGAAAAAACAGGTATAATGAACATAAGTATTTGAAATGTTTTATGTATTGTTTGTTATATAAAATGTATTGATTATATTAATCATTTAAGTGATTGAGCGATAAATGCTGTAACAAATATACTTGCTCTTTTGCTGATTTATCACTAATTGATAAATTATTCAGATTAGTTATAACCAATGCGTCTTTAAAATTTGACTGTAATTATGTTCATATTTATCAATTATTTGTCTACTTTGAAACTTATTTAAAAGTTCCACTGTAGTTTTAAGTATTTGTAGGTAAAAAAAAAAAAAAAAAAAAAAAAAATCTCCTGTTATGTTGTTAATTTAAAATGTCTTAAAAATATCTCATACTTAAGTTCATTCTACTTGTACAAAGTACATCTTAAGACTGATAATGTACTAAACTTTGTATGTTTTGTATTTTCACAGCTGAAAATTTTTAAATGCTAAACGTTGTTTAAAGCAGAATTGAAAATTATCCATCATAGACAGTACTGTTGAAGTCTGACACTTTTCTCTGGAAAGAATTTCTTTGACTCCACTTGAAACATTATAGAGTTCTGAGGGTGAAATTTGACTTTTTGACAATTTAAAAATACAAAATCTCAAATCTTCTAAAGGAGGGGGGTGGGGACACACTTCTCATTGCTCTGGAATTCTCATCATCGTTGGGTCACCTCTTGAATTCAACACTAGTAGATGACATTCTGCCTTGGACAAACTTGACTCTATTTATAGATTCACTGGGATTTGAAAATGTTTACCTTCTTCTTTAGAGTCACCTTAAATATTTCTATTTAATCTTCCAACCATTATGAACTATTTAACATTAAACTTGTATGGGACTGTTCATAAATGATGTCGCACTTCTTTTTTCAATATTTTTTACCCCTTCCCCACGTTTGTCACAATGTCATACTTCACCATACCTCCTCCCCTTGTCACATGTCACACTATATTACCTATACATACACTAGCAGTTCAGAAACAAAGCACTGTGTTTATAGCTCATATTTTAAATTTAAACTTTTACTGTATGTTTTAACAACTTTTGTGAGAATAACAATGATTTGTGTACTTATTTTGTATGAAATAAGATTAAAGTTTACATTGAAAATTATAATTAACATGCAATAGTAATACAATAATATCAAAGAGCAATTGAAAACGGTAGTATTTTGGAATTCGAAATGGAATTTAATAGTATATTTGGCTTTAAATTTTATCTTTTCTTTATGAACACAAAATATTTTAATTTCAAAATAACTTCAAAATTTAATCTATTGATTTTTATTGTTTTTATTTTAACCAAAATGGGTGATGTCACATTTCATCTTTCCCTCTCCCACCTCCTTGTCACGATTTCACAATCTTTTCTCTCCCCCCTCCTCTAAGCGTGACATCATTTATGGATGGCCCCTATACTAAAATATGCTTACATTTTAAAAATAAGTTTTGATGAAAAAATTAATCTCATGCTTTTTGACTTTCAGAATTCCGCAAGTCTGAGTGTTAAATGTTTTTATTATAGCAGGTTTAAGAATTATTTTCATATGAAAACTTAGCATGCCTTTTTAAAGTTTTGTGCTCATAATTATGAATTAAATGATCCCAATTGGTAATTTGCAACATATACATTGTGTAAATATCTTGAACTGAGGTAAGAAACTATAAAGTGCATGCTCATTGTTAATCTGTTACTTTAACAACTTTTTTGTGTTTCAAACTCTGATGCTAACAAACCTTCAGTGTTAACACTTTTCCTTTTTTTCTGTTGGTCTGTGTTTCTGCTCATTATCTCTGTGCCTACATACCTAACTATTTGCTTTGCTATCTCATTTGTTTAAATATAATCTTTCCATAAATGTTTTCAATTCACCTTCTACTAATGGATATTTTTTTTCCTTCTAAATTGATCTGTAGTTGTCTCATCTGTTGCAAGAATCTTTTCTACACTAATTCACTTCTCTCTCTCTCTCTCTTAGTCTTAGAAGTCTCTTAGATCAAAATAAAGCTGTTTAATATTGCATGTTTATAGTGGTAACCCAGTTAAAGTTGTAGCTTTGACACAGTAGTTTGTCCTAAATATTGGATATTCTACATACATTTTTCTCTACATAAATTTAAACATTTAAGAGTTCACTTTTCTGTTGCTTAACTTTTTTTTTTTCCCCTCTCACTTAGATGTGTTGCTGAAAGTCAGAAATCTTTTGCTCTTGGAATCCAGTGGATGGCTGTGAGATTACTTGGTAACTATGTAAAATTTTTATACATTATGTTCATTCATATATTCCTTTTTAAGACTTGATAAAATTGTAAACAAAACTAGTCATACTCGCTGAAAGCAAAGCATGTGCTACAACCACTATCTGTTGATAAAAAATAATACATTACTCTTTCTGCAAACCAGAATGATCACTTAATTTGGGTTTTTATTATGCAGGATGATTTTAAAAAAGTGGACATTGATATGACAAATCGGGCATACAAAAAGGATAAAAAATCACATAGGAACATAAAGCCACAAACCACTTATTGAGTCACAAATACAGGGTGTTTCATCCTAACTCAATTTGGGTTGACGGTAATAAATTTCAGAAAACTGAAGTATATTATAATAAAACGTTTAACAGACATTCTCACCTTTTGTTTTAAATGTGATAACACCTAACAAAAGTGGTAAAAGTTTGCATTATGGGCACCAACAATATGCACTTTACACCTCACATTTTGGACTGTGATAATCAGTTTATACGGTATCAAAATTGCTTGAGCAATATTTTTTTTTTTCCAGATCTTTTTGTAACATTATCACATTTCACACAAAATAAGGTACATATTGTTGCATTTTCATTGCAATCAATATTGTTATTTTCCTCAAAATTATTACTTTCAAACCGGGTGTAGCTGGAATGAAACACCCTGTATTTGTGACTCAAGTAGTTTGTGACCTTATCTGTGAGCTATGTGTTTTTTCTTTTTTTTAATCCTTGTTCTATGCTTGATTTGTCATATCATTTTGTCCATGTTTTTTTTTTTTTTTTTTTTTTTTTAATCGCCCTGTATACAACCTTGATGCGACAATTTAAAAGAATGCTTAATCTGCATGATTGTATGGGTTGGGTCTTAAAGGGATATAATCGGTACTTTTATTTTAAAATTGATGACAATATTTTGCTCAAATTTAGTAAGTTGTCTTAGTTTTATTGTCTTTGAAAACCAGCTATAATTTAAGATTTTTTTTTTTTTTTTTTTAATTGGATGAATGCATTAGTATTTACTTTTAATCATTTATGTTCTGGTGAAACTTTTAAAATTAAAACGATGAAACATAATATTTAATTAGTTTACTAATGAAAGTGTTTGTTACTTTTCATACAAAACTTTGCTGCATCACATTCAGTAAGTGCAGCAAAACAGTCGTCAAAGCTAAATATTTTTCAATGTGGTTTTTTTTTTCAACTGTTTACATGGATTTAGCTTTTTTCTTATTAAAAAATGCTTATGAAAAATTTACAACTACAAAATTTTTTTTAGTTAGACAGGATCACATTTTGATCTCCAGAAAATTGTTTATATTTTGATTTTGCAATTGCAGTTAAATTGTTAGTCTTGTTTTGTGATTTTTAAGCATTTGGAAAATATTGCTTTCAGTCTAGAGACATATGAGTATGAGGCATATCTGAATCCTTGTGATGTCTGGATTTTATTCATTTTCTGATTAGTTAATATTTAATGTCCAAAAATGTTGCCAAAATGGCAAAAGTATTATAAACAAAGAAAAAAAAAAAAACAAATTGAGATACAGCTTTCAAACAAATTTCATTTAAAAGTTCTTTTCCTCTTTATAAGACTGTGTAAAAATTGAAAATGTGTGATGTTTAGAAGTTAAAAAATTTCCAGTACTGAAAATTGTAAAACTAAAACTTCATTTAAAATTTGTTTCCGATGGGTCCTGGAATATTAATGTATAATCCATGGTACATGTTATGTATGTCTCTGTTATTACATAATCCACATTTTGATCATCATAAAAATGTTATTTTTTTAAATACAGAATTTATAAGTCTAAAATTTTAGTCTTTGAAAATATCATTCTCCAAACAGCCGTAATTTGTTAAATTACATTTATTTTTTTTAAATATTTGATTTTTTTACTTTACAGGCACAATTCCCGCACCCATACTCTTTGGTTGGCTTATTGATCAGAGCTGCATGTTATGGCAAGATTCTTGTGACGATCAACATGGATCTTGTTTGTTTTACAACAATGAAATCATGAGTCGTAATATTCTGTCCATAGTGTGTCTCGTAAAGTTCCTTTCTTGCGTTTTCTTCTTCATTTCGTGGTATTCGTATCAGCCTCCAGAGTCATCTTCCCCTTCCCAAGTAAGAGACTCGTCTTTCTGTGAACCTTCGACTTCTGAGCCGCAACTTTTCAAAAACTCCTCTGGTGATAACCAATGTGTCGGAGTCAAGTACCTTCCAAAGCAGAATGATGGTGTTACATCTTGTGATGCAAATACTAGCAGCATACTACAATAATAGTTGATCATTTTTAAACATTGCTGGAATATGACGCTTGGGTGGTTAAATATACTTGAAATCAAATTTTATGTATGAAAGATTACAAATATTGTCTGTTAAAGTTCCTAGATTCCATGTTATTTGAATCGAAGTATTTTGAATTTTATCACATTAGTTCAAATTTATTTGAGCTGTTTGAATGTTCTTTTTAAATGGAAATGTTTCTTTTTCATTTCTAAAAAAAAAAGAAGAGAAAGTTCTAAAACTGTTTGTAAATGCAATTTTGAAACATGGAATTGCAGCAGAACTAAAAGCTAAAGTTTTTAAAAATATTCTGGCAATGCAAGATTTAAAAGTAGTATGCTGACTTTCTTTGCACATTACTGAAATTAAAGAAATGAATGATGAAAACTTCTAAAAGTTTTTTTAATATTTATTTCTGAATGTGATATTTATGAAATATGCATACTTAATTCTAGGGCGTTAAAAACCTTCTTTATGAAAGAATATGTTGGTTTTCTAATATGAAGTGGTGCATAAAAATACTCAATTTTCTTTTATCTAAGCAGTTTGCAAATTGTAATGTTTCATTCACATTATTATCTTACCTGTTTTGAATGTGCAGAATATTTACAAAATGTTTTATACATGTTACAATCTATGTTCTATTTTGTTCTGTAAAGTTGCACAATTTATTTTTTTTTATTATTTTAAAAACATGTAATCTAGACTACAAAAACTCAAAGCACTATTATAGATTTTATGCATGAAAATATAGGTAAATTGCCTGTGTAAATTTTAGCCTAGAAAAATAAAGGTACTATTCGGTCTTTAATCTTATTCTAATTACTAGTTGATCAGAATTGATAGCCTCTTAACTAAAAGGTGTTATTTAAATTTCTGGAAACTTCCCAAGACTGCACATATTATATAGAAATTGGTGATTCTTATGCTAAATGTTAATAAGCAGTCTTTAAAACAATATAGCTTGAAAACAATCTTAGTGGCAATATAGAATGTCTATTTCATATTCTCCCCAAAATATAAGAATAGAATTAAGAACAAGACACCTTTATAACTAGAATAAAACTCACAAATGTCAGGGTAGCTTTTGCTCTTGATGATCTATGAAGCATTGTAATTTTTCACAATTTTATAATATAGTTTTATTGATGTGTGTTTTTATCACTTCACTCTGCAGTAGTTACCTGCAGTCACTTGTATTGTCTAAAAGAATTTTTTTATTATTAAGTTGGCCTTTTCATTTGAATATTTGATTTTTAAACATTTTTTGAAACTTTGTTAAAAGGATAATGCCAATTTTGATACAAAGTTTGCCTTAGCGATACCCAAAAAATTGTTTTATTAAAAAATTTTGCATCTTAAGTTTCCTACCTATAATTGAAAAAAAGATTATTTTTAATGTATTCCTTACAGAAAACATACTGTTCGGGGAAATTTTAAAAAGTCTGACCTTCACAAAGTCTATTTTTTATATATTATGTTCAGTTTAATAATGATTGTAGTATAACAGTATATTAAATGTTTCAAACCTCAGCTATTTGTGAAAATTGTCTGAAAAGAAACTTCAAATATTTCCTCCCTGCTCCATAAAAAATCTAAACATTTTTAATGTTAGTTTTCATTAAAAGGAATTCATTAAAAGTTAACTTTATATGGGAAAGCTTTAAGAAAATGAAAAAAGTTCTGTAATTGAGAAGGAAAATATCTAAAATTTTTTGTCTGTATTGAGGTTTATTTTGTATTATGAAATCCTTCAATGGTTTTGAGACTTCTAATTTAACTGTGTTCTACATCAAAAGATGTTATGTAAAATTTACAAAATTTCTGCTTTATTTTGGAATTTAAGGTATGGTTTTTAATTTAAAAGGGAAGAATCTTATATTTTCGAGATTTGTTCTTTTTTTTTTTTTTTTTTTTTTACTGCTTTATTTTGAAAATATAGTATTTATTTTTTGCAGACTCTTATAGTATTGCTGTATCAATTGAAAATTCATTAAACATGCATTTATCCTTCAATTTTGATCTGCACAATCTACCAACTATCAAATTACCTACTGGTTGCTGCATATGTTTGTCACGCATTTATATTTCCTTTCTTTCAAATATTTTTTTAAATATTCTTTTTTTCTGCATTTTATATTAAATTCAGAAAGAATCTATTTTAAATGTTTACATTTTTTTGTTTGTCATGTATTGCTATGTATTTGTTTGGCTGTCAAATACAATGCACATTTAATTTTGTGGCCAAATGTACCTAGTATATTTATTTGTACAGTAATTTTTGTAAATATTTTAAAGTACACATGTGTTTGTATATAATGACATTTGTAAATATTGAATCACTTGATGTATATTAGCATTTAAGAAATAAGTGAGTTTATTTCTGAAAACAGGCATGTGCTTGAATAAGTACTTTTTCCTTTAACTATCAAATTTTGTCCAGAGATGGTGCTTTCCTAAATTCTGTATGTAAGAAACTTCCTAAGATATGGGAAAACCTATATTATTTTATTGCTAAAAATATCCTGTTGTAAATTGTATTATAAAAAAATTAGATATATACCACAATGTTAAGATTTTACAGCTCTGTATGAAGAAAAATATGTAAGTGTTTGTTTCAAAATGTGAGATCACAGTGTGAATCTATTTTTGTTTTTGTCCAGTATTGTGTAAGAAAGCATGTTGTGCAAGGGTAAGATGCAAGGCTGTATATAATGTAACTGATCTCATTTAACTGTACTTATGAGTATTTAATATTTTATATCGCAATTATTTTATTGCTTAAGTTATCGAATAGATTATCTATTTCCTTTCCCAAAAATATTTGTCATTAGCAATCTTTGCACATGTTATTCAATGAAAATGTACATCAAAATGGTAAACACTAGCTATCTAGGGTTAAGGAAATAGTTGCTAGATCTGTTATAGAAACTAGATAAATTTTAAACTATATAGAATACAAATTGTTGAAGTAATTACTGCACTAAAAGAAAGCTGCTTTTTAATATTTGTTCTAAAATAGATTTTTAAATATGTAAGAGTAATTTACTTTTATAGAGTAAATTTCTGAATTTCTAATCATGTGCTTAATTATGAGTAAAATAATTTTTTACATAATCTGGAATACAGTAGACTCCCACAAAATTCTAAAATCTGCAAAACCTCTGGTCCCAAGCTGTGCGGATTTGAGGATTTCTGGTCATTGCTTTGTTACATTTTTTAAACAGTAATTTGAGTGCAATTAATAGTGCATTCAGAACTATTATGAATACTTACAATATAATAAAATATTAAAATAATACAAATTTAGATAATTTTTAAAATGATTAAAGTACTAATAGCAAAGGTCAAGTTAATAATCAATAGTGTATGATTGAATATTCATTATAAAGATTAAATGTATTTTTCCAAAATTATTCAACAAAATTTGCCTCATAAAAGTACATTACTAATTTACATCAAAATCATAAAATAAGGATTTTTTCAAGTTAAGTCAGGCTTAGTAACCAAAAAATCTTGATTATTGCATAAATATATTTGGTAAGAAGATTGTGATTACCAGTGATATCAGCAATATCTTGATTTTTTTTTCAAAAAAATAGTATTCTTCCTTCATGAAAAAAACATGAATAGAGTATTAAGAAAATTACAAATAAAAAATATATGGAATTGATACAAAGCTAAAAATATCAAATTTTGTCCCAATATCTGAACTGAAAGTTTCATTGTTTACATCCATAAAATATGTGCGGATTTTAGAGAGTTGCGGATTTCTGGTTTGTGGATTTAAGGGAGTCTACTGTAGTTTCCTTAGAATTCAAATTTTTAAAATTCTAATCATTATGCAATTTTGTTAGAAATGTAGCTTTTCTAAACCCTTATAGCTTATTATATGATTATATTTTCATTTCGGGATTTTGCACAAAAAAGAAACATTGTTAAGTCTTTCTTTTCTCCCCAAATTTTAAATTAAAAATTCTATCCTCCCCTTTCTGTCTGTATATAGCCAAATATTTCACATATACAGTCATAACTAAAAGAGCAGATTGATGTTAAAATAGCAGTGTTGTACTTGCTATTTTTCCCCCTTTTAATGTGATATTAAACTAGATTTAAATTCTTTCAAATAATTTTTTTGTTAAAACTTAAAAAAAAAAAAAATAAATAAAAATAAAAAACAAGTTTTTTGCATCTTGTCATAAAATTTGTTGAAATTTATGAAGTTTCAGAATCTGTCCACTGACACAATAAATTAAGTTTGTACTTAATTTCTTTTTTTCTAAGTGCCTGTATTTTGTATTTGCCAAAAATTGTGATTTGAAAATTATTTATTTTTCAATTTTTATTCTGTGAAATGAAGAGTGTATAAGAAATGTACTTATTTGTACACAAGCCTTTATGCTGCCTTAAATGTCAGATCATATATGTAAATAAAATTTTATTTTATTTAAAATCAATACCTTGAGTTATTTTTCTTATATAGAAAATAGCATTTTAATTTTCACTTTGTTCCAGAATGCCAAATTATGCTGTCAGTTGAGTTACCACACTTGTAAAAAATTTCCAAATTTAATGGGAAATATATGCGAGTGTGTTTTACGAGGGGGTGCAAGTGGAAGGCTAATTCAAAAGCTTTCTCCATTGTAGAGACCTATCTCCCCCCCCCCCCCCTTAAAAAAATAAATACTACATAAAAATTAATATCTGGTAAGCCTATTTAGACAGTGTTTAATATTAGTACTGTGCTGTGATTGTATTTTTGTGTAAGATGTATTTACTGGAAAGAATATTTTGAGTTAGAAAATAAGGATTTCAGGATCTGTACACTAAGTGAAGCCATATTGGAGTTATCTTTTAACCTCCTCAGACTTGATGTCACCTGGAGAAGACACTAAAGAATACCCTTTAAATGAATTTAAATGCTTCAAAAATTGTTGAAATTATTTCTAGACCTCTTCTATAAATGTGTTCCTACCATAAGCATCAATATACAGCCTGATACATTTTTTGGAGGTGTTTTATAGTAATTTTAAACTGGTTTTTATGGTCTCTTGTGATATTTGTGTCAGGTTTGAGGAGGTTAAAAGAGGAGGAGGACAGTAAGACAACTAACAATATATATGCCGTAAAATCCCGTTAATCCGCCCTTCCCGATCAAACGCCCGCTACCCACTTTATAATAAATTTGAAATTTTCAAAAAATCCCGAAAAAGTGCCCTCCCTCCCATTTCTCAAAGGCGATTGAATCATTTTGAAATGAATGAATCATGAATCTTTGATGAAATGTGCATTTTTTCAAGATTTTTTAAGTGATTTCATGCTTTTTTTACTAATTTCTCCTTTATCTGTGTTTTTTTTCGACAGAATTTACGTTTTAAAAAAATCCAAATTTTATCAAGTATCAAAATTCATGATTCAATCAACAATTCATTCATTTCATGATGATTCATTCCTGTAAATTTTGTTGAAAAATCGCGAAAAAATCCCGTGTAAGCGCCCCCCTCTAACTATTGTACAATTTTTCTTTTCGTTTGGGGGGGGGGGTGGATTAACGGTATTTTACGGTATATATATTAATGTTGCAACCCCAAAGATATAGTAAGGATTTTAATGAAACTTTTCAGTATGATCTTCGAGGAGGAAGACTTTGGTATCCTTTTGTCAATTTAAAATGTTGCATCCAACATGCTTTGTAAATATATTGTTCTGAGCTTTTCTAGTGCAAATTTAAATTTTCTAAAATACTGGGTTCACACAGACTCCTTGGACTCCTTAGAAACTACTTAGAAATGAAAATGTTCCCAAGTAGTACTTAGAACTACTTAGATAAACAAAATGCTCCTTAGAAACTCCTTAAATTGTATTGCGGTTTTGCAAGCAGGTGATATTGCTCCCGAGAAAGAAAAAAATCGCGATTGTAAAACGCACAGTAAACCCTTTATGCACGTCATTCATCAGAAGCACAGCAGGGAAGCTGCGGACACGCTATAGCACGTAAAATACACAAAAAATAGGTGATGGGACGCAGTAAAATGGCTCTTACGCGTCCCACGGGACGCATAATTTTGTTAAAAAGATGCATAAAAATGGCGACTTTTGATAAAAAATTGCGAAATAAGGACTATTTTTTGGCAAATTTCATCAGATTCACGAAAAAATGGCTAATTTTCTCAAATTTCGAAAAAATGCAGAGATTTCCTCAAAAAATCGCGAAAAAATGACATTTCGTCTAAAAATCACGATGAAAGGGCAAATTTTGTCAAAGAATACGTGAAAAACGACTGATTTCGTCAAAATATCGTGATAAACCGGCAAATTTTGGCAATTTTCGATAAAACAACAAATTTTGTCAAGATATCCAAAAAATGGCCAATTTTGTCACAAATTGCTAAAGGCAAATGTTTTCAAAAGATTCGCGAAAAAATGGCTAAGTTTGTCAGAAATTTCGGAAAAAATGGCAAATTTCCTCAAAAAAGTGCAAAAAAAACCAAATTTTGTCAAATTTGCAATAAAACGACAGATTTTGTCAAAAAATCGCGAAAAAACGACATACTTATTCAAAAGATTCGTGAAAAAATAGCCAATTTCGTCCCAAAATTATGAAAAATGGCTAATTTCCTCAAAAAATCACGAAAAAAACGACAAATTTCATCTAAATATTTGTGAAAAATCGGCAAATTTCGTTAAACAATACTCGAAAAACGTAAATTTCGTGAAAAAAAAAATCCTGAATAAGTGGCAGATTTCGTCAAAAGATCATAAAAACACTCAAATTTTGTCAAAAAGGCACGGGAAAAGGAAAAACAAAAAAAAAGTTAATGTTTGAAGTGAATTTTCCTGTTCCAAAAGCTAATTTTCTTGCTTCAATATTATTTTTTTTTGCTGCTCTAAAAACGGATTTTTGTGATTCACTATCCATTTTTGACTGCTCAAAGTCTTTCTGAGTAAATGTGACTCAGGAAAACACCCATTCATGAAACAAAGTCTCATCACTTTACTCAATAAAAGTATTCTTTTTTTTCAGCAAAAATGTCTTTTTGTATAAACCAGTCTTTCCCCTTAAAAAATGCAAACAATAGTGATACTTGTTATCTTCTACTTTCAAGTGTTCAATATTTTATAGTTAAATTTGTATCTTGCAAATTTATTTTTAAAGAAGTAAAGAAAATTTCTCATACTTTTAAAAACAATTAATATTGGTTTTCTATTTTTTTATTTATTATTAAAACAATAATTATTGAATTTCATTTTTCTAATGCAAATGAACAAGTTCAATTTTTGCATCTGAAAATATGACTCATTAGTGGGGACCCGCTTTTGTTAAAAAGGGACCCAGGATTTTTCAAGTCCAGCGGCATCCCTGGATTGGTTGGGATCATACTAATAGCCACCAAAGTGTCACGAAATATGACAGATAAAACGCTAATTTCGTCTGAAGACTGCGGGAAAATGTCGATTTCGTCTAAAGGTTGCGGATATAATGCCGATTTCGTTAAAAAATCGCGGGAAAAAAATGACGATTTCGGCAAAAAATTGTGGGAATAAAACAGAGTTTTCGAGAAATAATTGCATAAAAATGCAAATTTTGACTAAAAATCCTTTAAAAAAAAACGATTTAATAAATAAGAAACAGGAGAACACAGATTTTATCAAAAGCACTCAGAAAAACCACCGATTTCGACAAAAGATCACAAACAATCGCCAATTTTGCTAAAATATCGCAGATAAATCGCTAATTTTATCTGAAGATCACGGGAAAGCACAGATTTCGTCTGAAGATCGCGAATCTCCCCCCCCCCCCCTTTCTTGCAGGGCGGTACCTCACAGAATCTGTGGAATTGGGGCTGTGCAAGTGTATGCCACATAAATAACAAAAGTGGCAAGTCTTTAAATTTTTTGTGTACTCCTTGGATTTTTTCTTTCCAACTCTGTATGAACCCTCTAGGACCAGCCATATTTTTTGGATAAAGATTTTAAATTATTTGACTTTTGTTTTGAGCCTGATTTGTTTAACCACTTAACTGGCAGGAGGCAGAAACAGTGCTTTTAACACCTAACTTGTCTTGGGGCAAACATTAAAGTGTTTAAATATGCATGTTTTTAAGGACTTTCTAATAATATTGGGACTTTTTTACTCTTGGACAGTGCAATCTCAATAAGTACTATTTAAAAAAAAAAAAAAACTATTAGTTACCTTTTTGTAAATAAATACTAACTTTTAAATATTGACTCTTTAATAGAAGACAAGACTAGGATGCCATGCCCACTCAGTTTTTATTCTAATATTTTATACTCATAGATAATATTTAGTAATATGTAATAAATGTGTTTATTCATGTTTGATAAAATGTGCAAGAATTTCATACAAGTTAGAAATGCAAGTATTTTAACGCTCCAAAAAATTATACTTTTTAATTAACTCTTTAAATATCCTGCAAAATTTTCCATTCATGTTTAAAGATATATAAAAAAGTAGCTATAAAAATTATTGGCATGAGAATTTTTATTTGGTAGCCTTACATATTTCTCTTTCACTTAAAAAAAAAATAGCTTTAATATAGAATTTGTGTTAAATCAGTTGATTCCATAAATTATGCGACAGAAAAACCTGGTTAGGACACTTAAAGGGTTAAAACCCCCGCTAATGCCTAAAGTATACAAATGATTTCAATAAAAAAATTTTTTCAGTATCAACCTTCTCACCGCCGCAAACTGATATATCTGTTCATTAAGCACAGGTTTCACTGCAATAGTAGTATTATTTAAATTAATATAATTCTACAGATATAATTCAGTTTTAATAGTTGAGAACTAACAGCACAAAAACCTTATGTTATCGAGCACAAGAGAAAAACTTATTTTATGGAAGAGTAGTAATAGGGAGAATCTAATGATTCATGTTTGCCGGAAGTGAAGTGGTGCATAAGCCAAAAATTATTACCACAAGTGGTTGACTCGTAGGTTTAGCATTATGTTTGTTGTACAATCAAAGGTATGAAAACATGGAAAACACAGTGATAAATCTACGAGTAAACCACTAGTGGTATTAATTTTTCAATTATGCACCATTTCTGGAGACATGGATCGCTTGATACTCGGATTACGTCTCTTCCATAAAATAAGTTTTTTTTTCTTGTTCCATAGGGTTTTGTGCTGTCGACTCTTGGATTATAAGTAATTAAGTTATGATTAATACTCTGGAGGCTCATATATTTGTATGCAATTAAAAAAATTATATGTCAGGGAAAAACATATTTTTTTAGCATTTTTAAAAATTAGAGAAAACATTACAATAGATTGATTCCAAATTTCATCAAAAGCAGTCAGTTTCTGAGGAAACAGGTCTCAAAGCTTGTGTATTTCTCATAGGATTGCACCCATTCTTGTCTTCCCTTTATTATTTTTTTAAACAAATTATTTTACTTTAAGTAAAAAAAAGTTCTTAAATTTAAGGAATATTTGAAAATGTAACACATGTATAACCTTTGTCATACACATTAAATTCACAAACAGATTGCATGTAAAATGAAACTGTAATGATTAAGGAGTTAAATGTCTTTAATGGTGAAAACAAAATTTTGGTAATTAAATTAGGTAATGAGTAATCATCTTGAACTTCTTTAACGGATTTTGAAACGTAAAGGTCGTTGAAGCATCCCCTTAAGATGCAATATGCTTTAAGGGATGCTTCAAAGAAGCAGTCTTAAGGTGCATTGTGCCTTAAAGCTGTTCTCAAGTTCACTACTCAACAGGCATGGAACTGACACATTTATCACCCTATTTTTAAATGAAAAGGCACAAAATTTGCAGGCCTGACTACTGAAGCGCTGTGGAATCTAAAGAATCTAAGATTTCAATGTTTGACATATTACTTGTTAAATTAAACAATTTTTAGTGCTGTGACAATTGGGTTTTTCTTTTCATCTGAAATTTAAATTCAAAATGCCACCTTTCACAGTATTTTCTGAAAGGTTTATGTTTACTAAAAAATTGAAAATGGTCATCGGGGTTAGATTAAAATTTTTAGAAACCAGGCTCATTCACTGCTTTTTCTGGATGATTTCCAGCTTATTCATGCAGAAATGTGTAATTAAGGATTGCTATAATGGTAGTAGCTTCAGTTTTGTCAATTCATTGACGGCTCATGTCCATGCCTCAATCTTACCTTACTTATTTTAACTGAATGACAAAAAAAAAAAAAAAAAAAAAAAAAAACATTCTATTCAAAGGTCTTTTATATAATGTTGAAATGAGACATTTCTATTTAGGAGGGATTCTTTTGGCTCTTGGTGGGGGGGAGGGATTGACATTATAGAATTCCAGGAGGGAGAAGAAGTGCACTTTTCGACAATAGAAAATTTCAAACAGTGTTGAATTCAAGGGGTGGCCCTGGGAGACATTCCACCCTGGAGCAATGAAATAGTCCCCCTCCCTGAAAATTTGAGATTTTGTATGTTCAATGGTCAAAAATTGCAATTTCACCTCCTCCCTCCCGGAACTCTATAATGTCCCCCCCCCCCCCAAAGCCACAGAACTTCCTCCTGGGAAAAAAGTGTCTGAATTCAACACAGATTTCAAATCTTGGGGATAGGGGCATTTCACTGCTTTTGAGGGGGGAGGGGGTTGATGGCCCTTCCTCCGGGCTGCACTCTGAATTAAACACTGCTTTTAAATAGACACAGTAAAACTGAACTTTACATAATAGATACCATACATATAAAAAGTGCATTTTTAAAAAAAAACTTTGCCCACTTTTTTATATGCACTAAGATCTTTTAATTAGGCAGAAAATCATTGAAAGATCAATCCAAGACAAATGGAAATCTCATGGGTAGGAAACAACTTGTAGTAAATGATCCTGCTGAGCAACAAATCTTAAACATCAATCATTAAAAAAAGAAAAAAAAAATTGCATAAAAAGTTTTTATTTGAAACATTTATTGCATCTTAGAAAGAAAATAAATATGTGGGACCCCCCCCCCCCAAAAAAAAAAAAAAAAATGCATATTTAACCTTTTAATTCTTATGATAGAACGCGTTGTAGAAATTATGTAGTTCAGAAAATCTGATTTTACTCCAGAAAAATGTTCTGTTGTTAATGAAAGCAAAAATTGCTGTTTTAATTTTCTGGTGGGAACTAAGATATACGAATTTAAATATCTCAAAATATCTCGGCGGTTCGGGATCCAGAGAGTTAAAGGTATAAATTTTCATCTAATGTTGTAAAGCCTTATAAAATTTGGTCATCCTGTTTATATAATATGTGTAATAAAACTGTGGCACTAAATTCAAAACAAAAAATCTATTTTTCATAAATTTAAATATATTTGACCTGATTACTCAATGGTGAAAATTTTCTCATCCTATGTTTAGGAAATCTGGAAAATCGATTATTTGATCATGCTTCGGAAAGGGAAGCTGACGAAAGTTACAGGCCACTATGCTTCCATCCTTTGAAGAATGTCATGTTATTAAAATAGGCTGGTTTCCTTCAAATTTTGAACTGTCATAAATCCAAAATGTCCTGAAAAGCAGTTTATCTTGGTAAAATTTAAGATAATGCCGATACGTTGCTGCAGCACCTACCTCAAAGCTCTAATAATAATCTGTGAAGTTTTGCAGTCTGTCTCTTTGTTGACAACGGATCCCAGCAGAGACATGTTAAAGATGTTTATTCCCTCTAAACTAAAAGGAAATTTCACTAGGGAACTGCAAGAAGTGTAAGTCACCGATTTTGACGAAAGTGGTATCGTTGGAAAGATCTCATCGGGAACAATAAAAAACTCAATGGAACTACCCGTCGCAAATGAGCCGTTTTCGAGATATCCGACAATCTATGTCACGTAACAAGTGCATACTTAATGGGGGACAGCAAAAAATTTTAGTCTCTGTTTTAACGAAAGTGGTATCGTTGAGAAGATATCGTGAGGATTAAAAAACTCGATGGAATCACCGGTCGGAAATGAGACGTTTTCGAGGTATCCGACAATTTGTGTCACATTGTTAATGCACACTGCTGGGAAACTGCTTTAAGTGACATATATTGTCGGATATCTCGAAAACGGCTCTTTTCAGATGGATTGAGTTTTTTACTTCTCACACCAATATTTTTGCAACGACACCGTTTTCATCAAAATCGATAAAACAATCTTTTGCGGTCCCCCATTAAGTGTGCGCTAGAACAGTATGCATTAGCTACGTGACATAAATCATAGGATATCTCGAAAACAGCTCATTTCCGACTGGTAGTTCTATTGAGTTTTTTCTTCCTCATGATGACATCATTTTAACGATACCACTTTCGTTAAAATTGAGACTAAAATTTTTTGCGGTCCCCCATTAAGTATGCACTTGTTACGTGACATAGATTGTCGGATATCTCGAAAACGGCTCATTTGCGACGGGTAGTTCGATTGAGTTTTTTACTGCGCTCAATGAAATCTTTCCAATGATACAGCTTTCGTCAAAATCGGTGACTTACACTTCTCGCAGTTCCCTAGTCAGTGATGTTTATCTATAAATAATGAAAATTTAAGTGGTGTTGCAAGCCAAGCATCCTGTATGCGCCAATATTTGCTTCTGAGTAGAATCTACTGTGCGTATGTAGCGGCTCTTACATAGAGGCACCTTACTTAAACGACATAAATGTTTAAGTGGAATTGTAATTTGTTTTAGGATTGCATTTTTGGCCCTCAAGCAAGAGCTGCACATTTAATCTTATTAATCTTAGAATCCTGTGTTTAGACAACTAAACAAACAATTGATGAAAATTCTCTTGGGATAGAACTTAAAGGAAATATGTTCAAGTTTGTGGGATCTCTTCTAATGAATAAAAAAGAACTTATTGTGAATTAAAACAGTATATAGAGGCGCTGTTGTTAGCCGCCAGTACAGAAAAATAGTCCCTTTGATGCTAAAGTGTCATTGAAATAATTCTTTATTGTAAATGCCACTGTTAAAAATCTGCTGCATTTTGCTGCAACGCACTCCCCTGCTTGTATAGAAAACGGTTACTTGGCCGTGAAATGGCGCTTTCTCATTGGTTGGAATAGAGATATTATATACAAGTGGTGGAGGGCGTTGCAGCAAAATGCAGCAGATTTTTAACAGTGATGCATTTAAAAATTTTAGTATTCAAATTCGGATAATTTTTACTTTGTTATGTAAGACAGAACATAGATATCACAAGAAATCTGAAACTGTGCAAAAGTCTAATTATTTTACGAACAAATTTAAAATACAGGCGATGCACGGCACATTGACTTTCTCATATACGGTAGTATATGAGTAGGGTAGTATACGTAGGTATTATAGGTCATTGGCACGGCATTATCCTGAAATGAGAAGTTACATCTTTTCTCCCCAGGTAGTGTAGCGAAACGATGGAACGTTGATCCCGGCCCATGTTTTTTATATCAACTATTCAGTCAACCAACTTACTATTGTTAATTATGACGTGGCGCCACCTATGTTGTTTACAATGAAAAACGCGTACGCGTTAAAGGGGCCTTGAAATAATTAAAAAAAATGAGTAGAATACTCCATCAAAATAAAATGTTCTTTTTACTAATGCTACTCCGTGTTTAGAACTTAATTTATTTATGATTATCATTGTTTTTTAAATCAGTATTATTTTTATATCCACATTTTACATAAATTTTACAAATGTAAATATTTTTTTGCTGATTTAAAAAAAGTGATGCATTCAAACTTGAGTGTGGTTTTATCTGTCTAAATTTAAACTATTATTTTTAGGTTCATTTTTCATTAAGATCAACAAACTATATGAAACATGCAGTTATATGATGAAAATAATACGAGGAAGTCTGTTGTTCTTGGTGTAGATGTCGGCACAACAAACATAAGATGCATTGCATACGATCAATCTGCGAATGTTCTTGGAAGAGCTCAAGAAAAAGTAATTTCAATTTCTCATACGAGCTTAGTTTCTTTCTGTTCAAGCTATTAGGATTTATTGTGGGCATTTCAGCATTTATGATAGTGTAATAATGTATAGGGTAGATGCTCTAGTTTTGGCCACATTGGATTGGTTTGTTTTCTATTTAGGCTGTAAATTGATGTTGACAAACTGTATGCATTCTTGCTTCTTAATGAAACACTCTTTTATCATTTCCAACCTCATTTGTTTATTTTTTTTTTAATAAAATGTGTGAAACTAAAGTGTGAGCTAACACATATTAAGATTTTTGCTTAGCTAACAAGTTTTCAGAATCTTTCAACATCAGGTATTTATCAGACTTTATTTTTTCTGAAACAAATTACTGTTAGGTTTTATGAGGTAAGATTTATCTCTATTGCAATTTCACATTTAAATAAATTATTTTAACAGTTTAAAGGGGGGGGGGGGTCCAAAAGCGTATAACATTATGTTCAACTTTTGGCCACAAGATTAATTATAGTGGAAATTTTAGCAATATATTTAGAAAGATTTTATGACTTGTAATTTTTTTCAAAAGAAATGAAGTTGCATAATTTTTGTAAGATTTCAGGCACACAGATTTAGAAATAACAAATATTGTGAAAATCTTCTAAAAACAGGATCCACTTTATTAAGTTTGAAAAAGATAATTAGGTGCTCTTAAAAAATGGGTTAAATTGAACACTGTTCTAAGATAGGAAATAAAATTGAGGTCATTCAAAATGTATTGTCAGCACTACAAGATAGCTAAGTTTTGGAGTACAATGTTCTACATTGCATCACAAGTTTGTGAAATGGGTAACCACTTTTCTCTAATTATGTTGAATCTAAAGTAGAGGTCTAAATACTAGGGTTGTGCTGTTTATGACGTCCAAAGGAGGGAGATGTCCTTTCTGTGAAGATCTTTATATGATCTTAATCCATATTTATGCAAGGAAAGCTAAAGTTTGTAGAAGAACCTCTGAAAACTCAGAGTGATTAGGCTGATGGGCAGCTAAGTACTAGGAATTAAAGTTAAAAATCAATTCAAAAAATTTATTTTAGAGATTGTCAGAATACTATTTCCTATAAAAAATAAAACAATTTTAAGATTCTAACCATAAAATTTTTGAAACCGGCAGTATAAAAACTTCATTTTAATATGGAAGACCAGGCTTGAAATGCTAAGATTCCCCAATAAAATCACATTCTAAAATAACTTGCAAAGAGGCAGAATACATAAATAAGGCACCACAAGCTAATATTAATGAAAACAAAATCAGAAAATGATTTCAAGAAAGATAACTCTCTGTAAGTATTTTAATTTTAAACAGTCCACAATCCATGGATAATTATAAAACTGATTAAATATGCAAAATGTTAAAATGTGCTTTTTTTGTCTTATAGGCACTCTTGTCTCTTTTTTGAATCAATAACAAACAAAAACTATATATTTGGTACTTCTAGGTTATCCCATCGACCAAAAATTATTGCCAAACTATAAGATTAAATGCCAATAATGGATGATCGTGAATGTCACATTCAATGACATTAAATGCGATTCACGTGTTTAAATGTCATTAAGTGATTTTTATTTCAACTTTTTATTAATATTCTACTAATTATTTGTTTTTTTTTGTTATTTAAAATAAAAATTATGTCAACATGTATAATTTGGCTATTAGTTTGGTGATTTGTATAATTTGGCTATTAGTTTGGTGATTTGTATAATTTGGCAAAATTTGTCGATGGGATAACCTAGAAGTACCATATATTTTTTTGTTTTTTTAATTTAAATTTTCAATTAACCCTTTATCTACCAAATTATTTATCAAGAAATCGATCCACCTTAATAATTACTTTCTTTAATATCTGAAATAATACTAATGTGGAGATTAGACATGTTTTTTTTCCATTAAAACTGATTAAATATATCAGAAATTATAATTTTTTTTGTGAAATATCTACAAAAGTAATCAAATTAATTAACCAAAATTACTCTTTTGAAAATATCACTATTCTTAAAAAAGTAATGACATGAGTTTAAATGCATCATGATCCTCCCTATAAATGGAAATGCTTTTGCAGTTGAATATGTTTGATATAGTTTTACTTAAAGAAAGAAAAGAAATATCTACATAAACGAATAATAAAACTACCACTTTTTGAAACTATTTAGCTTAGACTGTTTTTCTATTTTATCTAAATTTGATTGAGAAGAGTGTTTTGTGTGGAAAGAATAAAAAACTTTTATTAATAGACAGAATAAATAAGTTTTATATAAAGTTTTCTTCAATGGTACTTTAAAGTACCGTCAGTGATAAAGGGATAAAAAAAACTTAAGTGTATTTTATTTGATGTTTTTATCAATTTATACACACAAAAAAAGTGCAAAATTTTCTTAATACAGCAAATTACCAATTAAAATGCTTGTTAAACTACATGATATTGGTGTGGCCAAAACTGGTATAAATTGAAGGACATTACTTAACGAATTATTACTCACAATCAAAAATGTTCCATAAAAAGTTATAATTAACAGAAAGACAGTTAAATTTGTTAAAGAATACTGCTATGATTTAATATGCTTCAATCAGTCAAAACTATAAAATTTCTATTTAAACTTTTCTCTAAATGTGGTCAAAACTGGAGCATCCACCCTATGTGATAGGGAGAGTAGAGGTCTGCACGGGCCGGAATTTCCAGGCCAGGCCCGGCCCGGCCCGTTGTAAAACTCAAAAGTTCGGCCCGGCCCGTACAAAAATCAGCGAAAACAGGCCCGGCCTGTTTTGGCCCGTTACAATTTCTACGATTTCTAAAAAATTCAGATTTTTATCATATAACTAAGAGAAAGAATACTGCATACGTTTAAAGAATACTGCATACATATGTATGGAATGATTTTACAGTATATTTTACAGCAAATACACATTAACAACATTAATGATTACTTAGATTCTTAGGCTTTCAACATTCGAATAAAGATTCATTAAAAAATTAATATGGCTTAGAATAAAAGAAAAAAGAAAGAAAGCTAAAAACATGGTTAATTTTGAAGCTGTTTAATAAAAGAAGATTTATAAATATTTTCTATATCATTTTATTATAGATTTCAAATCTAAATTCATTCTTAAATTCAAAGAAGCTCCTTTCTGATACATTTCTAAATTCATTTTTTTTTCTCAGAAACGCATAAGATTAGCATATATCTTTATTCAGAAACTATATAATCGAATGGCGTTATCCATTTTTTGATACAAGCAATTTAAGAATACTGCAAACAAATAAAATACTGTGATAATTGGCGTTTTGAATAGAATTTCCGGAAGCAATAGCAAGGGAAGGGAGAAAAACCTGCAGTCATTTGAGAAACTATTATAACTCAACAAGGTTATACAAGTATTTTATTTACCAAAAATGAAAAACGCTATTCGATTCCAAATCCCTTCAATAGTTAGGCTTATCACTTTTATACTTTTACAATTTAAAATTAATCAGAAAATGTGTCAAACTTTCGCATTATTGAGAAATTAATTTAAAAATCATCAAGAAGTATATATCCGAAGACTGAGCTAACATAAGTTCTTTATCTCTGTTAATAATTTTACAAATAATGTTTTCTGCCAATAATTAAGTCTAGTACCGGTCCGGCCAGTCTATATGTAGGAAGATAGTGCAAGCGTGATCTCGGATCGGCATGAATCAGCTAAAAAAATATTAAAACGGGTTACACATAATGTAATTCTCCGATGCCGATACACTGTGCAATTTTTATATTGATGCTGTCAAACTAGTGGCTGGCCACATTTATACTTATTCTCGTTAAAACCATTTTTGTTGAAACTAGCTCATATTTTATCGTTTCTGCTTAAATCTTCAGAACGGGCCGGCAGGCCCGAAAATTTTTTTTATCGGCCCGGCCCGTCTGGCCCGTTAAATTTTTTTGCCGGCCCGTGAGAAAATTCAAAACGATTCCGCCGGCCGCGGGCCAGGCCCGGGCCCGTGCAGACCTCTAAGGGAGAGTGAGGTGGAACGAGACAGTAGGGTTCTCTCTTTATGTATCATTCTAAATATTTCATCAATCACATACTAGATGAAGCAATGGTAGCCCAATCTTCAGTAAAAAAAAATGTTGATCTGAATAAGCTTGCAATTATATAAAGGAAAAGATTATTTCAAGAACCAAAAGTAAATTTGCTTCATATACTTTTATGCTTGATGTATATTACTAACTTGTAACTTGTTTATGCATAGATGTAATAGTTTTCCTATTTATGATGTGTACACTATATTATCCATAATTTAAACTAATCTTAAAAGCAGCATTTTTGTTTAAACGACAAGTTTAACAAAAAAGATGGCAGTGGGGACGAATGGCATAAGTCCAATTTCTTTTTTAATAAATTTTTTTAATGTAAATTTCTTATAATGCAAATATCTTTTATTAAGGGAAGTATATTAATTCTAACATGGATAATGTATTCATTTACTTCAAAATGTAAATAAAATGAACTTGTAATTTTTTAATGTCATTGTAACATAATCTTGAATTTTCCTTCAAGTGATAAAGATATCGTGGGACAGACATTATGAATGTACAATCTTTGTTAGAGTGTATATATTGCTGATACTAGACTATTTGTGCATTATTATGCTTTGTTTTATAGTTCTACCATACCTACCTGTTAGTGGGGAGGTATGAAATGCATTTTGAAACTTTAACAATTTCTCTAATTATAAAATTGTTTCTGCTATTTATGTTTCTTTATTGTTCAAAGAAATTAGAAAGTGTTTCATTTTGTATAGTGCCATGTAAAAAGATGGGACGAAGGGGGCTAATCGCCCTGGGCATAGAAATTTAGCGGGTACCAGAAATTTATATTATCAATGTCATTTTTAGCCTATTACAAGAAAAGTTGAGGGGGGGGGGACACCAAATTGAGACTTTGCCCCAGGTGCAGTTTTCTCTTTGCATGCCCCTGATTTTGTATTTCATTAACTGATCATGGAAGAGAGTCTTAAATTGTGTCAGTTGATCATGAAAAAAATCTTAAATTTCTCAATCAATCTAAAAAAAAAAATTAGTGAATTTTTTCTATTAATTCCAGAAATTAATCACAAGTTTCATCAAAAGATCATGGAATAAAATTGCAAATTTTGCCGGACAATCCTGGAATAATATTTAAAATTTTGTTAATCGTCTAGGAAAAAAAATTATATAATATTGTCAATCAGTCGTGAAAAAAAATCTGAAATTGTGTCAGTTTGGTTGTAAAAGAGCCTCACAAATTTCGTCAATCGATTGCAGAATAAATTGCTTGAATAAAATATTGCATATGAACATTAGAGATCTAATTTCTTATCTCTAAAGCAATTAATGCCTTCTTTTATTCTCCACCTTAAAAAAAAAATCTTTTTTTCACAATTTAATTTTGCTGTAGGAAAAAAAAAAAAAAAAAAATTTCTAATTTTTTTAATGTATATTCAACTGATTATATTGAGAAAAATATGTTGATTAAAAATTAATTTTGTGGCTGCAAATCCGAGATACATTTCATAGCAGATGCTAAGTTATTTTCATCCTTCAAAGCTTAAAAGATTTTTGCCATATTTTATTTTAGTGTGCTCTAGAAACTAAAAAAAAAAAAAAAGTTTCAATTAAAAATTTTTTTTACGAGCATTTGAGACTGTTATACATTGTGCAATTTTAATCTTAATTCATTTATTATAATGTCATATCTATGAATTATAGAAGATTATTTCTCTTTTTATTCTTAGCTGCATTTAAAGAAAAAAAAATGGGTACTACTCTGCTATCCCGTCGACCAAAATACTATCGTCAAATTATAAGATTAAATGCCAATAATGGATGATCTTGAATGTCAATTCAATGATATTAAACACGATACACGTGTTTAAAATGTAATTAAGTGATCTTTATTTCGACTTTTTATTTGTATTTTTATTAATATTCTACTAATTATTTGTTTTTCTATTATTTAAAATAAAAATTATCTCAATATGTATAATTTGGTGATTTGTATAATTTGGCAAAATCGGTCAACGAGATAACGGAGTAGTACCATAAAATGCTATGAAAAAATTTGCATGTTTTTTGCATCCCTTAATTTTAAAATTGAAGAAATGGTAAAAATTTTTTTTTCTTTTTTGGCATAGATATATTAAGCTAAGTATGATTTCTATTTTCTTTTAGCTTGATGTTTATAATCCCAGTGATGACGTGTTCGAAATTATTCCTGATGTTCTTTGGAATAGTTTTAAAAGGGTTGTGAACAATTGCTTGATATGTAAGTATCTAATTAATGTATTCTTTTTGTTTAGCTAATTTAAAATAAAACATGCACATATTTTTGTCTAAATTTAGCTTTAATTTATAAGATGCATGTATGCAGTAGACTCCCTCAAATACGCACAGCTTGGGACCAGAGGTTTTGTGGATTTTAGAATTTTGCGGATTTCTGGTCATTGCTTTGTTTACATTTTTTAAAAAGTAATTTGAATGTAATTAATAATGAAATCAAAAGTATAATGAATGCTTACAATATGCTAAAATGTTAAAATAAGTAATAAACTAAAATAATAAAAAATTAGATAGTTTTTTAAATGATAAAAATGCTATAAGCAAAGGTCAAATTAATAATCAATAATGTAAATTAAATATTCATTATAGAGATGAAATGTGTTTTTCCTAAATTATTCATTGAAACTTGCCTTGTAAAGGTACATTACTAATTCACATCAAGATCATAAAATAATGAAGCTTTATTTCAGGTTTAGCCAGACTTATACATAGCTTGATTAATACATAAAAATGTTTGGTAAGATTATGATTACCAATGATATCAGCAATATCTTTATTTTTTCAGAAATAAATTATTCTTTCTTCATGAAAAAACAGGAATTCAATAACCTTAACAAAAATTTAAAAATATATGGAATTGATGTAAGACTAAAAAAGTCAAATTTTGCATCTACATCTGGACTGAATATTTCATTGTTTACATCCGTAAAATATGTGCGGATTTTAGAGAGTTGTGGATTTTAGGAGTGCGGATTTGAGGGAGTCTACGGTATTTGAAATAATAAATATAGATCACCTGAGATTTTGTTGCTCTTAAATGAATGCAAAATGATTTCTTTTGGTTTTTAAATAGATGATGATGGCATAAAATAAAATTAATAAGAAAATAAATCAAGTTTATGTAACTTTGGATAAATATTTCTTTTTTGAAAAGGCAATTTGAAATTTTTAATCTTGACATTATTTTGTCTTTCATGTTAACTCTTTTGAATAGGGTGTCAACGCTTTTAATCAATTCATTTAAATCAGTGATTAAATTGTGATTTTTCTCAACTGATTAAAAAAAAAAATCAGTGATTAAAATAAAAAAAAATTTAAATATTTAAAATGACATAAATAGTATTTAAAATTTAAGACGAATATAATTTGGAAAGTTTCTACAAGTATTTTGACTTATGAATCACTCTATTCTAAAAATAAAGGTAACTAATACTGCCGCTGATTTTTGATTGAGGGTCTTTGTTAATATTAAGAATGCTACTGCATACAAAAATGTAAAAATAAGCAGTTAGAAATATTTGATAGACATGTTGAAGCAAGCAACTTTTAATTAACATAATTATTTTAAGAGATATTTAATGTTAAAGTTGTTCAAAATTGTTCCATTAAAAAAGTTCTATAGGAGCAAAAACTATATATGGGAATTTAATAATTTTATACATTATATTTTTAACTTTTCAAAATTAAGTATATATTTTAGAAAATTTTTGTTGACTGAAATAACAATAATAATAAGCATCATTTAAGCACACACACACAAAGAAGTTTAAATTATTAATTTTCTGAGAAGTTATTCTAAAAACTAATTCTTTCCATATTCATATGTTTAATATCCAAAGTGAATTTGAGATCTATGGGGCTAACATCCTTAAGATACCTTTCACACATGTGAAAACACCTGCTTATTAAAGTTAATCATATAGTGGAAAATTTTAAGATATCTTGTTCGCATTTAAATTTTTTTAGATGCTTTTTTTTTTTTCTCCCTCTCTATTGAATAGCTGGTGTTGATCTCTACAAGGGCCAATATTTACTTTTTCAATTTTGTTTGCAAGTTTTTTTTAATTTGGATATTTTTACTTTTGGAACCTATGTTAAATTAATGTATTGTCATGGGAATTTTTCTCCATAACATGAGTTACATTCATGTACTTAAACATAATTTTAAATAAAAACATTGAATGCTTATAAAAGAATGTTTAACTCTTTTGTCATGACATGTTTAATATGTGTGACACATAAAGTGTTCAGAATCTTTGATTTTTTCTATCAATAACTTTTAATTGAAAATTTTGACTTATTTAACCTAAAGCCTTTCAGTAATTAAATTAGACAAAAATTTCAAATCTGAAATGTGATAAGATATTTAAAAATTTCTAAGGGATGCACATGTCATGTTTTATTTTCAGCATCTCATCTACATGCTAAGGAAGTCTCCTGCATGGGAATTTCTACTCAGCGAGCAACTTTCCTTACTTGGGAAAGGTAATTAAAGAAAAGGTTTCCTATTATCTTTTTTTTTTTCCTTTTTCTTTTCTTATTTTTTTTTCTTCCTTTTTCTTTTCTTTTTTTCTTTTTTTTTTTTTTTTTTTTTCAAACTTATTAAACTTTTACACCTATTTTTTAACATGTTGAATACCATGTCAGTCACTAGTGATTGATGGTCTATAATATTATACAAAACTAAAATATTTATATTGTTTTAAATATTTAATGACAATTTATTTAAAATTTATGTAATATCATATTTTAAACTGTCAGTCACTGTGACACTGAATGTGTTAAAATTGATATAATTTTCCAGTGCATTGCGTTTAAATTTGATGTTTTAAAGAGCATTTTATTTTATTGATACCAGAAAATAGGCTCTTACTAACTTGTGTGATAAATTCAGTAAATGTTATTGAATCGGGGTCTGCAACCTATGACCCAAGGTTCAGAGATCCATTTCGTAATAGACCAAATTTTACAGGGTCCATTTCATAATTTCAACCAATCTACTTAAGTTCTATAAGAAATAATATATATAAAGAAACTATAAAATATAAATATGAAATAAACACTTGAAGAATACATAAGAAAGTAAATTGAAAATAAATTATAACAATAATATTTTTGTTTGATTACAAAGTTGCAGTACATGCATAACAAATGCAGTAATTGGGCAAATGAAGGTGCAGCAGAAGACAGCATTTAATTACTGCCTTTGCCCATACTTGCTTTTTATACAATCAAAAGCCGGCTTGAGCTACCACTGCACATTAGTCTTCTCTTTGGCAATGTTTGTATTCATCTTAAGACAACAATTATAAACCAGACTTGACTGAAGTGATGTCACAAATTCAGCATCAGGACATCCATTAATATTGAAGGGAAAAACTATTAGAATATTTATTTTATTCCTGCTAAGGCGTAAGTACGTGTTTTTACCTCTAACTAACTTCAATCAGTTTATTTTCAACAAACTTCAAAATGAAAGGCAAGTAAATTTGTACTCACCCGATTCATGTATTCTTCTACGTTGATGTATCCCATCTGAATATTGAAGCGTTTTATTCCATTGGTTATTTTCAGCACCGAGCACTTAATTTTCTGTAATCATGGGGTAGGTTAATTATCCTTAAAAAGTGCAGATTTCATTATTAACTCGTTAGCATAAAACACATTAATATACTTCGAATCACACGAAAAACACATCTATATTTATTTAAACACGCGAGAGATAACAGAGCTTACTGCTCCTTTTAAGAGCTACATGACTATAGTGAAAATCAAAAACGCACACACAATTACATGATAAAAACAAATAAAGAATAAAAAATGTTATTTTAGAGTTTTGACAGTTCGAACAATACACAATAATTCTTTCTGCTGTAATTATTTTCAAGGTCCCGCTAACAACCACTTAAGGTGATTTACGATGCAATTTAAACTGTCATTTATTGCGCAACACAGGAAATTAGTTCCGAATGATGAAATTGTCTATCAAAAACAAAGTTCATTTTGTTACATTTATTATTATAATAATGATAATTTTTATGTTAAAAAAAAAAAAAAAAAAAAAAAAAAAAACATATTGTAGCTATTTCTCAATAAAATTTATCTTATTATTCACCAAAAAAGGCTTTTAAAATGAATAATGCACACTTTTTGATTGATTGTTACCTGCAGCCAAAGAAGATGGCAATTCCTACTTTATATGTATTACAGTTGGAATTCTGTCATATTGATTAATTAGCAAGGAACTAATTCTGTTTTTGGCATTGTTTAAGATACTATATCAAGAATTGGCAAGCATGAGTGCATATTTATATACAATATGGAATCATTTATCTTGAAGCTAGTTAACCGGAAAACCAATTATCCAGAATCATAAACCCATCAAAAACATTGAAATGGCTTATATCTCAGCAGGGATTCCAAAAGGACAAAATCAGCCCAAGGGAGTACAAATCAAGAGGAGTTTTGTTATAACAAAAGAACAACAACAATTAAAAAAAACTTTAACTTTTTAATTATAATACATATAAAATCAGTCTGAAGTTATTATTACTTCTAGAAAAAAGGCCAAAAATTTATATATAAAAGAATTTTGATTAAATTAAGAGAGATAGAGAGAGAAAAAGATTTTTGAAAGAAAAAAAAATGTATAACTTCATCATTCTTTAAGATATCAAATCCAATTAAATTTATTGTAAATCATCTTAATATTACCTACAATTTGTATACTAACAACTTTTTGATAGAACCAATATTTGCTTACAGAAAAAATAATCAAATAAAAATTAAAAACATAACAGAGGGGGTGGGGGAGGGAGAAAGAAGGAAGAAGAATAAAAAAAATAATTTCATCAATTCACAAAATATCAAATTTGCTTGAATTTATTATAAATCTTCTGAATATTATTCACAACTGAGAAGGTTTTGATACCACCAAATTTTACAGCAAATACAAATTATGAATGGATAGAGGTTGAAGAAAAACTCATTGTATTAACATGATTCTTATAAAACCAGTTCTTGTAGAAAAATGAAATTAAAATCTTGTAAAAAATGGCTAAATAAAATGTAGATTAGAGATAAACACAGTTTAACAAAACTGTGTTTATCTCTAATCTACATTTAGTTTTTGTTGGTGAGATTAGTACTTAACTTCAAAATCTACCAAGTTGGCAGGAATTTTTTATCTTATGACATATATTTTAATTTAAAAACTAGTTAAGGAGTATTTTTTCCTAAAACACTCAAAAGATTTTATAAAACTTGAATGGAACTTCTTAGAAATATGAATGAATATTTTCATTGTTTTTTACAGAGAAACTGGCCAACCATTCCACAATTTCATTTCATGGAAAGATAGACGTGCTGATGCTATTTCTGAGAAATACAATTCCTCATTTCTAATTAAGGTTAGTAAACTGTTCAGGTATTTAAATGCTTAGATTCCAAAAATTTTATATGATTAATAAGAATCATTTATTATGTAGTTTGGTGTAATATTTAATAAAATGCAGTATAAGTTCTCCTATATTCAGCCACAATGAGATGAAATGTTCTTAAATAGATTATTTATAGTTAGAAATGAAATACTTAGGTAGCTAACTTTTATAAGTCACCAGATACTGGCAAAAAACTATGGATATTGTTTAAGTGTAACTATGTGTAATCAAAATATGTTTTTCATTTTTTGGTGAATGCAAAAGATTTTTCATAAAATAGTATTAGGGTTGGAATTTTCAATCAAATTTCCAAATACAATAAAAAGAGGAAGGAAAAAAAAAAGTTTTGTCAGGTGACCAAAGTTTCTTAACTTAATAACTAGTTTATTTATTTATTTTTTTTTAAAAAGGAAACTTATTTTGATTTCAAATTGTTTCAGTATTCAGCCCTACCAATTTCATTCCTTTTCATTTAAAAATGAGTCTGAAAGTTTCTCATTTTTCAGCGGGGAATCTGAAAATCACCTTAAAGTGTTTTACAGACATTTAAAAATCAGTTTAAAAGATAATTATTATTAGTGGAATCTAAGAAGTAATATTCTATATAATTCTGAAAATGTGTTTAATATTATTTTATTTAATTTGTTGATTTATTTCTTCATTTTTTTCATCATCTATGGGGGGGGGGGGGGGGCTGAGTTTAGTGTTTGCCAATAAATAGGTTCACTGCTGTTTTTACGCATATCCCAAATAATTATTGAGATGCATGGATAAAGCAGATTTAATTTTTTTGTTTTCACTTTCTTTTACCTTTACAAGAAAAAAGTATTGGATTTGTGAAAATTTTCAAATTCCGGTTTTCGACGGATTTACATTTTAGGAGTCAGAGATACCGAAAAACACATTTTTACAAAATGTGTGTCTGTATGGGACACAAATTTTGTGGGCACTCTATCTCAAGAAATAATGCATAGAATTTAATAAAAAATTATATTCAGTTAGTCCTTGATATAAATTGATGCTGATTAGTTTTGGGCATAAATCTCACAGCAAGTGGAGCTGCTAAGCTGCATTTTTTAGAATTTATGCAACAGCTATATCTTGATAACTACTGCATGGATTTTCATAAAATTTCAGATTTTGTTAGCCCTTGGTATGATTTGATGTTTTTTTTTCATTTTGGTGTAAATTGCTATAGGTCAAGCATTCCAAATTCTCTGTATATTTAGTTAATCTAGTTTAAAATTTATCAGCTCAAAATTTGTATAAATACTTAAAATGAAAGGATGTTCTTTTGTAAATTAATGATACTGATATATATATATATATTTTAAATTTATTTGCAGATTCTGAGATTCATCTGTTTCCTTTTATATGTTGTCACTAGAATAACGAAACTTCAGCTTTTCAGTTCTATAAAATTCCAATCGGCAATGGTAAGATTAAAATTTGTTATCTTTTTCTGTTAATTTAATACATAATAAAGTGCTCATCAGTTTCAAACTAAAAGTTTTCCTTGATTAGTGTTGTTAAATATTTCTACAATATTATCAGACTAGTCCAAGCATTCATTCAATTGGAAAATCTATAATAGATCTATAGCCAACTTTCTTATAATTTAATAGAATCAAGGATCGATAACGATGCTTGATTGTATTAATCTCTAGTGTATTTATCTGTGCACCTATTATCTGCAATTTTTGAAAATCACCATTGTTCAGCAAAAGTAAATATTGTAAAATTTGCCAATCTTTTGCTGAAAAATATTGTGAACTTTGACTAATAGATCACTGAAAAAAGCACAAATTTCATGTTTGATCGTGGAAAAAAAACAGAATTTCGACAAACCATATGGAAAAGAATTACTAACTTCAATAAATGATCGTGGAAAAAAGTGCTAATTTCATGAAACAATCTTGTAAAAAAATCTTGAATGTCATCAGCAGATTTGGAAAACACATAGTGAATTTTGTCAGAAAAATATTGCAAACTTTGCTAATCTCTTGTTTAAAAGTATCTTGAACTTCGAGAAATGATGGTGGTAAAACGTGAATTTTGATTAAAAAAAATTGAGGAAAAATACAGCAAATTTTATCAAAAGATTGCTGAGATACATTGCAAATTTTGTCAAAAAATCACTGAAATACATTGCAAATTTTGTCAAAAGATCGAGAAATATATTGCAAATTTTGTTAAAATATTGCAGAAGTACATATTTAATTTTGCCTATTTGTCACTAAGAAATATTGCGAATTTGACAAACGGTAGTGGAATTAAATCACAAATTTATGCAGGAAAAAATACGAATGTCATAAAAAAAAAGTGGAATGACTGCAGGGAAAAAAATGAATTTCGGCACTTGATTGCAGAAAAAAGAACAAGAATTTCATCAATCGATCTTTGAAAAAAATTTGTGAATTGCATGAAATGCTTGCTCAATGAAAGAAACCCCTGCCAATTTTAGGAAACAATCAAGAAAAAATACAGCAAATTTTGGCACAATATCACAGAAATACATAAGTAAATTTGTCAAAGATTGCAGAATCATGTAGCAAATTTGGCAGTCTGTTGCTGAAAAATATTGCAATCTTTGATAAATGGTCACAAAAAATCATGAATTCTGCCAATCAAATGCTGGAAAAACACAAAATTAGTTTTCACAATCATTCGCGGAAAAAAAAAATTGTAATAAATTATAAATGTATTTATTAGTCTTTAAATATATAATTTCTTTAATAAAAGAATTTGAAAAATTGCATTTTCTGAGATAGCATATTAAATTATTAGATTTCATATTTATCTTATAGTATACTGATTATGGTATTAAAGTGTTCTCCAGAAAAATATAAAATGATTCATAATTCACACAATACTCTATAATCCACAATATTCTATAATCTGCAAACCTGTGGTCTCAACTTTTCCAGATTAACAAACTTTGCCTGTATACATAAGCAAACTATGTAATAATGTACTGTACTATTGTTTTTGATGCGTTATTATTAGAAAATACATGTTATAATTTGATTTAAACTTTTAAAGTAAAGTTTATCTAATTTATATGAATTTCCATAAACATTAAAGTGTGTGCTAAATGAATAAGTGTCAATCAAAAAATATATTTAAAAAAAAAAAAAAAATGATTTATTTACAAATCTGCATAATAAGGATTTTGTTTGATTGTTGCACTATTGATCTCATTTATGTCGGATTTTTGTTTCATTTTCCTAACAATTTGAGTCTGATTGACTGGGAAAATGGCATCACTCACTCCATGATTTGCAGATTGATAAAAAATTTTCTTTCATTAACTGAGGAATCAACTAAAGGAAAAAAGAGCATATTAATTGAAAATTGCACTAACTGAAACTGCATAAAGGAAAGACAACCTGTACTTTACCTAATAATACTAACATAATAATAGAAACTTTTAATAATCTAATATTTCATGTACTGTTGTTTTTGGACAAAGCTAGCTGACTGTGTTTTGTTGTATTATTTCCTAGACTTTTGTGTTAAAATTTTTTTACTGACATAATGAATGTGCAAAATGATAAAAGTAATCTGACAAAATTCTTATAATATTGTAGAATTTGGGAAAACAAAATTTATCTATAATGAAATCTTTCTCTCAAACAGAAAACTTTTATTATTTCAATAAATTGATATCATACTATTGTACTTGTTAGGGCAGAAATCTGTCTAAGTTGGAATATTCTGTTCCATATTGATTCTTTGATTTTGGTTTGTCATTTTTTATTTTACCATTGCCCCCTCTCCTTAAAACCATTTTAATCGCCAAATGCATCCCCCCCCCCCCCAAAAAAAAAAAAAAAAAAAAAAAAAAAAACAGGAAAAGTCTTTTGAATTGTCTTTTATCAATTTATATTGAAAAAAAAAAAAACCTTCATATTGAAATTGTATTCAAATGATATAAATACCTAATTTTGATGTCAAAGTTGCACTTTTTAGTAGATTTTACCTGAGAAATATCATGCGTGAAGTCATTTGGTCAAGTAGTTTAGGAATTATGAAGGTTTAAAGTTTGTAACTTAACAGATTATAATGCATCACCTTTTTTAAGTGCAGTTAAAAAACTATTTGGCGGATTGAGTTGCAAATTTTAATTCACATATTTGAAGTTTTTTAGACCAGATTTCTGTTTAAAAATTCATTATGAATTCGTTAACAAAAATTAATTAACGCTTCATAGTTCATTTATTTGATAAATTTTTTATTTGATTTAATTCATTGATTAAAGCTTCATGTAAATCCAAAATTACAGCTTATTCCGTCAAGAAGTATGTCAGTATTATAATTTAAATGTTGAATGTTGTGTTGAAATTTGGTTGAAACTCATAATCTTCAATCACAACATTCTTAACCTTGATGAAAATCAGCAACTGGATCCATCCTACTGACAGTGCCAATAAATATTAGAAACTTAAAAAAAAAGAAGTATCATTTAAATTCATCTGATCACATATAAATAAATTATGTATACATAATTTAAATAATAAATAATTAACAAAATGTATGAGTATCTTTTTTTATTGATTTATTCTATTAAAGTACTGGAGGTCGATAAACAGTTGTGAAATTCATAATGGGATCAGTAGTAAAAATAAAATAATTAATGCTCCATGCTCTAAGTGATGCTTAAGTAAGTATGCCTCTAAATGCACTTTGCATTCTGAATTAAAAATCTGTTATGTATATCTCCTTTTTTCCTTTTTTTGCTCATGGAGAAACTGAATAAAATGGGATATTAAAAAAAAAAAAAAAACTGCTGAAATATTTAAATATACTGAACATGTACTGAGATACACTTCTTTTTGTATAAATTTAAAACAGGTGGAGATAATGTAGGAAAGTAAGCTAGATAAAGAATACACAATTTATAGAATATACAGTAGAGGACCTATTATCTGGAATCGTTGGGACCGAGGGCTTTCCGAATTTTGAAATTTTCTGGATTTCGGGTCCATCTGAAACCCGACACTCCCCCCCCCCCCACACACACCCCAAAATAAAATAAAATCACAGAAAATTTAAAAATAATAACAAAATTATAGCACTGCTATCTAGAATATGAATGAAAAGTGTGTTGTATGAGAAGTCTGGAAAAAAACATTAAGCTACAACTTTGATTCTTGTATACTATAGTACAAAGTCTCAAATCCGGATATCTAAATTTCAGAGTTCTTCAAAATCCAGGCGTTTTGCTAACTGGCTATATATATATTACCGTAAAATACCATTAATCCGCCCCCCCCCAAACGTGACGAAAAATCGTAAAATAATTAGAGGGGGCGCTTACACGTGATTTTTCCGAGATCGTTTCACAAAATTTGCATTTTTTGCGAGATATCTGCAGGATTTTTTCGCGATATTTGACGAGATTGGCAAGGTTTTATCGCGATATTTGACGAAATTTACAGTTTTATCGCGATATTTGACGATTTTGCAGAGTTTTTTTAACGATACTTGAAAAAATTTGCGTTTTTTTATGTAGATGAATCATGATGAAATGAATGAATCATGAATCTTTTAATGAATTATGAATTTTGATACTTGAAGCAATACTTGAAAGAATTTGTGTTTTTCTTTTAAAAAACGTAAATTCTGTTGAAAAAATGCAGAAAAAAGGTGAATTTTGTAAAAAAAAAAGCCAAAAAGCATGAAATCTATTAAAAAATCTCGAAAAAATGTACATTTAATCAAAGATTCATGGTTCATTCATTTCATCATGATTCATTCCGTCCTCAATCGCCTTCATTTCCGGATTTCGGAATTCCGGATAATAGGTCCTCTACTGTAGTATGAAGTTACAAAATAGATTATAAATAAATTGAAGTTCATATATATATTATGATTTATGTTAATATTTTCAATGTAAGAAATACTTTAAAACTACTTTATTTAATATTTTATTTCTTTATTAAATAATTGAGAAGTTTTTGTTATGCTTATCAGCAATAATAAATAAAAAAATGAGAGTTTTTTATTTTTGAAAACATTGGATTTCTAAAATGAAATAAACTGCACTAAATACTTTGTGCCAGAATCATATTGAAATTGCAATTTATTATGTTACTTTTTTTTCCCTAACAGTTAATTTTTTAAAAATTAATACTTATTTCTGGAATACTTATGATCTTGATAAAACTTACTATTTTTGTAGTATCGAATATGAAGTTCAATTGAACTTGATGATTTATCTGTATTGTTTGACTTTTGCTAGTAATTTATTAATATACTTTTGTTTACATTATATTAATTAGATTGTAGCATACATTTAATCAGAATTTTAGTAATTATTTATTTTATATATTGTAGGCTACAAGTATAATGATTTTTGGTAATTGGAGCTTGAGGTCTTCCGTGCTACTTTATTCCCATGGAGGTATTCATCTGTCTATTACATTAAGTCTTGAACATAAGAATTGATATGAATTTTACATAAAATATAATACTTTTTTTAAAAATTTAATTAATTATTTTATTTTATTTGTGGGTGTAGTGGTGGGGAGGAGAGGTATATTTTCAAATTTGGTAAAGATAATCGGGTTTATCTCTTAAATATTCATTTCCCCCTTTATTTCGATTAATAAGACTTCTTTTTTTTTCAGTGTCATCTTTAAAAAATAAAATAAATAAAAAATAAATTTTACTTCAACCTACTTACTATTTTTATAGAATTCTATTCTAATATTATAAGTAAGAAATCTGAATTTTTAAAAATGCATGCTAGTCTCAGCTATTTTCTTATGTTTAGAATTTTTCCTTGCAAAAGAAAAGAAAAACATTTATTATTTTGAGAGAGGAATTTCAATGCTTTAAAAATTATAAGTTTGATGTTGATCGCCTTAGTGTTTTTACTTTTTAAATACATTTTTGTTGTAAGTTCATTTATATTTATCAGTGTACTTAAGATTTTCTGAGTTATCTTTTTTTTTAATACAGGTGTTATAACCTTGACAAATTCAAGGCAAAGTAAAACAATAGCTAGGAAAGATTCAAAGAGCTATTTTGAAATTTGTTATTTTTTAAAGGTAGTAGTCTTATCTCCATCAGAATAAATAGTTCAGAAAAACTTCAAGTTCCTCTTTTACCCCATATTTTTAAATTATAAATATCAGTTATTCTGTGTCTATAAAAGAACTGTAAAATTAAGCATACAATAAATGTAAGAGTTTGTAAAGTTATGTATAAAGTATGGTATTTTTTTGTATTTTGAAACCTTTTTTTGCTTATGCATACAGATAGGTTGTAAAAAAGAATAAAACTAATATTTTTAACTGATTAATTATTTGTTTCTTTAATTTTCATTTATTTTTAAACTAGGAGGCAGCAGCACAGACAATCACCTCATAGAGCTGGATGCTGAAATTTCAGAATTAGTTAAAATTCAATTTGCATATCAAAATGCAATAGATCTGCCAAGGCAAATCTAGGTGGCAAACATCTCAAAACCTGATTTTAGCAGTTGACACATAAGTTTACCATTGTGTTAATATATGTTTTCATATCTTTGGGTGCAGGAAAACACAATAATAAACTTGTGAATCAATCACTAAAATCTGGTTTTCAGGTGTTTTCCACCAAGATACAACTTGGCAGACCAATTGTATTTAATATGAGAATCGAGTTTCAACTAATTCTGGAATTTCAGCCTGTAACTGGATCAGGTGGTTATCTGTGCTGCCACCTTCTATTTCATTTTATCGCTTGAGATAAAATAGTAAGGCATTATGTTACTGTGTTCAAGACAATGTCATTTTACTATATAAATATTTTAAGCAATACTTTTTTTTATAAATATTAAAAACAGGGTTGGGTTTTTGGCATGACAAGTGTCAAAAACTGGTTTAAACCCTCAAAAACTGGCTTAAACCATCAAAAACATGTAATGCGCCTTTTAAGAACAAGAGGGAAACATTGAATAAGTCTTATTGATTTAAGTAATTTTTTATTTAACATTAATTACTGTAATTTAATAATTACAAAAAATAAAATATTTTAATTGCAATAAAACATTTTTGTTTTTTAGAATGTTCAAACAGAAGAAAAGGATTTTATACAGATAATAATCTGGATCAATTTTACCTTGCAGCATCCTATAGCAGATAACTAATTTAGCACATTTATTTACACCCAAACAATTTCTGAGTTTAGAGTGTATGAAGCCAAAATTAGAAAATACTCTCTCAATTGATGCTGAACTAGTGGGGCTTGATAGCAGAAGCATTGCTAGTTGAGCAAGTTTGGAGGCAGGCCAAGTTTTCGGATTTATGACAGATTTTCTTTTTTTTTTCTTTCTTTCTTTCTTTTTTTTTTTTTTTTTTGAAATGATATTTTACAATACAGTAATTGTGAATTTTTAATATTACATCTAATGCTGTATATGTGTGACAGATATTTAATGTGAAATTTTACAGATCAGTCTAGTATTTGAGGTTTCTGACAAGGTTTTTGACATGACAGTTTAAACCGGATAGAACTGCACACTATCAAAAACTTGCCCCAACCCTGATTAAAAATTTAATACCTAAATCTAGTTGAAAGAAACAAAACATCTTTTACCTATGTTTAATTGTTTTATTTTTAGTCTGTAAATAGGTACTGTTTAAAATATTTATATAGTTATGAAATCTTTTTGGAATATTGCATGGAATTCTTTTTATAAATTTTCAATGGCTCTTTTAACCTTTCATCTCCCTGAAGTTTCAAGCAGACCAACAGGAAAAATGGAACTAGTTCAAATAAAATAAATTCCAACTGAATGTGATAAAAATAAGAAATTAGTTTGTCAACTCTTATTTATATATCTAAATTCGTAAAAAAACATACATTCTATAAATATTTTAAAAGACTATCAAATTAAAAACTAATGAATTTTAACTTTTGTTGGATGCATTATTTTACTTTTTGTATGTTGTTTTTTGGCACTCTGAGGGTTAAGTTGAACCTTCTTAGTATAATTCTTCCTATTTCTGTAAGCATCCAGAATCAGAGAATGATATTGTAAATAAAAGATTTTACTTTCTGCTTGTATTGTGATATGTTAATCGACAATCTACAGTAGTCTACTTTCAATTCTTAATCACAAGTAATAAATGGGAGATAAGCACAGTTAAGTTGTATAAGACTGAATCAATTAAGTTCAGTTTTCAAATTGTATTCAGTAGTGCAATCAATGTAATCAATTATGTTCAATTTTATTATGTATATTTTCCAATTCAATCATTTTTATTTTCTGAAAATATAGTGTAAGGAAATGATTGTAATCATGATTTGTTACGTGTGTCTGTGTTAACACTGCAATTATCAAATACTACTTTTGATTGTATGAGAATGTAACACAGGGCCGAAACTAGACGGGGGCAGAGGGGGCACGTGCCCCGGGCGGCAATAGAACAGAAAGTGAAAAGGGCGCCAAATCAAGATTTTCTTTGGTGTGTTTGTTATAAAGAATGCATATATGTGGAGGGTAGGGGGCACCAAAATCCATGTTTGCCCCAGGCGCAAAAAAGACTAGTTTTGGCACTGATGTAACAGACCGCTTCACAAGAACTGTGTAGATTTCCATAAAAATTAACCAACAGATTAGGTGTTCAATCAATTTTCAAACAAATTTATAACTCATTCTGCTGATAAAAATCACTTATGAAATCTGACATAACATACGAGATAAGCATTGCAACAATATATCAAACATTGGTAGCACAGAGGCATTGTTTGCTGTTTAAAAATAGGAAATCCATTCAATTTCATTGTGTCAGAACTTCATTTAAAAAAAGGTCTTTTTTTGACATGTACAGCAGTGTTTGAAAAATTGAGTTGTCTCGATTATTTCTTTTGGGAGTGAAATAAAACAACATAATATTACTAAATGGTCACTGTAAACTAAAAAATATTTTAAACAAAGTTGTAAAAACCAATATTCTTTAATGCTTGTTTGGTTTTCTGGAAAGTCTAGTTTTATGCGTTTCATCTGAATTAGAAAATGCCTTCCTTATAAAGCTTTAGTATTTTATTTCTTAGTTTTAAAAATAGAATTAAAAAAAAAACTTTTTAAAAATGGCTTAAAATTGTGAAATGTCTAAAATTTTTGTTGAATTCCTAAAAACACTTTTAAAAATATGCATATCATTAAAATGCTAGGCCTTTATTATGATGACGATAATATTATATCTTCTGTCACATTAATGATTTTAACTGTTTTAAGTAAGTATTATGTTGCCAGTTTTTATTATATATTTTTAATATGATATGTTAATGTAACAAACATTCTCAAAATATCCAATATCCTTTAAATATATTTAGATATTTGTTTTGAAGTTCTATAATAGTTCTTTATAATCTAACACACAATTTCCTACAGGTTTTGATGCGATTGTATTGGATTCTGGAACATTTTCCTGAGGTAAATGAATTTTCTTCATTTTAGACTATTGTCATTGTTTTGTGTTGATGACTCACATGTGAGATAAATAAACTTGTTAAAATTATGTCTGAAAGAAAAAAAACTTTTTATAGGGTCATTCCACGCAAAATGAGCAAATTAGCTGTGGCTGCCATGTCACAGATTTGAATGAAAATTGACATATGAATACAACATGTTTATTTATGAAGAAATGCAAAATAATAGATTACAGGACAGATTGTTTAAGTATGTAAACTCACTTTATAGCCCAGTCATTTTAGCAAAAATAGGGGAAAAAATTAGAACAAAGCTGGATTTTTGCGTAGGTGTTAGTTAGGTTATGTAGTTAAACATACTAAAAGTCCCCATCGATCCGATGTGAGCTTTCGCCACCAGAGGGCGCTAAACAGCTTGAAAATCAGTTTTTTGCGAATATCTCACAAACAATGGCATTTAGAGAAAAAAGTTGAATTACAAAGTTGTAGATAATTTAATTTCCTATAAAAAGTGTCATTAACATTTGTTTGTCATATTAACCATTTCCTGTCAAAAATATAAAAATATGAACATATTTGAAAGTAAAATTATAAAAATACAAAAATTCTGATGCTACTTTAAAAAAAGTTATGTAAACAGATCTATAACTCTCACCTTTGAAAAGGGAAAGTGAATATACAATATACATTTATGCTTATTTCCACACCACCCTTGAGGTAAAGCACTTAGTGCTGGTTTTTTTTTTTTTTTTGTGGTTTTCCCCGTAGGCATATTCCACTTATAATGACTGGCTTAATCCAATTTCAGTCGTTTAACTGCTTTAGTAGTTCTTTGCACAGCTTCAATTTCTACACTCGATTCAGATTCATAATTATCGGTATTTATTTCTTTTGTTATTGTGCTGCTTTCAGTATTTTTTGTTTGCCTTTCGGTATCATCACTGAATTCAGAAATAGCGCTTCCCTCCTCCCTTGCAGTGGGCAAGGTACTGTCAATATTTTCCTCGTCTTCAAATTAAATTTTACTTGTATTGTAAAAAGAAACTCCGCAGCAATTTATGCAAATATCAGAACATTTCAATCCAATTTTTCAGCATCTACATCCTTTTCCACATCCTTTGGCACAAGTACAAAAAATAGATTCAATAATATTATTTGGTGCCAGCGGTAAGGTAGCAGGAATTGTAAACAAATTAGGTGCATTTTGCCAGCCCCAGTTCTCAGGAAGTAGTTTATTGCTCAATCAGTATTGTACTTGATGATAAATATGTAAACTGTACAATATAGCTGCATCTTCGTCAGGCGGCAACGATAAAAGGCTTTTTTTTACCAACAGCAACTCCTTTCTTGAAACATACATAACGGTACTTGTTCAGAGAAATTTCTGCTTTACTACCGTATAAAGCAAGAAAAAAAAAATTTCCAGCCTCGGAAACTTCAAATTAAGATACTTGATCACTTTTAAAAATGCTGGCAGCTTGTATGTTATGATCTTCTTCCTTTTTCAAAAATTTGCTAACGACATTTTACCTTTCCCAAACATTGCTGATGTCGAGTCACAACCTGAAAAAGCGTGAAGGGACAATATATGATCTTTCAGAACAGCATCATTGTTAAGACTGTACGATGAATACAGGGTGGTTACGATTCATCCTTTTCCAGGCTTAATAAAAAATATCTATCTCTGGAGGTGCTAAAGCAGTCAACAATACGAGGAAGTCAACATCATCGCCAACAACAGCAGTAAGCGCACCAGACTTTGCTACTTCAATAGCTATGTTAACAATTAGTGAGTCTGCATCATCTTCTGCTTGTTTCGCTTCGAAACCATTCTCTATAAACTTCTCCATAAGCATAGATATGAGACGTGTCTTATTTTAATGATGAGATAAAAAAAAAAATTGCGATACTTTAGAGCTTTCTTTTTTTCCTTCTGTAAAAAATCTTCGTCCAATGTATCAGAACATAATAAACATTTTCCCTTAAATTCAAACAACGGACTGTCATTTCTCAATTTTTCCTTCAATAGATGATTAATTTCTGCGGATGTTGATCATTTTTCTGCAATAGATTTATTGTATGATTTAATAGAATTCGTTCGTGAATAATTTTTCTTACTCTTTGAATGAACTGTAAATTCATTATTGTTTTTAGCCATTTCTTCAAATATTTTCCACTTATGGTCATCTCTTTCCGAACTTGCTGTCGCAAGGGACTTCAGTCCCTTTTTTTCAATTTTTACAAAATCTTTCGAAACGTAGTCCTCTTCTCATGCAAGATAAATTATTTTGCCAATCTCCATTTTTCGTTCAGAATCAGCAACTAAAAAAGAGTCATTTTAAACTGTCATAACTAATTTAAAACTTTCTACAACATGCGTTGAAAATAAAATTATTCCTTTCCTAAAATCTTACAAAGAATAAATACTTCGTTCAATAAATTAGGGTCATTTCATACTAGCAAAATGAGCACCAAATGAAAATAAAACATTGGAAAGTACTTGCACATGGTACATTTCGGCAATTGCAAAGAGAGATAGAGTACTGGGCAATGATTATTCGTCACCTGAGAATAATAAATTTCTATCTGTGTTTTTGAAAATATTGACTTATCTATATTGAAAAGGCTTTATTTGTATCTATGAAGGCATTTTTTGCATCAAAATGATGTTATATATAGTTTACATATAACCTTACAATTATATTGCGACATTATTTTAATCCAGAAATGCCTTCATAGATACAAATAGAACATTTCTATATCGATAAGTCGATTTTTTCAAAAAGACAGATAGAACCTTATTATTCTCAGGTGACGTATTTGCACAAGCACGCGAAAACGCCATACAAACAATAGGGGAAAGATGAGGGGGGAGGGGAAAATCCAGAGATGTTTAGTATTTGTTCTGCCTCTTCGCTGCGTTATGATTGTGCTTGCACATTCTTTTTCAATAACGTTTACTTTATCTTAATTTTTGGCAGGGAAGGGTTGGTGTGACAAAAAAATGTTAATGACACTTTTTGTAGGAAATTAAATTATCTACATCTTTCTAATTGAACTTTTTTGTCTAGATGCCATTGTTCGTGAGATATTCACAGAAAACCGATTTTCAAGCTCATTAGCGCCCCCTGGGGGCGAAAGCTCACATCGGATCGATGGGGACTTTTAGTATGTTAAACTATATACCCTAAATAGCACCTATGCAAAAATCCAGCTTTGTTCTAATTTTTTCCGCTATTTGCAAAAAAAGGTGCTAAAATGACTGGACTATTAAAAGTTGATACAAAATCGAGTTCTTGTTTACATGTTTTAAATTTTAATCTGTACTATTAGCATTAGGAATGAAAAAAACTATATCATAAATTATTTTCAGATAAGAATGGATACTAAGTAAGAGATTGGCGTAATTTATGATTTGAATTTTTATTCCTCACTGAGAAAAAAATATAGAAAAGGAAAATTTTTAAGAAGAAAATTCAATATTTCTTTTGCTGATAAAAAATTTAGGACAGGTGTTATGACTTCAAAACTATTTGACATTTTAGATAAAAGTATATATTTTGAACACAAGAAGTTTCATATATGCCTTTTTTATTCCTTAATGTGAAAAAAAAAAATAAATAAGGAAAAAAAGGACGGGGAAAAGCAATATTTCTATTGCTCTTTTAATCATGAAGGAAATCTCTTATATCATTTCAAATTACTTGATATCAAAGATAAAAGTGTATTTTAAATATTCAAATGCTACTTCTTGCCTTTTCTTCTTTTCTTTCCTTTTTTCTTTTTTTTCCTTCAAACTTATATTAAAAGCGACGAGAATTGAAGAATTAATTATCTAGTGTTGTTAAAATCAAATAGATGGCAGCACTATTTTTAAATTGAAATCGTACAATATTTTTTAAAAAGCATGCTAATTCAAAGGAAATTTTGCATAAAATGGAACAAAAATACCTTTTTGAAATCTTTTTTTTTTTCAATGTTAGGAATCAAAAGGCACTATTAAAATTTTTCGAGCATATTATGGACTTATTAATCTTTATGTCTGTGCAAAAGTGTTTATGACAGATCTGTCCTTTATTTATTATTTGAGAATAAATAAGAGGAAAAAATACGATTTTGTAATTTTTTTTAAAAGTTTCTAAGTTTTTTTGAAGATGAAAGAATTAAATTATAATTATCAAACTTGGGAAATTCAATCTTCATATATAATACTGTATCATGCACCAATTTTTCACTTGCTTTATCATTTTTAAAATTTTTTATAATGTTTCGAATTTTCTCAAAATTCACAAACTTTCAATTTTAACAACCCATTTAAAATTAATTACCTTATTACCAGATTGCTATTGCTAAATAAATAAAAAGATAATTGTTCAGAGGTTATGAAATTGCAAGCCAAATTCATTTATGTTAAATATTTTTCGAGATACAGAGCTTTAAACTTGCACCATTGGACAATTACACACATGCCGTTCTACATCACAAGTTTTTTAAAAGTCCAAAACTGCTAAAATAATTTATTTTTTGTCAAAATATTTTGCAGAGCTCTATTTGAATATGAATAAAACCTGTGTATCAAATTTTATTAAAATCGGTTACCATGGGGCCACGACTTTTTTAAAATTTTTGCTCATTTGACGTGGAATGACCCTATAGTGACATATTAATAATGCATTAAATTTTTTTTCACTAAAGCAAACTTGAAAACTTGGAATGATAAAACAAGATCTATGTATTATGATTTAAAATTATGAATTGCTAAAACATTTGTATAACAATACTGAAAATTTATTATTTAAAATTTTTAGATTCAACAGAGAAGTGTAAGAGGAGAGGTTTTGTTTGGCACCATTGATACATGGTTGGTATGGAAACTGACTGATGGTAAAGTTCATGCAACAGATGGATCTAATGCATGTGTTACTGGACTTTTTGATCCATTTAGTGTAAGTATTGTTGAATAAAAGTCACCTGTTTGAAATTTTATTTTAAGGATTTTTTTTTTTTTCAATACTATCATTTATAGTATGCTTAAAACTCAAACTGGAGAAAATGGAAACTGTTAGTAAGGTCTTTAAGCAAAATTTTCCATTGTCACAGTAAAAAAGATACAGTATAATTATGATTGAGGGTCTTGCTAAGATAAGACAGAAAACTGTCTTAAATATTTGTTTTCTGATCATATTCAATTTCATTTTATGTTTTATTGTTTTATAATAGTATAACATTATAATAAAATCAGTTCTAGTAGATTAGAATATGAGATTTATACTTAGAAAGAATATTTTATACTGAAATAGTTATGTTACACAATGTGTAGTATTTACACAGGGTGTGGGTCGAGTTTTACATATGGAGTGAGGATACAGAATAAGCAGCGTAAGTGGGTAAGTCTTATTGCAGATTGCACAGAGGGTTTCATTCAATATCTCTTTAAAAATGCTTTATCTTTAAATTAATAAATAAAAATTATTAATTTATAATTATTAAATTCTGTCATAAATGGCTACACCATTACATTTAATTTTAAAATAAATAGAAAAATATTCCAAAATCAAATTAAAAATATTCAAGAAAAATTATTTAAGTTAAAAAAATCTGAATATTTTTTAATTTAGCACAAGTGTAAATAAAATATAAAATTTTTTAAATCCAAAAATTATTCGTAACATATTTAAAATGCTCAAATAATTCAGAAAAAATACTGAAATTAATTGTTTGACTTTCCAAACACTCACTAGATGGGGCCAAAAAAAAAAAAACTTGCTGAATAATTTTTTGAAAAAAATTTTGTCTCATTATTTAGAAAAATAACCAGTAGATGGAAGCAGTAAACATAAAGCTATATGTTCTAGATTAATAATTTCAGATTTTCTGTATTTGGGTGGGGGGGGGGGGATGTATTAAAAGTTACTGCTGCACCAAAAAATAAAATGTGCTTTTAAAATGGGGAAAAAAAAGGAATTTTCTTTTAATTAAATCCAACTGAAAAACAAGTAATTATAGTTCTGCCCAAAAGATTCAAATCTACAATCTTCTGCATGGAAGAGAGATGCTCTACCACTACACGTTGGACACTAGTGATTGATGGAGAAACAGACAGAGAAGTGAAGCTGTAGGAGTTTCAAGAAATGAATGAAAGAATAAAAGTATGTTTGATGCTTGACAAGTTGAATAATCCTTGGACACATAAAACTATAAAAGGAAGTTATGAAATTAATGATCAGTGTTGCATGACTCTCCATAAAAAACAGAGTCCCCAAACTGTGCATCAGATTAGTGTAAAATTGAGTTACTCAATGCCATACAATATTGTAATATCTAGTGGATATTTTGCATTTAAATTTACAAGCACATAATGCAATGCTTTTTGAAAACTAGTTTCTATAGCAACTGCTGTTTGAAATGTTTTCTATTATTTTTGTAAGAAAGTTTCTACTTTAAAAGAAGTATTAAAAATAGATGTGGGTCTTACATGAAAGTGTGGATTACAGAAAAAAATACAGATGCCTAGTAAGTTGAATAATTTTTAGATACACAAAAGTATGGAAGGAGTTGATGCAGGGACGCCATTTCAAAGCTATCTTATTAGAGGGGAGGGAGCAAAAATTTCTTTTTATTTTGCTGTACACGGCTTAAAAACGATACATATATATATATATATTTTCCACACATATAATTTTAAAATTTGCCAGAGTACTCATTAAAATGCTAAGTATGTTTCATTTTGAGAATTTTGCAATAGCTAAACTTTAGTAAATATTGTTAATAATATTTTTTAATGCTTAAATTGTTTGTTTATTGTTAATGTTTCTATATTTATTAAATATTATGAGTTATTTTAAATTTAGATTAATTTCTAAACACTTCTTGTGTTACTATCTGTGTTGACTGATACACATTGAAATATCTCTCTACCCACTTTCCTTCCTAGATTGTTGTTTTATTACATGCTGAATAAGATTATTGAAATACCTTTTGTTTTTGTAGATGGTATGGAATGATTGGATATTAAGGTATTTTAGAATTCCTAAAAAGATACTTCCAGTTGTAAAAAATACATGGTAAGAAATGTTTTAATGAATTATGTATATATTTAAAATATCAGTGAATAGTGTTGAATCTAGGTTAATATTAATAGCACTCGGTAGTCCTTATTGTTATTTTGGATGTGTGATTTTTTTATTCATAATTTTCTGTTTCTGTTTGCAATAGAAAAAAAAATGCATCATAAATTTCAGTTATGGGGAAATTGTGCAAAAATTGTCAATCAACATTGGAAAAAATCGAGGAATTTGCCAGTGATAGTTAAAAAAAAAAATCATGAAATTAATTAGTCGGTCAGGAATTAGTAAAATTTAATCAGTTGCAGGAAGGTATCCCAAAATTCTTTTTTCTTATGTCAACACTAGTTAAAGAAGATGTAACATTTAAATTAAAATTTTATGCTTTGTAAAATCATGTGTTTACCACCAAAATAAAAAAACATAAAGAATCTTGTTGTCACTCACATAAAAAATAAAAAAAATAAAATCCAAAACAAAATAAATACGTGCAATATTTTAAAGAACTGAGGTTCTTTTAATCTGCTGTTTAGAATGTTTTCCAGGGTAACTTAACTTCTTTTTAAATAAACTATTGCATTAAGAATGGTTAAAAACATGATTATTAAAAATAAGTGCATTAAAAAAAAGTTGGGCCTGGTCAAATGTTACTAATATTTTTATTGAACTGACTACAGAAGAGACCCTGCTTATACAAATGATTTCCATATGAACTAGGTTGTAAATTGGACTGAAAATTTTTGCCTGTGCTGACCTTAAGTTGAATGCAGTCCAGTCCCGGCAGTCAGAAAAAAATTCTGTCCAGCAGTGCGACATGTTACAAATTAATAGAATCAATGCCCAGACGATTACAAGCTGTAATTGAAGCAAAGGGCATGCATACTAAACATTAGCAGTTTTTAACTTTTAAATTCCTCTAGTTCTATTTTTATTGCTAGTGTGCAAATATTTTTTTGGCAGTACAAATGCTAATTTTTTATGTTTTCCTATTTTAAATATAATTATTAAGATAGATATTAAATATGTTTATTTGTTTTGTTAAAGTGTTGGTATTTTTAATTCTTAGTTGCTTTTTATTTATTTATACATATGCTACAACAAATTTACCTGGTGTGCAAATACTTGTCCAGATCTATCTCGTTCCGAATCTCTTGAAAAAACTAGTCGTTGGAGGCCACCGTAATACTTACCCATCATGGATATGCATAACATAATATATGAAAACATAACATATGTAAACAATTTATAAAATGCATTACAATTCTAAAATAAAATACAAACGTATATTTAAGTATTTTTAACACATCATCATGCTCTATTAATGAATTTCCTGATGTACCAATTTCGATAAATTGTATGAAACGGCAAACTATTCAAGTAACACTGAATTGCACAAAAGAAACATCCTTATAACTCTAAAAATAATTATCATATTCACTAACGGTTAGTTGCATCAAATTATGTGTCTCATTTGCAATTAAAAGATATCTTTGAATTGAAATTTGAATGAAATACAGGGTCATGAAAAATCAAAGAATGTGAAAAACAGGATTAGAACTATCTCAACAACTAATAATCCGATCGACTTCGTTTTTTATGCAAAATTTGTGTTAATTTATTGCCTTTTACGTCCACTCCTTAAAATAAAAAAAATCGAAAATTTTTATATACCTTTCATCAGAACGAATTTTTCGAGAGTCCGAAAAAAATAGTTCCGGATAATCGAGGTTACTGATATTAAATAGGCAGTTAATATCAGTATCTAATATCAAACATCATTTATCTAATAGTATTAAATAGGCATCGTCCCATTCTTACATACTAAGCACATACAAAATTTGAAGTCTCTATCTCAATTTGTTCGAGAGATAGAGCAGTTACAGACAGACAGACAGACACACAGACGGACGGACGGCAAAAAATTTTTTCTAAAAATATGTTTTTTGGAATCTCTAGTGTCCAAAACGTGTAAATCCGTCAAAATTTTTTTTTCGATTTTCAAAACGATTGCAAGACTTACCTTATACTACGTATGATGGGTAAGTAATAATCCCTAAATCAAGCCTGGAAAAATCATTGTGAAGAAAAATTGGGTGAGCCTTTAAAGACCCTTACATCGTGTATATGTACAGTGAGCAAAAAAAGTATTTGCATGCAGACTTTCTTTGCATAATTAACCATAGAAAGCAAATTTGATACTATTCTATTAATTATTCATTTATTTAAATAAGAAGAAAATAAAAATAACTATCCATTTTCCTTAAACAGTAATATTACACATTTAAAAAAAAAAATTAATATTTTCTCATACCTAAAAAGTATTTGCACACAAAGCATTGACTGTTAAAAAAGGCATTAAATGTGAACATTATGCAAATGTTTAGCATATCAGTCCTGCAGTACATTAGCCTCGCATTTTAAAGTCACGTAATATATTAACTGGAGCAGGGATTCTGGGGAGTTTTAGCTCTAATGGCACCGAAAATGTGTGAACTGTCTGTTGCTACCCATGAGAAGATTGTATTTCTTAACAATTCTGAATTAAGTTACTGAGGCATAGGTAAAAAATTAAATCTAAACTTTTCTAGTGTTCGTTATGTAGTTAAGAAGAAAAAAGAAACTGGTTTGACAATAAACAAGCCGCGAACTGGACATCCAAGAAAGCTAAATACCAGGCAAAGGAGAGCCATCATAAAAAAAAAATCTTCAAAAAACCCTTTTCTAAATGCTTGAGCATTGACTGTTGATGTCGCTTCAACGTCGGGGACAATAGTTACATCACAATCAATTAGAAATATTCTTCATGATGCAAATATATGAGGAAGAGCCCCTCGAAAAAAACCATTTAGTAGCAAAACAAATAGGGTGAAAAGACTTGAGTTCACAAAAACTTATGTCAGCAAATCACTAGAGTTTTGGAAAACTGTTATTTTTTCCGATGAAAGCAAGTTTAATATCCGATGAAAGCAAGTTTTTGGCTCAGATGGTAAGAAAACTGTATGGCAAAAGCCAAATACTTCTCTTCAAATTAAAAACTTGAAACCAACTGTAAAACATGACGATGGTCATGTAATGATTTGGGGATGTATGTCTTTTAACCCTTTCAGGGGCGGTGTTTGCAGTCTGCAAACACTTAATATTACTGTTCCAATTTCGAACTGGCACCAGTATAATTTTAGTACAATTTCGATTTTATAATATTCGCGAAAAACAACTCTTGATTATTTTCAAATAAATCTGTTCTTAAATTGTGGTGTGAATCAATTATTTGAACATTTTCGGAGCAGAAATACCTTGCCCCTGAAAGGGTTAAGGAAGTTGGTGAAATGACCTTTATTGAAGGCAATATGAATGCTAAACAATATATTAATATATTGCGAGATCATTTATCTAATAGTGTTCTGAAATTAGATATTCCTAATTCATATCATTTCCAAAGGATAATGGTTCGAAACACACTGCATATATTACGAGGTTATGGTTGCTTTACAATGTAAAAAATCAATTGAAAACACCACCACAATCACCAGACCTCAATCCAATTGAAAATTTATGGTGAAAATAAGGAAAAAGAAAATTTCCAACAAATCAGAATTTAAGCAAGCTCTTAGAGAAGAATGGCTACAAATCAGCAGTGCGACATGTCACAAATTAATAGAATCAATGCCCAGACGATTACAAGCTGTAATTGAAGCAAAGGGCATGCATACTAAACATTAGCACTGTTTTTAACTTATAAATAATTCCTCTAGTTCTATTTTTATTGCTAGTGTGCAAATATTTTTTTGGCAGTACAAATGCTATTTTTTTTATGTTTTCCTATTTTAAATATAATTATTAAGACAGATATTAAATATGTTTATTTGTTTTGTAAAAGTGTTGGTATTTTTAATTCTTAATTGCTTTTTATTTATTTATACATATGCTACTTACATTTTCAAGTAAATGATGCTGAATCTGAATATTTTCAGATAAATGCTGAATATTTTAAAGTAAATGATACTATCTGTTTTGAATTAAATAACTAAATAACTTCATGTTTTAAAATAAAAATAAGATTTGAACCTTTTTAATTTTTAAAGTAATAAACTTTATGGATTGAAATTTGATTAAAGTATATAGCAAATTATTTATATGTCAATATTTCAAGGGGTTTGTAAAGACAGCAAAGTTTACATAAATTATGACTGTAGTATTTAAAGTTGATCTTATAGAATTATTTTAAATTTAGGTTTCCATAGAAGAGGCCAATCAACTATTCACATTCTTTTAGATCCTTTAACATTCTTGTGTTCAAAGCATATATATATATATATTTAATTGTCATAGCATTTGATTTTCCCTTTTTATTATTTTGTTGTTTATTTTAGTGATTCTTTTGGTGAGACACTACCACATATATTTGGATCATCCATTCCAATTTACTGTTTGGTTAGTATATATTTTTTTCTAGATATATTTTAATAAATTTTCTTATTCATTATTTTTGTGATTTTGAATTAGAGGTATTTAATCTTTTATTTACTTCAATTTAATATGCATAATTTAATTTTTTTTCTTCTTTTAATAGCTAAAGTGAGTATACATGATTTTTATGATACAATTAAAATTTCTTTTATTAAATATGAAATAGCTCATGAACTTTCAATTTTTTGAAGGTAGGTGATCAACAAGCATCTATGTTTGGAGTTTGCTGTTTTCAAAAGTATGATGTTAACTGTACTATGGGTACTGGCTCTTTTCTTTCTATCAATACTGGTGACAAACCCTCTACATCCCATTATGGTATGCATTATTTTCTAAAGTTCTTTAGCTGCCTTATTTAAAAGTGGTTTTTTTTTTTCATTTTTTACTAACAAAAGTTGTTTACTGTACAAAAAAGTAGATTTTCTTCCATTTTCATGTAAATTTTGAGAAATAAAAAATGCTTTAAAAAGACATCAATCATTTTACTTACCCATCATACGTAGTATAGGGTAAGTCTTGCAATCGTTTTGAAAATCGAAAAAAAATTTTGACGGATTTTCATGTTTTAGATAGTGGAGATTCCGAAAAACATATTTTTAGAAAAAAAAATTTGCCGTCCGTTTGTCTGTCTGTCTGTAAACGCTCTATCTCCCAAAAAAATTGAGATAGAGACTTGAAGTTTTGTATGTAGTTAGTATGTAAGAATGGGACGAAGCCTATTTAATATCAGCAACCTTAATTATCCGGAACTATTTTTTTCGGACCCTCGAAAAATTCGTTCTGATAAAAGGTATATGAAAATTTTTGAATTTTTTTGTTTTAAGGAATGGACGTAAAAGGCAATAAAATAACACACATTTTGCATATAGAACGAAGTTGATTGGATTATTAGTTGCCGAGATATTTGTAATCCTGTTTTCCACATTCTTCGATTTTTCATGACCCTGTATTTCATTCAAATTTCAATTCAGAGGTATATTTTAATTGGAAATGAGACGCTTAATCCGACACAGTTAATTGTTAGTTAATAGAATTATTATTTTTGGAGTTATAAGGATATTTCTTTTACACAGTTCGGTACTACTTGAGTAGTTTGGCGTTTTATATAATTTGTCGAAATTGGTACATCAGCAGTTCTTTAATAAAGCATTACTATGTATATTAACAATATTTAAATTTTGTTTATGAATTGCAATGCATTGTATAAATAGTTTTCACATGTTTTATTTTCATATACATATCCATGATGGGTAAGTATTACTTTGGCCCCCAATGACTAGTTTTTATTCTGCAGAAATTATCTATATGCATTAAATGCAAAGCTGAATGTGTTTTTACATAAGGATGTATTTGCAACTCAGAAGGAAAACTTGACTGAAAAACTTTTATAGTTGGCCAATTTCAGCTGATCTAAGCATGCATAATAAATATTTTAATGTGCTTAAAATGTGCTCTGTCATTAAATGGAGTGGGAAATAAGTTCATTTTTTTCGTTTCACAGAACGGTTGAACAAAATTGAGATGGCTGAATGGTGTAAGGTGCTAAAAAGAATGCTCATACTTGAAAAAGAACATTGGTTCAAATCCTGTTCTTGGCCATAAAGTGTTTTTTTAACCGACTTCAAGGAGGAGGTTATGATTTCGACCTGTATGTATTTGTTGTTCACGCATAACTTTCGTAAATATGAACTGATTTTGATAATTCTTTTTTTGTTTGAAAGCGTATGGGGCCCATGTGGTCCCATTCGAATTTCAAAAAAATCTGTTGATTAGAACTTTAAAAAAAATTAAAACATTAAAATTCAATATCTTTTCGAAGCAATCGACCAATTAGAAACGTTCATTTTTCATGCTTTTATGTTACACTTGCATAGACACTCGATCTTTTCAAAGAGTGAAACCCTAACTGGACAAGGGTCACATTTTTCAACAGTGTACACTGTAAAAAAATTTACCCTTTTGCTGCGTCAACACTTCCCCGCTTTTATATAATATCTCTCTCTTGACCCATGAGAATTCTCCACAATAGGCTGAAGTAATCGAATTCTATAAAAGCGGTGGAGTGACGATACAGCAAAAGGGCCAAAATTTGTACATTGTACACTGCAAAAAAATTTGATCATTTTGCTGTATCGTCACTTCCCCGCTTTTTTAGAATATCTCTCCTTTGACCCATGAGAATGCTCCATGATACACTGTTAAAAATTTGACCCATATGATGCAGCGTCACACTACAGCTTTTATAGAATATGTTTTTTATGACCAATGAAAATGCTCCATAACACAGTACTGTAATCATTTTCTATAAAAGCGCTGGAGTGATGATGCAGCAAAAGGGTCAAAGTTTTTGTAGTGTAATTGGGACAAAAGCGTCTGTAAAAGAAATATTTGGAAATCAAATGGTGTCACTCTCTTATAGAGACAGCCAGGTATAGGCCAGGTACAGCCAGGTTGAGTTTCAGATTCCTCGTCGAATACGCCACCGCTCATTTCCGATTACAGTGTCACTGTAAAAAATGTGACCCTTTTGGAGCATCGTCACTCCCCTGCTTTTGTAGAATATCTCTCTTTTGACCCATGAGAATGCTTCATAATTGGGTGAAGTAATCGTTTTCTATAAAAGCAATAGAGTGACGATGCAGCAAAAGAGTCAAATTTTTTACAGTGTAGGATTCCTCGATATGAATATGACGACACATGGAGCACAGTATATAATTGGTTGAAACGATTCTGGACAAAAACGAGTCACCAAGTATCTTGTTGAGCGGGCAATTTTCGTCAATCTTGTTCACGTCTCATACGCGTACAATCGAATTCTTCCAGAAAATCTTCGTCAAATTCTATAATAAAAAATGCCTAGCATTGCAATGCATTGTTAAAAATTTGAAACTTTTGCTGTCACTCCATCGCTTTTATAGAATATCTTTATTTTGACTAATGAGAATCCTTCATAATACATTTAACTAATCGTTTTCTATATAAGCGGTGGAGTGACGATACAGCAAAAGTTTCAAATTTTTAACAGTGTATTTGGGACAAAAGCGTCTGTTAAAGAAATATTTGGGAATCAAATGCTGTCACTCTTTTATAGAGGCAGCCAGGTATTGGTTTTGAGTTTCAGATTCCTCGTCGAATTGCCACCGCTCATTTCCGATGCCATTACTGCCTGTATAGGTATTAGATTGTTGCTGTTTATCGATTGAAGCATAGTGCGATTTTTGCTAAAATCTTTCTTTTTCCTTTTTCTTATTGTAGGGGGAGTACTTTTGAATGACTACACTAGAAAAGCATTTTACTATACATTAATAGTATATGAAGTCATTTTGCTGCGTGCTCATATATGGAAGCACTATGTCGCGATCTTATGTGTAAGGACACTTTACTTGATATATTGTCACCTTTCGATACCCACTTTCGAAGACCATAGGATTCGATGCAGACTTTAAGATTTCATGAATGCGGTAGCTTTTCGAAGTGGCGGATCTTGTCTGAAGAAGTTACCATATAAAAAAATTCTAAAGATTCACGGGCCTCCGTGGCCGAGAGGTTAAGACGCCGCTCTACTAATCTTGAGGTTGTGGGTTCGATTCCTGCTGGCTCCATGGCGCAAACACTGTGTGGGGCTCCTGGTTGTATTTCTCTTGTGATGTAAATTTCCTTGTGCTGTCTCGTCCTTGTATATTGACGATGACTTATAAGCAGGCTTTCATGTCGAGCACATAAGTCAGATGTATGTTGTTCAAATAAATAAATAAAGATTCACAAGTACAGATCATGTTATTATACATGGCGCTACCCGCCATACACACTACACAGCTATCTCATGGACGATGATATGAAAAGAAAGAGAGAGATTCATAACGATACTAACCGAAATTGTAAGTGGTTTCAGAAAAGTTGACAATCAAGCAGTGACAAGTAAACTGAATACATCAGAACTTAGCACAGTTCGTCCTTTAGTTAAGCATTGCAAAGAGCAATCGTGTGTCAGTACACATAATTATATATTACGGCATGAATAACTAAAAAATAGAAAATAAAATAAGCTTTTTGTAAAAAAAATATCAACCGACTTCAAAAAAGCGCTAAAAAGAATTAAATAATTCTTTAAAATTCTCTAATGACAAAGCGTTATCCAATAAGCACACATCGGTTATCAGGTAACGGCATAAAAACGGTTAAATTTAATATATATAATTTAATATCCACCAAACATTGATTTTAGAAAAAATATTTTTTACAAGAGATGAATTGACATATTTATGATTTAATTTATGAATATATACATATAAAAAGTAATGAATTACTTTTTGAAGTTGGTGCCAAACTATTTGAAATATATTAAGAATTGTAGCTAAATTATGCCTAGTACCATAATTAAAATGGGGATAATCATTATCGATTGTGATTGTTTGGCACCAACTTCAAAAAGTAATTCATTACTTTTTATATGTATATATTCATAAATTAAATCATAAATATGTCAATTCATCTCTTGTAAAAAATATTTTTTCTAAAATCAATGTTTGGTGGATATTAAATTATATATATTAAATTTAACCGTTTTTATGCCGTTACCTGATAACCGATGTGTGCTTATTGGATAACGCTTTGTCATTAGAGAATTTTAAAGAATTATTTAATTCTTTTTAGCGCTTTTTTGAAGTCGGTTGATATTTTTTTTACAAAAAGCTTATTTTATTCGAATATTGTTAATAATAACCCAGTTTAATGATGTAAATTATAGTTTATTTTTAGAGGAAAAGTTATAGAATTTTTTTCATTTTGTTATTAAGTAAAATTTACTATCTCCAGTGGTTTTTTTTTTTTATATTTTGGTTTTATATTTAAAATTAAAATAATAATAATAGTAATAATAATCTACAACTTTTGGTATATTTTATTAAAATTCATCAATGAGGCAATTATACTGAGGTAAGTAGGTGGTTATTTTCTGAGACAATATAGATAGATAAGGGAAATGTATATTAATCACTAACAAAAATCAAAATAATTTATTTGAAATGTGCCAGAATAATGCTGCAGTAAAAAACATAAATTCAATATAAACCAGTAAAAGAATATACAGTCGGCTCTTGTTAATTCGAACTCGTCGGTACCATAAAAAATGTTCGAATTATGGAAAAAATGAAATTAAAACATGCTTAATATGGTACTATTACAAAGGAATTAATGTTATAGTGATTTTTAAATTTATTTCATTTGTTATCATTAGAATATGACTTAATATTAAATTCGAATGTATAAATACATAAATTAACTAAAAAATTAGAAACAAGCACAATGGAAGAAAAATTTAAAGCGTCACTGATGGACAGACACGGCACTAAGAAAAGGATATCAAATGCATTGGATTATATGTATACTTGTTCAGAACAATTTTCACAAAAATCAAAGAAAAAAAGTTATTCAAATGATCTGAAATCCGTGAGAAAGATAAGAAAAATGAAAAATCAGAATTCTCATTAGTTCAAATTAAACGAAATCAAGAGAAAATGAGTTTGAATTAATGAAAATTTTGAACATTATTCTGGCATTGAAAATTTCGGGACTTTATGTTTAGTTCGAATTAAGCGAAGATTTGAATTATCTGATTTCGAATTAATGAGAGTCAACTCTGTTTAGTCTGAACTAGCACATCCTCCTCACAAAACAAGAAAAAAGAATAATAATCCAGTCAAATTAGGATTTTTTTTTTGGGACATAATTCCAAAAATTTTGAAATTTGGTAATATTGTTTGGGAGTCCTGAAGTCCTGATAAATGGAGAGGTAAAAGAAGGTATCTCTTTTGTTAATATCTTGTAATCTATAGAGATGTAAATTTCCAGAAAAATATAAGTGGTGGAAAAAACTGGTTTTTTACCGGTTTTTTTCGGGAAAAAACGAAAAAGTTGGAAAAATTGATTTTTCATGATTGTTTCTCAAAATAAATTATATTTTCTTAGAGAATATTAAATAATAAACATTTTTTTCCCATTTATTTGTATTAAAAGAAATTTTTTTTTCACTTTATATTACAAAATAAAAAAAGTAGCAAAACCTGCTTTTAAAAGTTTTTTATCACAGCCTAAGAATTTTTATTGAACGCTATTGTTTGTTTATATCATATCTTTGTTGAAATGATTTTTCAGTTACATGTTTAACTACCAATTGACCTAATTGCTATGCTATGTCTGGGGAACAGCTATCCAAGCAATATTTAAGCAGCTAAACTTATTAAAGCAACTAAGTATGCTTAAAAATAATATTGCCGGAAAGCAAATTCTCCAAACACAGCCAGCAGCTCGCGATGAATAATGAAGTACATTGCGTTAAACAAATTAAGGAATTTAGTTAACGAAGTGTCGGTAAATTCTCACTAGAATTAATCTTAATTTAATCTTAATTATTTCAAAAGGAACATAACATTCAACTGAAAAATAAAAGGTAAAAAATAGACTCACCCAAAGATGATAGCACAATGAAAACACTTATTTTAGTAAATTATTCTTTTATTTGATCTCACACATGAAAATATGGAATCATGGCCATGATCCTCGTTATTAAACAAAATAATAAAATAAGAAGGAATGTAGACACTATGGAATGATTGACATTTCTTTTTGTGTAGTGATAACTAGGTGAAAGTCTTATTATTGTTCAGTTATAAGAAAGTCCTTTAGCACATTAAAAGATTATCTTTGTAAAATCGAGTGGATATCCAGACAATTAAGGATGTGACACGCTCATTGCGATGTACCATAGCCGTTGCCGATAGACAGGACTATGGGAATGTTGTCCAATCTGACTAATGATGTTCGGTCATTTTAGGCATCATAGGTGGAGAAAAGTATGGACAGTCCAAGTCAAAAACCGCCGATAAGAGATAAGCTCACTCCGTCAGCTATGATGATATCCAGTGGCAGCGACAAAAGGGGACGGTCGAAGTTGATGAAGTTCTAGGCTCTAGGCAAACAAGATGGTTGCTATTTCCACCTCAAAGACATCTTCAGTGTTGTTTTCTTTCTTTAATTTGTTGCTGTTTAAAGTATGTTGCTCAACTAGTACGCCTGGAGTTATAACACAATCACTGGCATTATTACTATGGTTGATTCTTTTCATTGTTGGAACAATGACACGATTACTTTTTTAAAACTATTAATATATTAGATTAGGCTGGAGGTTTAACTCATAAAATTAGCGGGATCTCAATAAAATAAAGTAATTCTTCTTGGGCAGAACTCTAAAAATGTTAGCTTCGCAAAAAATTCAAACCGTTTCTACTTAACACCAAAAACCATTTTCCCACACCAGCCGAAAGGCCGGTGTGCCTTACGTGTTCGCAGCATGCGCTCTCCTGTCAATCTGTCTCAGAACTCCCATGTAAAGACAGCACTTACTTAACGGCTAACCAATCAGAGCGGCCTTCTTGAAGTTTCTCCAAAGGGGATTACCCTATTTTGACATGAATATGTATCGATAGAAGCTTGTAGGAACATCTGGAACAATTTCATCTATGATGAGTCATGCTTAACTACTAAGGGACATCGAAAAGGAAGATGGCGATGCCCCATTTTGAAAAGTCAGCCAGCGTCATTTAAAAAAACACTGACACAGTGATTAATTTTAAAATTACATAAATTGCGAACTAATAGTTCAAAAAGCTAAACGATTATGTTAAAATAATTAATGTTTAAAATAAAGACTGATTAATATAATTTGAAGAGTAAATAACTGATATTAAAAATAATTTAGAAAAATATTAATGGAATTATTGTAATTTAAGATTATGTTTTTAAAATGGCTATTTATTAATTTTTTTAAAATAATGATAGGAATTTTTGAAAATGAAACATTGCCTAAAAATTACCTACACATCCTAACACTAATGTAAAAACCTGAGCCAATATGTCTGCAGTTTGGAATGAAATAAATTATGCATTCCATTTACATAAGTATAATTTTTAAGTAAATAATACTAGTTTAAAGAAATTATTGCAGCTTTGTCATTATTATGAATATCAGTATTCAAAAATTCCATTGTTTGTTTAAAAAATGCATATTTTTACATCATTGCATTTTTTTTCTTACAATGGTAATTTTATTTCCTTTAAAAAACATGTTTAGTTTTGGTATAACTTTCCAATCTCAACTCAAAAGTTTTGATTTAGTTTTATAATCTAAATTCAAACAAAACTAAGTTTTAGTTTGGCTTACTCAGGTCTGCAACTAAAAAATAGTATAGGATTTATTGACTGTTAAATTTTTACTCAGTTGTACTTTTCTAATGCAAACTGCCCATGTTTTTGCAGCATTACTGTACATTATGGAGGTAAAATGGAGGTCAATTTTAGTTCAACACCTTGAAAAAACATTCAATTAATCAGCTATAATGAAATCTTGAAAAATACAGCATATTAGTGCCACCTATTGGGCAATTTACACCAAAAACTAAACAATATTAATATATACAGGGCTTGAAATTTTTCGAAGGAGGGGAGTCTCCCTACCAACATTTATAAATGGAGGGGAGTTTGGCTGTTTGGGAGGGAGAAAAAATGTTTAAAACCCGCCATTATATTTTATGTGCTATTTAAAGAATTACCAGAATACAGACATAAAAAATATCACTGAAGCAATTTTTATCAACAATTCAGAATAATTATGCGAAATGTGTAAAAAAAAAAAAAAAAAAAACTTTTATATTGTCTAATTTTTACTGGCGGTAAATTCTCTCCCGGTGCTAATTATTTTTGCCACAGGTCTAATTATTGTTTTAATAATAATTAATAAAACTTCTAATTAATTTAATAAATTTATATTTATAATTTATAATTAATTGTTATAACCAATATTATTTTTCTGTATATTAAATGTGCAAGATACAAATTTAATCATAAAATAATACTTATTTGAGTGTAGAAAATGAGAAGTATCACTATTGTTTGCATTTCTTTAAAAAGGGAGCAAGTCAAATTCATCGGAAGAGACTTTCTTAAAAAATGAATACTTTGTTGAGTAAAGGGATGCTTTTTGTTTAATGAATGGCTGCTTTCAGGAATTGCACTCACTTAGAAAGATTTGGAGCTGTCAGAAACTGATTTTAGAGCAGCAAAGAAAAAAAAATATATTGAAGCAGGAAAATTAATTTGTTGAACAGAAAAATGAACTCCCCGTAATGTTATTTTTGGGGGGAGGAAGGGAAGAGAGGTTCCCTTTGACGAAAGTTGCATTTTTTCGCTATCTTTTGATGAAATCTGTCTTTTTTTACGATTTTTTCACGAAATTTGCGTTTTTTCGTGAATTTTATAAGGAAATTTGCCGTTTTTTCGTGATCTTTTGATGAAATCTGATGTTTTATCGCGATTTTTTTTACGAAAATTGCCGTTTTTCGCGAAATTTGTTGTTTACAGTGAATCTTTTGTCGAAATTTGTCGTTTTTCGCGATTTTTGGACGAAATTTGACGTTTTTTTCCCATGAATTTTCTGAGCCGTTTTTTGCTCGATCTTTTAATAAAATCTGATGTTTTATAGAGATTTTTTTACGAAAATTGCCGTTTTCGTGATATTTTGGGGAAATTTGTCGTTTATAGTGAATCTTTTGTCGAAATTTGTCGTTTTTCGCGATTTTTGGACGAAATTTGACCTTTTTTTTCATGAACTTTCTGAGGAAATTTGCCGTTTTTTCGCGATCTTTTGGTAAAATCTGATGTTTTATCACGTTTTTTTTTTTTTTACGAAAATTGCCGTTTGTCGCGATTTTTGGACGAAATTTGACGTTTTTTTTGCGACCTTTTTGACAAAAACTGCCGTTTTACAGAATTCTGTCACGAAATTAGGCATTCTTTCGAGAATCTTTTGACGAAATTTGCCGGAAATTAGTCGTCTTTTCGCGATCTTTTAACAATATTTGCCGTTTTTTAGCAAACTTTTACGAAACACACGTCTTGTGAAACGTGTAATAGCTGTTTCTCTGATCTTTTGCGTAATTTACGCGCAATAGCGCGTCCGCGGCATCACTGTTTCATAATTTTTGGAATTGAATGCATTATTTTTTTTGTGGGGGGGGGGAGGGAAATTCCGAACAGAATCACCTCTATTTCGCTGCGGAAAATAGAACGAAACTTGTCAATCGATTGCAGGTAAAAAATTGCGAAATTTGTCAATAAATCGCGGGAAAAATCCTGATTTTCAATCATTTTTCGCTGTTAAAAACTCGCAAAATGTGTCGATTACTCGCACGAAAATATCATAAAATTCGCGAAACGGTTGTGGGAGTTGATCATAGTTTCAAAATGCAAAATTGTTTCAGCGGGAGCCTCCCGTCCACGTTATTCTTTTGGGCGGGATTTCAAAATTTTGGGCGCGAATCCCGCCATCCCGCCCTGAAATTCAAGCCCTGATATATCAGGAACTGTCAGAAGCTGTAGTTTGATAAAAAATTGTCCTTTAGTTCTTGAGATAGAGCTATTGCAATAATCATGAATAATGCAGCATAGCAGCGTCATCTGTTGAGCGATTTACACCAAAAAGTAATGAGCACGAAGTTATGTCAAAGATTAACTTAATCTGAAGTTTTATGAAAATACATACATTAGTTCTTGAGATAGAACTATTGTGGAGATTATGAATAATGCAGCGGAGCAGCACCATCGGTTGGGCAATATACACTAATAACTAAACATCTTGAGTTTATATCAAGGTGTAACTAAATCTAAAGTTTTGTGAAATTATGTGCATCAGTTCTTGAGATAGAGTGCCCATAAAATTTTTGTTACATACAGACTCACAGAATGACAGATATTTTCTAAAAACCAAATTGTGTTCAGGACCTTCTAAAACATTTACATACACCAAAACTGGAAGTCAAATTTTTCACAAATTCAATACTTACTTCTTGAAAAGATAGAAAAAGTAATAAATGCATGCTTCAAATTTTATGTTTAAATTTTTAATTTTACCAATTACCATTAATCGGCATATTATTGAAATAATTTTGCACATGAATTAATTTTTAAAAAGAGAAGTTGCATTTAATTATATATCTAGATTTTTTTCCATGTAATCCTGTTTTTGTGAAATTGTGAACTTCTTGTATATACTTGTACAAAATATAATCAGAATTTGTGAATAAGAAATTATTACTATATTTAGGTTTCTATTTAGACATTTTTAATAAGGTTATTTATACATATATACAACTTGATAAGATTCAGTTGCTATTAGGCATGAGATTTTTATCTTCAATCACTGCATTTGCAAAAGATTCAATTTGTAGATTAAACTTTTTTCAGAAATGTCTATTTTCAAGAGAAATTTTACGAATGTTTCAAACAAGAAAAAAATGTGAAGGATCCTTTCAAGTCTTCTCAATCAGATTTTTGCTCAAAAATCAGATTACCCACATTAAAGTTTTCATGTGGGACAATTAACATAAAAATAAAATTAAAAATATGAGAATGTAGCTATTACAAAATTTTCAATACATTATTTTATACATGAAATTTCAATTTTTCCAGTTCGGAAAAAAACTAGTTTTTTTTCCCAATTTTCCTGTTTTTTTTTTCCGAGCATTCCCATCTCTAGTAATCTATACATCCAGCAGAAAAATCACTAATGCAAAAAATAAAGACAGTTAAATTTTCTATACAAAAAGGTTCTGTACATTTTTCTCTAGAGTCCATGGTTATTAGACCAGTCTTGGAAATTAATAACTGAACTTTGCAAAGAGTTGCTCTTTTTTGGATCTCAAAATTGAATTCTCTGGAAAATATTCTGTTTATATTAAAGATGAGTTTGGAGTGAATGAGTCTCTTTTGAAGCCCTAGTCTGATTATTTCAAATATAAGTCAAAAAATTTTGTATTAGGTAGGATCATTCTGGATTCAGGTGTGTGTGTGTGTGTGGGGGGGGGGGGGGGGAGATACCAAATTTTGGGAGGACCTGAAGTTTGGAAAGCCTTTAGTCCTGAAGATTCTAGATAATAAGTCTGGTACTGCAATAGAAAAAGTAAAGAAGGACAATGTTTTGTTAATCTTTCTTTTTAGGTGCGTTCGTAATTATGTAAATACGTAGCACCTATTGTTGTCGCTCAGTCCGTCCGTCCGTCCGTCTGTCTGTCTGTCTGTCCGCATATAACAACGCAAAAACTATCCAACCGAATCGTTTGAAATTTAAAATGCATAATTATAACATAATTTTGTCGAGTCATTTCAAATTTTATGAAAATCGGATGGATAGATCAGTTACAGGGACAATCAAAAGGATTGTGTTATATTACGGTCAATGGGAAAAAAGTTTAAAATGCATTTTAATCGTTTGAAATTTAAAACATATAATTATTGCGTAATTTTGTCGAGTCCTTTCAAATGTTATGAAAATTGAATGCATAGATCAATTACAGGGACAATCAAAAGGATTCCGTTACATTACGGTCAATGGGGAAAAAAGTTTCAAATGCATTTTAATCGTTTGAAATTTAAAACATACAATCATTGCATAATTTTGTCGAGTCCTTTCAAATGTTATGAAAGTCGGATGCATAGATCATTTACAGGGACAATCAAAAGTTTCCATTACATTACGGTCAATGGGGAAAAAGTTTAGAATGCATTTTAATGATGTTACACTCATTCGAACGTAATAGAATTGGTATGAATCTAAGAAATATATACTAAAATATGCATTCCATGCAATCTGTGTTGCAGAAAATATTTATTATTAAATTACAGGGCCACACGAATGTATTCCACTAAATAATGTTATACGGGGAAACATTGTTTGGGGCGTGTTTTAATTATAGTAGCCTACTTCACATTTAATGAATAAGATATACATTAATGAAGTATAATAAAAAGTACTCCCTGCATATTTACAGGAACACAAAGATTTCGACCACTATACTTTATCCAAAGTACGCTCTACTATATCAGCAAGATCTGAATATTTTAAAACTTACAGTACGAACGCACCTCATTTGCTACGCTTCACGTGCAATTTCCAACTTGTTTTTAATGTCATTGCTGAAAAACGTATTTTTTATTTAATGAAATCTTTTGTTTTTCCAGGGATTATTCCTCTTATTGGATGGACTATTAAATCAAAAACAACATATGTTGCTGAATGTGGATTCCATGAAACTGGTCCTTTTGTAACATGGATGCAGAATTTAGGTATTTATAATAAATCTGTAAAGCATCACTGCAAATTGATATTTTGGTAATTTTGAAAATAAACATTTATTCAATATTATTACGTGAATTATCACTTGCTTAGACTATCACTTGCATAGAATCAACATTGTGAAAAATGTCCAAGCTTAAGATCAAATCCGGAACCCTTGGAATAGCGCTCCAAGTGCTCTACCACTTAAGCTACGAGGACAATGCCCAGCTTGTAGCTTAAATGGTAAAGCACTTGGAGTGCTATTCCAAGGGTTCCGGATTCAATTCCCAGCTTGGACATTTTTCACAATGTTGGTTCTATGCTTAGTAAGCAAGTGATAATTCACATATTAATATCCAATAATTTCAAGCATAATTTCACAACTGAAAATTAAAAAAAAAAAAAAACTTTTATTCACTAAGCAATTGGTATTTGTTTACTATCTATCTATGTGGAGACTGGGTGTATTGCCTTAATTTTATATGAGATCTTTATATTTATTAAGGAGAAAAGAAATATTACTGTGCATTCAGAAAAAATTACAACGTTAATTTTATTAAGTATTAAATTTCAAGTAAAAAGTCACATTTACATTATAGGTTATAAAGAAATTGCAAAAATTGTATTTTCCAGATTACATGATTTTTGATTCAGATCATTATTTATCAAAAATACATTGCTTCATTGCAATTTGGTTTCTAATTTTAGAGCTAATGAACAAGAAAATGGTGTTACTTTAGTATTTAGTCAGTAGTATAATTTTTTGAATTAAATGCTTTACAAGGGAAAAAAATGTCAACGTTACACAATAAACCATTTTACTATTAGTGCTCTTGTGAAAAATTTTTACTGCCATCATTCATAAATAATGGAAAATAGTATATGTTTTTTCTTTTAAATTCAATTTGTCTAAATAGGAGTCAATGTTTGCTCATCTGAATGCAAGGAGCTTAAATCTTTTTCCTTGGTTGAATCTAAATCAGAAAAAATCTATTATGTGATGATTTTTAAATGTTAAAACATTGATAGATGATTTTTGGATCTGTGGATGTATTTATAAAGCATGAATACCTTTTAACTATCTATTTGTTGAAAATAATTTCTCTTTTTAACTTTACTGAGAAAATAATATCAATAAAAACATGATAATCTGTTTTATTTCACTAAAAAACATTAATATCTCAATTACTACATTGAAATTTTAAAATTCTGTGAACTTAATATGACATGGTTGGTTCTATACAGATAACTGGCATTAATTTTACTCTGCTGTGTTCTGTATTCTATGAAAAGTTGTTGTGAAATACAGACAGTCAGATTTTAATATATTAGATTTTATGAGTGGCATTTGTTTATTTATTCAAAAGTTGTAAATGACTTTATTCCAAATACAATAAAGGAAAAATATTTTATGGAGTATTGGAATTTTTTTATAAAAATATTTTATGAAATATCAGAATTTATTTTAAGGAATTTTATAATACATACACAAATATTAATTGTGAAATAAGAAATCCAAAGTATTCATGCATATTTCAATGTTTATTACAGGATTTTTTACAAATCCATTTGAATCAAGCAGATTAGCTCAGAATGTGATAGGTAAGTAAATTTAATTATTAACTGTTTCTGATTTAGTACTTTGATAATGATGTGTTTTTAAGTTATTTATGAATATATATCTATTTTTCTTGCACAGATAACGGTGGCCTATACTTCCTACCAACATGTAACTTCCAAAAGGTAAGTTAATTGTAGTGCAAGAATAGTTTAAAAAATTTATCGCTATAATTATACATTGAAAATACATTTAATTTATACTAACACTACATTTTTCAATGAATTACATGCACAAAATGTGAAGAGGATATTGATTATTTCTTTTAATTTTTGTTTTTTATTATCTATGTAATTTATATATTACAAATTTTAATGCCAAATATAATAATTTAGAGCATGAAAATTTAAAATATGAATTATTTATAGATTTATTATGCCAGTATTAAATTTGACATACAGTAATTCTTTGAATCATAATTTATCAATAAAATAATTGTGTTTTATAAAATGTCTCAAATCTTGAAAAACAAGACTAAAACTGCACATTAAATTGAAAATGACACATTTGCTTAAATAAAGGTAACAAAAACACAAGATAGTGAAATGTTTATTTATAAGTAAACAGAAAAATTCAGGCCCACACAATCCTATGGATGTTTTAATTAATTAAAACATTTAACAATGTTAATCAAAGTTTTTTATTCAACTAATCAGAATTTTAATTATTAACTACTTTTTCACAGGATAACAAAACTAGCAAACAACAACTGAAACTAGCTAAAAAGAATAAAAAGTAAAGCTAATCTGTAAGTAACGAGTTGTGTTTGGATAAAATTGCTATCTATATCTACCCATGTAAAATTCTAGTTCAAAGTGTTTAGCATCACTTTCAAAAAATGGTATTGCTGTATTAAATCTTAGTTTCAAGCAATGTGAGGCTTTCACCTATATGTTCAAGATTGATTTTAAATGCATGAGATACATTAAGTGCTGATAAGCAAAAGCCTGTGTGAGCTACCAGACTTTCTTAAATGGGACAGCCCAGTCCATTTTTTACCCAGTGGGTTATGATAGAAAGGTAGGATCGCCTGTCTCATTGCAACGGCAAAGTTCACCTTGCATTCCAAGGTTGGAGTTAAAGATTGAAACTGCTTTGATACAGCCTTTTTGATTAACTGCTTTTTTGATTATCCATTTTATAGAAGGTACCATCTTACAATCTTGTTCTGAGGTTAGAACATTGACCACTAGTTAAGAAAGCCAAAATTTGAATTGGGCATGTGTACTTATGTATTGATTTAGAGTATTTTAATCTCTAACCATGGTTGTTTTACACATGATATGCAAATAATAACCAATTTGTTTTACATTTTCAAACAATGTTTTTAAGGCAATATCAGTATTAAGTTAATTACTATTATTATTTTTACTCTTTTTTTTCTTTTGTTATAAAAATAAATATTGTTATTAATGAAGATTAATTTTTGTGTTTACAGTATTCTGAAACCGACAAATTAACTGCCTCAAGATTTGTTGGCTTAAGATCAAACAGTTCAAAAGAGAATCTTGTAAGATCTGTTTTAGAATCTTTAGCATTCCAAGTGAGTGTACTGTTTCATGATATCCATCAGCTATTCAATGAAGAAAATAAGATACCTGCTTTGAGGTATGTTCATTAATCTTTCCTTCACTGTTTATTTAATTATTATTATTATTTTATTTTTAAGTTTGCATTACAATAAAAATTATTCATACACCTTATTGTTTAAAATAATTTTTATTGTATTTGATTTGCATTTTTGAATTATATCATTTTACTTGCTTGTTAGGATATGTGGTGGTATTGCAAACAATGACTTTGTGATTCAGACTGTTTCAACTATAACAGAAAAACAAGTTCTCAGATTTAAACATAATGAGGCATCCAGTCTCGGAGCTGCATTTCTGGCTGGATTACATTGTGGTAAGAATGTTTGTACTGTAAAGTCTATATCTTCTTAAAAGTAATTTAATATAGTCTATAATAATACAGCTTTTACTTAATTTTTTTAAAAATAAGTGCAGAAAATATTGATTGTCATTGTAAATTTTTACGAAATAATATTTACTTATTTTTTTAAGTATATTTTAACAGGTTTTTGAAATTCAAAAATCTCCCCAGAAAGATTAGTCTAAATTATATTACTTTTCAGAGTCCATATTGCTTTGAATGTATTCAGAACATCCCATTTTCTTCTATAAAATATATCTTTTTTATTATTCTCAGTTTTTCCTTTTAAGCTTTGCAAATTATTAGATTTAATTAAAAAAATATTAGAATATGATGCTAGTAAAATGTAAAACTTGTGAGAATTAATGAAATTCGAGATAAATTACTTATGATTTAAGGATGCTACTCACTCAGCTTCTAATTTCCTTTTGCTAATGCTAAGTCTATGGAGATGGAATGTATTTGCATAGTTAAAATATCTCCTTTGAAAATTAATACGTTTACCATCTTTTTTCTGTGTACTATTCTTAAAGGTACTCTTCTTCTCTTAATCTTTTTTTTTTTCTTAGTTCTCTATCTATTTTCTAAAGCTTATCCTTAATTTAATGTGTTAAAAGCTGATGAATTGAGAACAAAATTTTAAGACTTCAGATAAAATTAAGTCAATATTTTAGAAGTATTTTAAGAACTAAGGAAAAAGAAGACATCCTTTAGAAAAAATTATCTGAAAAAAAAATTAAAAATATTGATTTTACGAGGAGATATTTTAAATATACAAATGCATGGAACATATCATTAGTGAAGGGAATTTAGAAGCTGGCTGACTAGCAGCCTTAACAACATTGAGTGCCAAGTCTATTTTGTCTGTCTTTCCGTTTGGGCCATGAAATAAAATTCCTGTTACACCATCCCAATTCTGTCAGTCGCTGCTTAAACAGAAAATTCATTGTTTGTCACCAGTGACTCATGTGGCATTCAATGTGTTAATATCAGAAATTTTAATTTTTCATAAAGTCTTTCTTAACTAAAAAATAACTCAAATAAACCAGTTTTTCTATCATGGATAGAAACAGACTGGGTACAAGTTGTGATGCATTATTAGCATTAATGTACTATATCAGTTGCAGAGAAGAATTAATGAATTACATAACTTTTTATATACTGTTGAACATAGAGTTAAAAAAAATACAACATGGAAAGACTGGGATTGGCAGCATATCAATGCTTGCTGCTTGGATTCTGTTATTTTTTACTGGCTATTTTATTTTTTTAGGTCTCATGGAAAATAATTTCTAATTCCTGTCTTTTTAAACTCATCACTCGGCGATAATTTTGTAATGAAGTAATGATAGTCTTCACCAAAAATACATTGAATTTTCATCTGCACTGATATCATTTTCAGTTTTTGAAAGTGAAATGTAACATTGTCTTCCACCTCAGTATGTCACCTTACCCCCAGCTGTACATTTTTATAGTACAGTAGAGTACGAAAATTTTCCAATATCTTAACTTCACACAGCTTCTAAGGTATAAACAGTAAATGCGTTTAATCTTATTTAATTGTATTTATCTCTTAACATTATTCAAAATTTGTCAATTTTAATAAATTTACTTTATAAATTATGGTCAAATTCATTTTTTGAGGTAGTTTAGCGATTTTGGATACCTAAATTTGTTAATTTAGTAATATTTAACAGAATACATTGATTTGACCATTAATTTTTGAAAAACAATATTAAAATAGATATAAATTGTAAAATCGGAACACTTTTTTTTTTTTTTTTTAAATAAGTGGGTGAAGTAATGACAGATTTAGTAGATTCGTTATTCCTTACCAATAAAGTATGTTTGTCAATCAGTTTGTTCACCAACTTCAAAGCCAAGCAAATCTGAAATAATACATAGGAAAAACGTAGATAAGGATGTTGCAGTCTGTTGTATTAAAGCTATTTTTCATGGTGTGGCAAATTAAATATTTATATGATTGGTGCGGTAATGGTAACTGATGTACGAGAATAAACAATAGAATTCTCTTACTTGGATAACCCTCTTGGAAATTTACAACTGTTATCTCATGACTGTATCATTGGACTGATAAAGTTTGGTCAATGAAGAGGTTCTGAGTCTATGTTCACCAACTGACTCTCTCAAATTATCTTTAATGTACCATTAAACCACTGTTCTACATTTTATAGATATTGGAAAGTTGTAAATTTTGAAAACAATTTCAACTATAATTTCTTAAAATATTGTTAAATTATTAAAATTATATATTTTTTAAATAATTAGCTTATATTCTTAATATTCTAGGTATTTGGAAATCATTGGAAGAATTAAAAGATCTCCAAATAGAATATGATCTATTTTATCCAGCTAGCGTATCAGAAAACAGATTGTTGAATTCTTTCAAGAATTGGAAATTTTTATTAAAAAAACATTTGTAAAAATGTGCTAAAAGTATTTTTTTTATAAAAAATTACTGAAAATAAATTTTATATTTTTATAACATTTCTGGTTCTAGATTTTTTGCTTTATATTTATTTTCAGTTGGTGTGATAGAATTTAATCTAATCTTTCACTAAGCTGTACTAGAATACAAAAATTCCAATCATTAATTAGAAAAGTTCATTTATAAGGTCAGTGAAATTCTAAAATTGAAAAATGACAAACCAATATTCAAAGCAAATGCTAATGAGTAAAAGCTGGAAAATACAAATGCCAATGAGGATGAAATTTGATAACTGATTTTGCAGTTGAATATTTATTATAAATAAAAAAGATATAATAAACCTATTAATGTTTTTAAATCAAAATATTAAAAGTCTAATATATTGGTCTTTTCCTGATTAGAGCTTCTTAGAAGTGCTTAAGACATGGTAATTGACATTTTAAAAAATTGTTCATAGGTTAAATTCTTTTGTGCTGTGTAAATGAAGGATAAATTTATGTACACTATATTCTACAATTAAAACCATTGTAGAATACCTCAATGATATATATATATATACATATAAATTCCAATATGTTTGAAATAGTGTAATGTCTTTACATTTACTTCTTACAATTTTCCTTCATAGACCATAATTCTGTTGCATTAACATGTAAACAAACCATAAATGCTATGTATTTTCAATACTAAACATGTTAAGCCTTAATAACATGTATCCAATAATGTGCAAAGCAGGGGAGGTGGGGGGGGGGGGAGAGTGATAGCTCCAGATGCAAAAAATGAGGAGGCACCAAACTTATATTTACCAATCTGACTGATTCTATCTTTCAAGTAAAAAAAAAAAATTATATGTACGTATTTGTCACAAAAAAAAACCTTCCAAAAACATACATTTTTAAAATAGCATGTGACTTCTTTCTTGGAATCCAAAAGAGATTACAAATTTTAACTGTAGATACATTTATTCTACATCTGTTTTTCAAATACCCTTTGCAAAATAAGAGAAATTTTCTCTTATAATCATATGAAAAACTGGTGGAACCAGAAAGAAAAGTAGAGTTAGATCTAAAAAAAGTTTTATTAAAAATTGGGAAATATTTTCAATCTAAAAAAGTGAATAGAAAAGAAATGGAATCAAATGATCTGTAAAGCTCATGAAATAACCAAATTTTTATTAACTGAAAATGTGGACTGAGCTTTACTGGTGCCTTAAAATCAATCAGGGAAAAAGAGGCATATTTCAATCATCTATAACCAGTTTAAAAATTTGGGTTTATAACTATAGTTTACAGGCTGATGTAATGAAGTATGAGAACGGTCCGCTCAGTGCAAAGTGTGGGCACAATTTCATTCCAGCGATTTTAATAACTGGAAGATCAAAGCTCCAAGTAAACCCAAAACCTTGAGCACATACAATATCCATGTATTAAATATTTGTGTTCAGACATATTTATCTACATCAATTCCTCAACAACCTAATTATTTTTAATGTTATATATTAATTATTACTTCATGGTTTATATTCGTTTAGCGTTGTGGAGCTTAATTGATTTCAGACAATACAACAATATATTCTTTGACTACTTTGCTCAGTAATTATTTTGAGTGGATAATAGTGTAATTTTGAATATAAGGTACCAGCAAAGCTCGGTCCACATTTTCAGGTAATGAAAATTGGGTTATTTCATGAGGTTTATAGATTATTTGTTTCCATTTCTTTTCTATTCACTTTTTTAGATTGAAAATATTTTCCATTTTTTAATAAAACATTTTTTTAGATCTAGCTCTAATGTTTATAGCACCTTTTCTCTCTGGTTGTACCAGTTTTTCATATGATTTCATAGCTTTTTCAGATCTTTTCAGAAGCTTTATCTATCACCTTCAACTAACAAATCTTAACTATTATTAGTATTGGTTTAAAGTTATTAGAAGACATATTAGATTGACGAAATACCAGAAATACTGCCAAGTTGGCGTCAATTTTGGTGATTAATTTTGCATCACCAGTTTTGATGATATATCGCCAAGTGGGCGAAAAAGTTGGCGATAGAACCACCCTCTCCCCTATGGTAGCCCCACTGCAGTTTCGCAGTATCTACGCAGATTTTCATTACTTCATTTTCAAATCGTTTTTATATATATATAATTTATTTTCTAAATTATCTTTTTTTAATTGATATATCTATTGTAGTAACTATTTGATGTCGAAAACACTCAAATAAGGTGCGATGTTGTTTTAACACATATTTAGTTACAGATATATGTTTATGAAAAATATGTATTTTCTGTTTCGAATGACATCAATTTCAAACATGCAAAAATGCTATACAATATCCATGACAATACGCAGGAAAATGAAATAAATAGAAACAAATGATCTAGTTTTACTGAAAATTTATTTTGTGCAACTCAAATATAAAACTTCCATTTCACAGATGACAGAAATAAAGATTAATTTCAAAAAGTTGAGAGTTTCCATTCAGAATGAAATATTTTTAGAAAGGGATGATATAAAATGACGTCACATCTAGGAAACTATTTTTTACTATATTTTTCCTTACTTATCTCTTTATAATTGAAATATCTGTATTATAGTAGCTGTTTTGACTTCAAAACATTCAAATGAAGATAAATTTTTTTAAACATACATTTAGTTACAGTTTATATATGTATTTATTAAAAATGCATTTTTTTTTTTATGTTTTGAATTACGTCCATTCCAAAAATGCTAAAATATATCAATAGAATCTGAATTTTTATTGACCTATAAAAAAAGAACACGTGTTATCATTTCTTTTTTTAATTATTGTGTTGTTTTTAGTTGGTGGCAAATCGAAAAAAATCATTGAATTGGCAATTAAAAAGGAGAGATTTCTATAATGTTAAATTATGGAAAGTATAGTGTTATGTTAATTTTAAATGGGTACCATTTCCTTAATTTTTGATATTTTTTTACCGGAGAAAGGCACATTCCTAAATTAAAAGCTTTTGAAAAAGCTATTACACGTCGCTGAATGTTTCCTGGTTCGGGTTATAATTGAGTTGTCTTTTTTTTCTTGTTTCACGAGCAAAAAGTGACAAAACAGGGGTTCTGGGTCTCTGAAACTAATTGGTGGATCTGGATGAATTTTTGTAAACTTTGAGATCTAGAGTAGGACACTTCCTCTTTTAAATTTCGTCGCGATCTGATGATTAGTTCCAAAGTTATTAAGAGGCAAACTCTGGACTTTAACATTAGAGATGCATTTGAGCTCTACTACTGATAAACCACATTTGAGAGAAACCTGGACAGAACTGCGCATGGGCGAAAAGAGCGAGTCCAATGCGAAAATGGGAGAGTTCATACCATCTCGAGGATGAGTTTATTTATTAAACATCCTAGATATGTCGAATTTTTTTGGCAGATACCTTTTTGTTTCTCTAATTCAATTATCTGTTTCTAAACATTACATTGTAATTCTGTTACACTAAAATAAGTTAAAAAAAGACAAATATAATAAAAAAGATGATTTAAAGGTATGGTTATAACTTTTTCCCTCGCAATATAGCGTAACTTAATCTTTTTAGAATTAACGCCTGAATGGTGTGATTTTAAAACTTACCAGATTAGCATTTTTTAAAAATTATTTCGCTACATTATTGTGTACATTATTTATTTATATTATTTGCATACATTGGATATGAAAATAAGAAATGACGCAGATATCATATATGCGCAAGGTTTGGTAAAAAAAATTTCTAACGTCAATTTGGCGAAAACCTCATTTTCGAATGCTGGTTAAATATACATTTTTAAATTATTTTCTATTATTAAAAAAATAACAATAAATAAAACAATTTTTAAATATATAAAATTTTTAAAAAAATAACAATAGAGCAAAAAACATCTTATATAATAAAAAAAAAAAAAAAAAAAAAAAAATTAAGGTAAATAAACAATTTATCAAAAAATAAACAATATCAGGGTTGCCATATTAGGCAAAATAACGCCATTTTGGCAAGTAAATCCCAGTGAGTATATGACACACAAGTGCCCTGAATATTTAGGTTGTTAGAATTCGCGAATTTCTTGCATAGCCACCAAGTCAGATGCCAAGCAGTCGTTAAAACTGCATTTTAGCCATAAATATAAATGTAAAAAAAACAAAATAAAAACAGACATATTTTTATTAAAATTCATAAAAATGTAGGAGAAAATATATATTTTGGAAAGGTTATTCCGAGAACTAATAATAGGTCCACAATTTATTTATTTTAAAATAAAATTTCACTCAGAACAAAAAATAGAAAACATTATTTAATATTATTTCCATGAATACGTAGAAGCAATCTCGGTCTCATAGGCTATTACCCCCAAAGTTTGAATGGAATCGGCTTGGCATTCTGCCAAGTGAAGACCTTACAAAGCTGGTATATCAGTATACAGCACTATTGTGTTGTATGATATTTAGTTGTTAAAATTATTATTTTTTTTATAGTTCAAAAGTAAATGTGAAATATGTATTCAATAGAATTTGTGTTTCTCATTTTCAATTTTGCAAAACCTGACACAAAGGGAAGAGGGGAGCCAAATTGAAACTTCACCCGAGGCACAATTTTCTCTTTGCACACAGCTGTATCAATTTCATGGCAATTTGAATATATTTATGGAAATTGGAGCATATTTAGACAAACTGAATAGTATCAATCAAAGCAATGCTAATTTTTTATTAAAAGGTTATTATTTTACCCCCCCTTATAAAAGTCAATATTTGGATAATATAAAGATTTGTATACTTAACTTCTACTCAATTATTCTATTTGTTTTTAAGATGTTTTGTGCAAATGAATTTAATTATGTTATTATAAATATCACAAAATATGTTTAGATAATAATTGACAAATTATAAGACAAAATAGACTGCATTTATTTAATTTAGTACAAGCTATGTAGAAACAATCATTTATACAAACTTTGTATGTTGTACAATATAATTTTATGCTTATTTTACACATACACTGGTTTATATTTCATTTACAAGTACAAATATCTTTACTACATTAACAGTATTTTAAATGGATGCAGGGTTCATACATATTTGGAAAAAAAAAAGTAAGTGTGACAATAAATAATTCAAAAGGAATCATCTGTAATGCAATATTATACTGCAGCAGATGATTCACTTCTGTATCAAATAAATTTTTTTCTTTCTTGCATCAGTAAATGCCCCCTCTTTTTCTTAATTAGATCTTTAGATTTTTTTTTTCAGCTTTTCATATTAAAAAAAAAAAAAAATTGTCAATTTCCAACGATGTGTATAAACCCTGTTATTTTATAAAACTTAAGTAGCCAATTAACATTCCTGTTTTAAAATAAAAGGAAGAAATTTGGCTAGAAAGTCTGATACAATAAAGCATTGCGTTGTTATAATGACTATATTTAAAAGCATTTTTAAAACATTTGAAGAAACTACTTATGAAAGTATTTTAGCTGTACTCTTTAATTTTAGTATATAGATTTAATTAATTTCTTTAAAATAAATAATTTTAGCAATATGGCAACAAAAATTCATACTCTAATAATTGTTAACTTTGCTAAAATTCAAAGTTTTCAATAAATGCATTCTAATTTGAATTACTTCGAAAAGATTGAGAAAAGAAAAAAAAAAATCATGAATCAAGAGAATGTGATTTAATGAAATATTAAAAAGCTTTAAAGAAGATGAGGTATTAATAAGGGAATAAATCAATAATTTTTTTTTAGAAAAACATTGACTTTTCTGAAGCACAAAGGAAATATGCAATAAAAAATACTATGCAAATTATATTCATGAATCAACTAACTTTGTGGTTGTAGGAGAACAGTTCTTATTCCAGAATCTTTTCAATTTTTTTTGACATGTGGAATCTAATTCTTTACAAATTCATATGAAATTATGAGTTTTAATTGCAAAATATTGCACAAAATGCCAGTATCACATTCTAATTTAAAATTTGATCAAAGGTTACAACATATTGTATTTGAATACAAAATAATCAAATAATTTGCAGAACAATTTTAATAATAAACAACAACCTTAATAACCTATTTGGCACATGAATTCTTCAAATTAGATTTCAGTCTTTTTAATGCTATTTACCTATGAAAGTGTTTTATTTAAGAAATTACTAGCTCATTCCAGAGATATATCAAAGTAAGTTAATTATAAAAATCTGGAGTTTTTGGTTTCATAACTGTGGCAATAATGCAAATGTGAATATGTTTATAAAAAAATTCATTGCTCTAACAACAACAATTTTTCCTGAAACAAAGATTTTTTTTTCGCTCCATTTTCAAAAAAGTGTTTTTTATTTAAAGAAGATAATAATAAAAATAAAATAAGAATATCACTTCACTGGGTCATTCATATACTATGTTAAATTGACTTGCTGTGGTCAAAGAATTTTAGTCAACATATATTAAAAACAATTTATTCTTAACCCCTTCACAACGAGAGCCTTTTAAGAAATTTTTAATGTTTTGTCACCGGTTTTTAAAAACAGAAATTTGTACCTTATTATGTAGAGAAAATGCTCTGATTAAACAAGGCAAATTTTACAAGTGGGGATAAACAAGGATTCTTAAACCCTTTTGTGGCAAGTATGTGTGTCGCTCGTCTCCAAGGGATTAGATTGAAGAAAAGAATAAAAGCGGAAATGAAAAAATAAAAATTATACATTATTGATATATAAATAAATATATATTCTTTTCATAGAAATTTGAATATTCTAGATCAATTTCAATTGCAGTGTGAAAACAAATACATTCATTGTGACAGTTTTCAGTATATGGATTTTAAAGAAAAGCCATTAAAAAATATCCACTTGTTGCAATGTAATGCTACCATTTATTGGATACTATAAAGCTTTTTTTTTTTGTTTGTTTGTTTAATTTAAGGAATACATGAATCACATATAAATAGTTTTCCCAGAAGCTTACATTTTTAATGCTAAATGCTCCGGAATGAAAAAAAAATAGGGTTAAAAAACAAAACCCAGATATTTTCTCATTACTTACATTTTCCTTGATCATAAGAATTTTTTTTTATTAGAATTGCGTTTCAAAATTATATAGATATATATATTTGTAACTATGATGTCCACAGACCTTCATAAATTATTTGTAATTAAAGGAGGGGGAATCTAATGTCTAGCATTTCATTAACTTTACAAAGCACTAAATTAGAAATAAATAAGGCATCCTAAAAATAAATAAATAAAACCAATAAATAAAATAAATATAATAATAACAAACTAAGGCTTTGTTAGGAAATAAATTTGATCTGTCAGGCTCTGTGGACATATTTACAAGAAAAAGTAATATATTTTATTGTTTAATTACTTTCAAAAATTGTTTAATTATATCATATCATATTTACTTTATAATATTTTACCAATTGCAATCGCTTTTTTAATATTCTGACATTCTTTTGTGTGTTTCATAGGAGAATATATACTATCTATACAAAGCTAGCTAACTTATTTTGAAGAAATGATTATTGAAATTGCAGGAACAAAGATAATTTTTTTTATATATATATACAATGACCTCTCACTGATATGCATTTGAAAATATCAGTTTAAAATTGAGACTAACTAAGAGGCCTTTTTGTTTTCATATCTTATGTACACAAAATTATGCATCTTAATAAATAAATAAAAAAGACTTATTCCTTATTATTTTTTTTAATTAGAAGGAATGTCATATTATATTTAAAAAAACTTTACAATTTAACTATGCAATTTAGTTTTAATTCAAAATACAGAATTAATTTTGCTTGCATAATAAAGTGGTAATTTAGTCCTTTATAAAAAATAAAAAAAAAAGTCATTCAGCGTTAGCTTGGTTTTGCTTAGGCTGCATCTGCACAATGACCTTTTCTAACTCACTAAAACATGTTATTTTAATTGATGCTACATTAGAAATTTGAAAGTACAATTTAAATGTTTCTAAGGCTACCATGGCAGTAGTATAAGATGGTACTCATCCAAACAAACCACTTTCGGTAAAGCCCTCTCTACCACAGATTTGATGCATTTTTATAGTTCTATGGGTCAAAGTAAGAGAACTGATAAAATTAGTCAGCAAATACATATATTGTAAACATTTAATTTTAAAGAAATTAAATTTTAATTGTTAATTTCACATCAAAAGTGAGTTAAGTTCCTAAATGTGGTGCAATGAATCCAAACCAATACCTTGCACAGCAGATAACTATGACATTTGGCCAGAATTGTAAGGTAAAAAAAATCTTTAATAACAATTTCGCGCTTCTTGAAATGTAATTCTAATGTATTTTTTCAAAATGAAATTCAAAAGATTTTAAAAACTTTTTTCAATCTTATTATTATGAACTAATTTGTATTTCGAAGTACTTTTTTCAGGAAAACTTCCCTGTGAATAGTTCAACAAGCACTTTCAAAAATTGCATTTAAAAAAAGTTTTGCTGCTGTAAAATCAATAAATAGGATTTCTGCAGACAAACTTTATTGGTTCTTAAACTTTTGCCTATGGGCTATAAAAAGTACCTTGTTTCAGTGCTAGATGCAAGCTTCACCCAAAAATGGTTTCCTTGTAAGAGTGATTGTTTAAAGTGATACTTATAAAGAAAAGAACTATATCATTATTTTCTTTTTTCGCATGATGGAACATAATGAAGTTTGCATATAAGTGAGAGGTCTTTGTATTTATATAATAATTTGCAATTGTACAGTTTTTTCTTTCGTTAGTTATTACTGATGTCACATTGTGAGAAATATTTTGTTCTGAAATATATATTAAAATAAAATGAATTAAATATGTTTTGCACCAATACTGATGACTTAGCACATAAGGAGGAAATGGACACAAGTCAAGAATAAATAAAATCAGTGCAATGAATTATACAGATCATTTAAAATATCACAAGATGGTGTTCTTAATTCACGGGCTTTAGTTTCTAAAGATATATCCTTGAAATGTCTTGCTCGAAATATCATATTTTCTTCTGAAAAGACATAAATAAAATACATTAAGTATGAGAAATCTCTACTAATTTATATATTTTAAAAGAATTAAAATCAAAATAAATACTTAGAATGAAAATTTGGATTGTTTTAATAATACAATTTAACTCAGATCAACAACATTAGATGAAAGCAGGTGTATAAATTATCAATAATAATAATAAATGTCAATATTTGAATAATCCTTCACATTTCAAATATTAAATGTATTATACAGAAACATAATGATATTAATGCATGTGTAATTTTTGGCACCTCAAGATGAATATTTTATTAAGTGAAAAATTACAAGGTCCTTAGATATATATACACACAGCAAACAAAAAATAGTACAAAACAACTTAATGCAATTTTCTTATAGCATTTGTATTTTTTCATTTGCTCTTTTAAATAGAGGTTCATAATATGGATGTAATGAAAAAAAATTAGTCTGAATACTACCTTTTTATTAAAAAAGCGTATGTACTGATTATATTTTTTAAATGTTAAATTGGATATAAAGTAAAACAACAATTTATCTTATGTTATTTCTACGCTTAAAAATTTTAACAGCTTGATGTATTTTTTGTAATATTTGAAACACCTTATACTAATTATTAAACAAGACTTTTACTAAATCCAAATTACTAATAGCAAAATTCTAATCTGTAGATAAATGTAATTCATATACATTTTAGCCAAAATAGTAGTCCACTATTATCAGTGTTAAATGCACTTTTTGAATTTATTTTTTTATCTTTAAAAATTTATTCCAATACAAAAATGAAAGAATTTACATTTCATATTTTTATACTCAGACATATTAAATTAGTTTTTTGTAAGTAATGATGGTATATTACTTCCATTAAAGTATAAATAAAACTTGCTGCAATCAGTTTATGTGTAGAAAATTCTCTCTTGATTTAAATCATGAAATGTGCTACATATATATGGTGCATTTACTGATTAAAGTTAAAATGATTCTTTAAATGCACAATGCAAACATGTTAAGAAAAAAAAAAAAAAAAAAGATCTAGTTGGACATGATAATTTTAAAACCTCCTTTTATCCCAAACATATTAATAATAATTATTATTAATTATAATTAAACTTTTCTTCTAAATGCATCCATATCATAAGCATCAATATACAAACTGATACATTTTTGGAGATCTTTTATAGTAATTTTAAATGGGTTTTTTGTGGTCTTTCACAGTATTTATCTCAGGACTGAGGAGGTTAATATCTCAGCAATAAATTGAGATGCAATTTTCAAACAAATTGCATTTAAAAGTATATTTTTCCTTTGTACGACAGTGCAAAAATGTTATGTGTGCAATATTTAGATGTTTTAAAAATTGCAGTAGATTATCTATAATTATCCATACAATGATACACCTGCTTTGTTTTGCAGGTGGCTTATGTTTGCTGTAATTTATTAGTGACAACAGTTTAACTGTTGCCTGAAAAAATATAGAATTAGAAGCTAAAAGTACTTTATAAGAATTCAATGGTCATCTTAAAAATACCATCTAAATTTTTTACTTCAAGTCCCCCCCCCCCCCCAAAAAAAAAAAAAAAAAAAAAAAATCCACTACAGCTAATAAACCTGATTATGAAAAACTCACTTTTTTTTTTTTTTTTTTTTTTTTTTTTTTTTTTTTTTTTTTTTTTTTAAATGCTTGATAGAAAGCTCTAAAAAATTAATTTATTTAAAAAATATATAATTTTTGTTCTGTTTCTTTTTTAAGCTATCATTTTAGGATTTATTAATTGATTTCACAGCATATACAATGTATACATTGTATGTAACATACAATCATAAAATATTGATAAAAGTGACATTTTAATATTACAGTTTTCAATTTTCATTTTAATATTTAGTGCCTATTTTTAACTTTTTAAAATGTTTGAATTTTTGCAGTTACGCAACGTTTTGGCATATTATAGCGAGCATTTATTGGTGTTTAATTAAATCTTTCCCTTTTTTTTTGCTTTCGATAATATTGTACAAGCTAAAGAATTTTTAGCAATTTATCACCTCAGGTGGTCTAATTCAAAATCGCTTGAGAAGTAAAATAAGTTAATTAAGTTCTGGAACTTTTAAAATTTTGTATGGTGATCGGAAACACACCTTTGTACATAAATTTTAGAATTCGGGCATATCAGGATGCAGATTAAAAATCAATTGCATTCAATCCATCTTTACATACAAAAGTCATTCTGTGTTAAATAAAATAATTTAATAAATTACCGAGCAAGGCTCAGTCTACCTGGTACTACATTATTAAAGAATAAACAATAAAAGAAAATCTTGTTGTAAACTGTATAGTAAAATAAAAAAGGGTGAACAGAAAACTTACTATAATTTCTTTCCCTAAAACAAGAGGTACGAACAGATACTAAATATTCTTCTTCTACATTTCTTTCAATTTGTGATATGCGATGCTTATAATCATTTAAAAAGTTTTCTTTTACATAGTATGGTATATCTAAATTACTGGTTCTTTGTTCATATAAATATTTCCTATAATGAAAAAATATGTATAATATAATTAAATGGTACATTTTACAAACAAGCAACTAATTTTTAAATCATAAAACTAACCAAATAAATACAATTGTCAAAAATTAATGACAGCTACAAGAAAAAATTCAAGAACTACAGCAATATTTATTATTTACAATCAAATTAAGATTATTTCGATGCCAATCTAATCTAATTTTTATTTGATACTAGTAGGTTTGGCTGCTATGCTTCAGTTTTGCCAAACAAGCCGTAAGGCCCCTGTCCTCACTCAAGGAAACGCTCGCGAGCTAATGTTATTTCTATGGGGAAGCATTTTTCTAATAACTCTTTCACATTTTGACATTTTTGAATAACTTTTTTTGCATTGGATAGCTGAGGTGCATGCCGATAGCACACCTTTTTTACTTTTTCGATTTTGGTTGCAAATATTTTTTACAAAGTTAGTTTCACTTTCAAAACAGGTTTCGAAACTGAAAGTGCTTTTTAAAAAATATATTTGCAACCTCGAATCGAAAAAGTAATCGAAAAAGTAAAAAAGTTGCGCTGTCGGCATCCACCTCAGCTATCCAATGCGAAAAAAATTATTCAAAAATGTCAAAATGCGAAAGAATTATTAGAAAAATGCTTCCCCATAGGAATAGCATTAGCTCGCGAGCATTTCCTCCAGCGAAGACAGGGGCCTTAACTCAAATGAACTGATAATGTACTGATAAATTTGATCCTATGTTTTACAGTAATATGTATCTTTACTTGAAATATCTTTTAGAATTACTGAAAATAGTACAAACAGCATTGCTCTGTTATATATTCTAAGGCGTCAGACAATATAAGGGCAGACGCTTTTAGTTGATCATTTACAGTAGGATTTAGAAAAGAATGATAGAACAATATGCAATATACTAAAATCATTGCTGAAAAATTATCTAAGAAAGACTGTAAGTTTCACAAAAATGCATACAGCAGAATTCGTTAGAAAAAGTCTGAACTAAATTCCTTTTTTTTAATATATATACAAATACATACTAGTTACATGGCAATCCTTTGTGTTAATTTTGAATTGCATTAGATCATTTGATTCTTTTGGGGAAAATGAAATGAACTTTATTGTAAATTTTGATAAAGCAATTATAATATTAATTTTATTAAATACAATATCTTAAATAATAAATTATATTTCAAGTCCCAATAAAAATGCACATATTTTATAACCAGGGTTAGGGAAATATATCATTTTGTTCGCCACTGGTGAATAAAATTGGTAAAAGTAAATTAATCATCCTTTTCTTTTGTATATTTTTTCATCTGATAGAAAAAAATATATGAAAATGATTGAGGTTATAGAAATCAACTATTTTTGAATTGCACAAATTTGTTATTGAAAATTTTCAATTGTGTTGTCTTTTTCTGATTAGTAAAATAAATCCTTGACTGGTAAGATTTTCTTAAAATTCCTCACTCCTTTCTATAACTTTATTTACCAAAAGATTTTCATTCTTCAAAGATTTGGCTCTTGGTAGAATAATGTCATTTGGATAAATCTATACAAAAATGAACTGGCAAATGTTTTGGCCAATTTATTCAAAAGCATTTTATACTTATGAATCAAAATAAATACTTAAATATAATTTTTCTCACTAAAATATATTATTTTTAGCATCCATCAGAAATTTTTAACTGTCATCATAAAATAGTTAAACTCATCATCAAAATTGTTCAGATCTGTTTTTTTTTTTATTTTAAATGAAACTACAAATTAATTAATTTAAATGTGTAAGTACTTACGCTGTCTTTTGTAAACTGTAGGGAGGTTCAGAAACAAAAAATGAACTGAACATAGACACCATAACAATGATTACTAAAGGCAGTATCTGCATTATAGTACTACGACTATGATCCTGAAAAGAATTATAAAATGAATATATAATACATACATGCTTATACAGTAAAACCTTTGAATAATGGAAACTTTAGAAGCACCAAATGTGTCAGTATTTCTGTTGTTTCCATACTATTTAGAGGTAAAAATAAGCAAATAGTATAGTGCATCTCAAAAGTATATGGACAGATGATTTTTTTGAAATAACAGTTCAAAAATGAAGTCATAATCACAAAAAAAAAAAAATAACAAGCATATGGCATTGTAATACAAGTTTATTACAACAAAGAAATATAGTATTAGCTTTATAGAATTTTTGTAAAAAAATCAAAATAGGCTGTCCCAAAAATATATGGACTTTACAAGTATTTTGTATTTAAATCCAAATTTTAGATCCTTTTATTTGAATTATCTTGAAAACTCTACCAAGTATGCTTTGAACTAGTTTCTCAAGAATGTGTGGTTGTCAAAAGAAAAAAACTCTGCTCGATTTGTTACTTTAATTCCTGAATAATAGAAAATTGATAACGTGGAGCATACACTCTCATAGTGCAAGTACTCTCCAAATGTTTTTAATTGGAGTTAAGTCTGGGTTGATGGCAGTGCAGCCTATAACTGTCATTAGATACTGAGTAAACTAAACTGTTGTTGAGTGGCAGGTCAGATGTGAATTGACACATTGTCTTGCTGGGATTTCAAGTTTTTCCTTTCTAAGATGTTTCCAGATAGAAGTAGATTGCTTTTAACCCGTCAGTAGTCGCGTGTCGGTCTTTTCGCCGCCCGTATAACTTATCTTCACCTAACTTGTATCACATTACAAATACAACGGAGATCTACCATGTAGCTGACTTTGAAGGTTTCTCGACCATCTTAGTGAAGTAACAGGACACTTCTGATTTTCTTTCAGGTACATTTTTTAAAAAAAAGTTGAAATTGGCGAAAAAGTCTATGGAACAATCACTAATGTCAGTTTATTTTTACATTTTCAATTACTCCCGACCTCATGAATAAAATGTATAATTTAAGAAAACTGCAAATTTATATCTTCATTGAAATGTTATTTTCGTATATTAGGTGAAAAATATTTCTTATTTTACATATTTAGTATATGGGGGGCCAGCAGCAAAAAGACCGAGCGCGACTAATGACGTTGTGAAAAAAGTTGCGACTACTCGCAGGTTAAGGACATTTTGATAATCCCTAGAGCACTGTTGCCCATTAAATATAGCAATATTCGTTGTTTTATTAAAACAAAATGCACTTGTGACTATGAAAGAACACCCTTTTTTATTATCGACTAAAATTCTTGCCAAATTCTTAATGGAGAGCATGCCAATAGTATGTCCAGCCATGAGGACCGTTCATACTGAATTTATTTTCATCATTGAAGGAATACTTAACAATTCATCCATCCAGGGCAGGTGTTTTTTACTTCAAAGAATATGTGCTTTTCTATGGTGTCTGACACCTTCTGTGATATTTATGAATTTTGTTTGCCTGCATGGGATGGTTAATAGTAATAGGAAATACTAAAGTCCTTACAATTTCACAAACAGACTTCTTTTGGGTTGAAATTGCCCATAAAATCGCTCTATCATCTTGTCGTAGAGATGTTTTCCTTGGTCGACAAACATTGTTTTGTAATCACATTGTCACTTTTTGATAAAATTTTTTAAATTCTGGTTCTTATGTGCTTCATAAAAATAGCAATATCAGAAATGTTAATATTTTAAAACTTTAACCGTGAAATTTTAGCTATATTAGCAACAGAAAATTGAACAATGCAAGGTATTTTCCAATTGTTAGACAATTGAAGAATGGGCAGTTATTTTTTATTTAGAAGTTGTTTATGTCACATGTACACAATGCAGAAAATGCAAATTTTTTTGATAAGGTGATAATAAAGGCAATTCGCTGCATTGTCCATATATTTTTGAGACAGCTTATTTTCAGTTTTATTTATTTATTTATTTTTTTTTACAAAAATTCTCTAAAACCTGAATTGTATTTCTTTGTTGTAATAAACTTATGTTATGATTCTACAGGCATATTATTTTTTGTGATTGTGATTTCATTTTCTGAGCTGTTATTTCAAAAAATTGCCTATCTATATACTTTTGAGATGTACTATATATGTTGAAGATTCAAAAGGTGTTTGCTAAATAAAAGTGTACATTATAGAGGTTTTATTACATATGAAACTTTTTTTTTTTTTAAATAAAAAGTACATGAGTAATTTAGAATAATTTCAAATAATAACTAAAATTGAAAAGTATCTAATTTTTACCTCATGATGATATGCATGATGAGATGTTGTTCTAGTAGCATGGTAACGCTGCCATTGACTTCCTCTTCGGACAAAAGTATGACCTATTAGAAAATATTTCAAATAGAAACATTATAAATAATGTTTTCTGATATACAAAATATAATGTAAATATCTCAGGGTTGCCACACCAATTAAAAAATATAGAAAATACAAAAAATTGAAAAATTCTTACTTTTTTTTTTTTTTTTTTTTTTTTTTTTTAACCCAAAATGATATTTTTAAATCTTTGAAAAAAATGTGCATACCTATAGCATTTATATACTGGAAATTTTGAAAATGTACTCTATTTTTTTAACGGCACTTTTGTAATTACCTTTTAATCTATTTCATAGTTTACAAATGAGACAGTTATAAAAATCGTTTCCCCAGTCTTTTTTTTTTCTTCATATAATTTGAGAATCTCTTTAAAAATAGATCTATAACGATTGTGCTAAGAATTTCTCCCTTTTATTCTTCTACATGTTGATTAAAGGATAATATTTTTATTGTATTTATTCCAGTGAGAGGAATATTCTAATTTAACTAGTAATCTGTGACTTTTGACCCAGTTATTTTACATAAAGATGATGTATATACATGCAAGGTAAATACAGGTTTTTTTCCCCCCTCCATATTTGAGTAGCAATCCTGACTATGAATAGATGTTTAATGTATATATTTCATCGTGAACATTTTGCAGCAATCAGATTTAAATTGATTTGTTAAGGCAACCGTCTCAGAGGTACAAATTTTATACAAGCTGACAGTCAAAATATGCAACTGATCTTACTTAATCAATCAGGAAAACAGCCACTGTCTGTTGAAATGACAGTCGATGTGGCGTGAAGGACTGTAACATCACAAAATCAAAAGAAAAAAAATGGTATGTCATATTCAGAATTTGTCACTGGTTGCAATAACATACATAGCCCATTGATTTTGCAATGTTCCAGCCACTGGTATCACACTTATTCCTACCATTATAGCTAATATTACTGTTTTTGTGATTAATTAAGAGCAACAACATATTTGAAGATCAGTTTATGCAAAATGGTTAACTAAAAATGTTGTAGCCTCTTGGATTAAAAAGCTATATTCCTATGGGAAAGGATGCTTTGATTAGCAGCTTTTATGAGATCTTAGCCAATTTAGCAGCTTATGGAATTAAAGCATAATTTATATAAATTTGTAACAGAAATAAACAAGAAAAAATCCAGTCATTTTCCACAATCCACAAGATTAAGTTTTTTGAAGTCCATGTTTTTGGAACTAAAATTTCCACCATCAAACTATTCATCAAAAAACAATTAGTTAAATTACAAGCAAACATTTCTAAAATAAAAGAGAAGTAAATGATTGCTGCTTTATTAATAAAATTAAAAGATAGAATTCTTAAAAGTCCTCCCCCTCCCCCATCTTGATTTTTTTCTATGAAACATTAATTATGATAATATTAGCATTTTGGAGCAAAGCGAGATTTTCCTAATTTGCCAATGAGTAAATGCATATTTTATCATAACAGTAATTTAAAAAATGTAGAAGGATAATCAATGAATGGAGGCACTATAATTTGACAATTTTATTCTTTTTTTAGTGCACTTTCAAACTTACTTTTTTTTTTTTTTTTTTTTTTTTGTCATTATAATTAAATGGTATAAATTTTATTAAGTTGTAAATATGGAACTTTTTAGTTCCCTGACTATCATTCCTATGAGTTGTGTTTGTTGCTCATGAAATTTGAGTTATGAGTACAGCAAATTAAAAATATTATTGTCATTTTTCAAAACAAAATATGACAGTTTTTTTTCAATTTATTTTTTAAAAGAGAAAATATTGTGCTTTATCAACAACATATTTGAATTTCATACAAATTTAAGTCTTTTCATAGTGAAAAAAAAAAAAAAACTACTATATGTTTAAATTTTTAAGTGCTGTTATAAAAAATGTATAAATCGTGATTTTTTATAAAATATGAAAATTGTTGTTTACTTAATTAATAAAAGATAAAAACCAAATTTTATGGCATATGACCTGTTTTTACCAAAAATTATAATACAGTTGAGGCAAAAAAATTATTATTAGATCCTAATTTAAATGAAACTATTTGGACATAAGCTCCTTTAATGAAAAATGAATTGTACAAATTCAGAGAAAATATACATGAACATAAATCAAGATACATATGTACACATTGACAAATTCAGTAATGTTTAATAGAAATTGATTAAAAAGAGTTTATGAAAACACATCACCAGAGAATATTAAATTTAAAAGCACTGAAATACACTAACTACATTATTTCTTTCTCTTTCCCTCTACACGACCATTAAACATACATTTATTAAAGTCAACTATATATAAGTAAGTTTATGTTTCACATCTACTCTGAGAAAATGACAAATTGAACGCTGAAATAAACATTAATTTTTCGTAAGGACACAAAGATACAACAACAACTTTATTTTATTATTATTATTTTTTAATTTTTAAACTAATTTCTCAGATATTAATTTCTGCAACAAAATAAAATGCTGGCAATTAGCTTATTGTGTTGTTGTGACAAAGGAAAATAGGAATAATGAGCAATATTACATATTAATTTATGCAGGGTTTCCAGCAAAACATGACTGGCAAATTCCTTGACCAAATCTAAAAACATTCCCTGACCAAACGAGCATGCAACAAAATTTGCCACTTATTTTTGTAATTCTTTGTCAAAATTAGCGACTTTTTCTGCGATTGTTCTTCAAATTACTCTCTTATTATATATATACATTTTCCCTGCGATTAATTAATTTTGTGATTTTTTCTCCCCTGAGACTGATGAATTTCATGCCATTTTTCATTTTTTCTCCAAGACTTTTCAGAAAATATTTGTCAATTTCCTGACTTCTCCTATATATTTCCAAATTTCCCTGACTACTTTGAAATTCCCTCACTTTGCATGATGCTGGGAACCCTGTTATGCTATTTGTAATCATAAAATGTAAAAGGAAAAACAATTTTTAATTGGCATTAAAGACTATTCATTAGGACCATAAAAGTGAAATATTTTTGCAGGTCAAAATGACACTTAAAAAAAACTTCCATAAAACCAAATACTTTCATATTCCTCTTTCTATATCATTTTTGATGCTGGGAACCCTGTTATCCCATTTTCTCATAAAATGTAAAAGGGAAAACAATTTTTAACTGGCATTAAAGACTATTCATTAGGACCATAAAAGCTAAATATTTTTGCAGGTTAAAACGACACTTAAAATAACTCACATAAAACTAAATATTTTCATATTCCTTTTTCTATGATATCATTTTTGATATTTTTATTATCATTATATATCATTTTGTTGGTTTCTCACAAGGAACATTTATAAACATAAAAATAAAGAATTGTGCTTTTTTTTTTTTTTTTCCCCTCTCACTCTTTAAATGAATTCCATGTTAGTTATTTATTTTTGTTTTGTCTCAAACTTAAGATTTATTGGATAACTGGTCATTTTTTATTGTACATTATTTATTAATTTACAGTCCTGCACAAGTCTGACTGTAGCTGACCCAAAAATTATTTAAAAAATTGGCCAACCTTAAATTCAACCTGCGCCTGACACACTTCAAATCAAACCCAAAGTTAAAGAAAATGAATCAATATTTAAATATAATTATGTAAAAATAATCTACCATTATAGGTTTAATTTCAATTTTATCTTTATATAAAAATGGAATATTAAATACTCATTAATATATTCAAATATACATTTTTTTTCCCATTTGAAAAACATCCATGGTTTTTCTTTTTCAAAAAAATCAGGTACACCCGAACTTGACTAAAAAGAGTCAAAGCGCAATCTGGAGCTGATCTAAACCTAAAACATTTTAAGCGAATTAGACATGCAATCAGTGTTGAATTCAGACACTTTTCTCCGGGAGGGGACATTATAGAGTTCTGAGGAGAAAAATTGTACTTTCTGACCACTGAAAACGCAAAATTTCAATTTTTCTGAGGGAGGGTGGGGGCACACACGCACACACATTTCATTGCTCTGGGGGAATATCCTCCCCCGGGCCACCCCCTGAATTTAACACTCCATGCAATAGAAAAGAAATTAGCGTCTACTTGAGCCATGAGTTGAGATTTGCCAGTTTAGCTAAAATTGGATTACCCAACCAATGCAAGACCTTAATTTAGACCATTTTCTGTTGCAGCTTTTGTCATAAATATTTTCTAATTTTTTTTTCTTTTCTTTTTTTTTTTCTAACTAGACCTTTTTTCTTCATCTCACCTAAAATAAAAAAGATTTTGTGCAATGCAAACACAACACATTGCATTATCACATTAAGATACAAAAATCCAATTTCATGTTCATAAGTAAAGTAGTTAAGGATTCAAGAAGTTAAGAATAGATTTTATTACAACAAAGGAAAAAGCTACAAGTTATGGGGGAAACTACAAAAGTAAGAAAATAAAAGAAAACATCACGATAGAATTATAATTAGTATTTAAAATACTAGATTAAAACATAAAAAGGGGCAAAACAAATATTTTAATCTACCTTGAAAAAACATATTGAATAATTCTTCAGGAGAGATATCACCTGCAAGAACAAAATATTTAATTAAATTTGAATATTAATCACAATCAAAGCATATTATTTTTTTTGTTCTTTTTACAATTCAATAACAAAATCTAATTATATTTTTTGACTGTTTTATAAATACAACGGAATTGAAAACTTGGAATTCTCATATTTAGTATCACTTTGCTAATTTGAAATCTGCCAGTTGAGAATGGTATATAATCTGAAATGATATTTGATACTACATATAAAAGGTTTAAAAATATATTTTTAATTATTACTTTCTTCTTTACTTACCATAACCTTATATAAGAATTTCATGTAACCTGAAACTCTGGTAGTCTTAACCAAACCCAACTCCGATTTGTCTGAATTAGTAGAGTTCTCCTATTGTTAAAAACCTACTGAATAAAAACTCTTTTTTCTTAAAAACAGTGGATTTTATTTTTATTTTATTATTATTTTTTAATAATAATTAACTTACATAAAATAGACAAATTTTTGGGTAAGTACGAATTTTGCAGTTAAGAGAGAGAAAGAGAAAGAAAGAAGGGAGAAAAATACATTTTACAAAACACTGAATAACATATCACTATTAACAAACATTTAAAAATAATTTAATCTAGCTAAATTTCTTGGCAAGTAAGGATCTTGTAGTGTAAGAAAAAGTAAGCAAAAGAGATAGGGGAAAAAATATACATACATACATTTTACAAAACAGTGATTATCAATACATACATAGATATTTATATATATATCTGATTAAAATGGTAAAATTAATGGAACAAACATATTAATACAAAATAAAACCATATAGTAGATGTTTCAAGATTGAAACAAGCTTTATCTCCCCCATTAGTACAATTATCGATCAAGATTTAACAATTGTTTTAAAGGTTCAGGAATATATGTCAAAACAGTACCACTTAATTAATGCTTAAAACATTTACTCTAAAACTTTATTTTGCATTTTTTAAAATGCTGTTTATACATTTATTTCATTAAATGTCTAGTTTTTAATTTTTTTAAATCACAATGTACAATTATATTCATTATAAGATTATGAATTATAGTCTTATAATCTTTATATACTATATTTTTGCAGTAAATTTGTGAAAAATTACAGAAACAGATGCAATGTTGAATTTGTTTCCTCAATGAATGCTAAGTTTAAGAATATAAATGAAATTTGTAATAGCATTAAAATAATAATGAAATTTTGAATATAATAATAAAGAACTTTTATTATTATATTTTAACTTATATTATTATTAAAAAAATAATAATAAGTCATTTTTTTACATAAAATTATTTTAAGAAAAGTCACTTTTAAAAAGTAAAACAGAAATAAATAATATTAAATGCTAGATCTAGATGAAGATTTAACTAGCTTTAATTATGTATATGAAGTTGCAGTTTCATTAATTTCATCCTTTTTTATACTACCACAAAATATTCACACTATTATATATATAATATTTACAACAATAATTAATAAAACTGGTTAATATTTTTACAATCACCGATAAAGTTAAAAGGAAATAAAAATGATTTTTAGACAATTTTTTTGTTGTCTGTTCAGTTCACAATAAAATTACCACATCAATAGCAAGGAGATAATTCAATTTAAAGGAGGTGATCTGTGGCCTATAATCAGATAAAAAATATAATTTCAGAGGGGAGTGGCGGGGGGTGCTTGTATTACCCCTTTAAGTTTGCTTACCCAGTCAAAATATCCAATTCACATGGTAAGGATACATCAGCCGATTTTAGTTTATATATAACAGATGTAGCAAGGATTATTTCAATGATTAAAAATATTCCTTGACTTTTTTCAGAATAGGTTTTGTTTTATTAAAAGGACTAAAAAACAAGCATAAATTGCTGGTACCGAAAAAAAATGTAAACTTTATGAATGAAAGAGAGAGAGAAGGAGCTGATCAACAAGAATTTTCATGCCGGATCAACAAAATTCTCGATTTTCTGTGCTCGATCAATGAAATTTGTAATTCTTCCATGCCTGATCGACCAAATTTGCACATTTTTCAAAACCAATTGACAAAATTTGAAATTTTTATGAAGCTGATCGAGAAAATTTGCATTATTTCCTCGCCTGCTAAACAAAATTAACAATTCTTATGAAACTGATTGAGAAAATGCTGGATTTTTCCACACCTGATTAATGTAATTCACGATTTTGTTCCGTACATGATCGTCGAGATTCGTGATTTTTCCACACCTGAACAACGCAATTCGCGATTTTTCCACACCTGATCGGCAAAATTTGCGATTTTTCCGCACCTGATCGACGAAATTCGCGTTTTTTCTGCACCTGACCGACAAAATTCGCACTTTTTCTGCACCTGATCGACGAAATTTGTGATTTTTTCGCACCTGATCGACGATATTTGCGATTTTTCCATACCTGATCGACGAAATTTGTGATTTTTCCGAAACTGGTCGACAGAATTCGTGATTTTTACGAAGCCGATTGACGGAATTCGCGATTTTTACGAAACCGATCGATGAAATTCATGATTTTTCTTCACATGATCAACAAAATCCATGATTTTTCTTCGCATGATCAACAAAATCCGCGATTGTCCTTCGCAGGATCGAGGAAATAGGTGACTTTTTTTCACATGATCGGTAAAATTTGAAATTTTTCCGAGCCTAATCGACAAAATTTGCAATTTTTACGAAGATGATCGAGAAAATTTATGATTTTCCTCGCCTGATCAACAAAATTCATTTTTTTACAAAGCTGATCAACGATATTCGCGATTTTTCAAAGCTGATTGACGAAATTCTCGATTTTTTCTCTCATGATCAACAAAATTCAATATTTTTTTTCTGAGTCTAATCAACAAAATGTCCCACGCCTGATCTACGAAATTCACAATTTTTACTCAGACGATCGACAAAATTAGTGATTTTTCTCGCTTGATCAACAAATTTCGTGATTTTCCACAGCCGATCGAGAAAATTCGTGATTTTATTAGAGCATATTCGACGTAATTAGCAATTTTTACGCGTGTGATCAACAAAATTTGCAATATTCCCGTCTCCGATCAACGAAATTTGGAATTTTTCGGAATTCGATATATAACACTGGCGATATTTCGGCGTCTGAACAATGAAATGTGCACCTTTTTCCACCCTTAATTCATGAAATATGCATTTTCCACGCCAGATCAACGAAATTCACGATTTTTGTACTAACTGGCGAAATCTGCATTTTTTTTATGCGGTAAGATGAAACTCGCGATTTTTTTTCTCTGGATAAATTGATGAGATTCACGATTGTTTTGCAACCGATTAACGAAATTTTTATTTTTTCCTTGCGTTATCGATAAATTTGCAATTTTTCCGTGCCTTATCAATGAAATTTACAATTTTTTTGGCCGTGCCCGATCAACGATAGTTGCGTTTTTCTTTCATGCAATAAAACGAAAAAACATGCAATTTTTTTTTTCAATCGATGAATTTAATGTGCGATTTTTCACATAAGACAGACAAAATTCAAGATTTTTCTGTGCCAGATCAGGGAAATTTGCTATTTTTTTCCTAACTTCATGGACAAAATTCGCGATTTTTCAATATCTGATGAGTGAAACTTGTGATTTTTGCAAGTCTCATCGACAAAATTCACTTTTTTTCTGCACTTAATCAATGAAATTTGCGATTTTTCGGTGCCGAACAATGAAATTTGCGATTCTTAAGTGACGAAATTTTATATTTTCCCGCAGAAAATTGACGAAATTTACGATTTTTTCATGTCACATCTGCACAAAAATTGTATTTTTTCCCAGTTGTAAATTGACAGAACTCGTGGGCCACACGTTAACCCATCGTGGGCCACAGGTTGTGCATCCCTAATGTAAATAATGAATATGTTTTCAGGTCAAAGGTAAAAATGATGTAATAGATGTGTAATACAGTTTAAAATAGCCTCAAACTGAAAATAACATATCAATTACAGGATGAATTTCAAATAATTGTAAATACGACTCACAAGTACTATAAATGTTTGGAAATTAAGAAATACATTTAATACATAAAATAATAAAATTAGATCACATATCAAATATATGGACAGAAATAAATTAAAAGCTTTCAGAAGATTAATCAAAGTTTATTAATTAATTAGCTGGATGATTAATTGGTATATAATTTTCTTTATATGATTTTAATTTTCATAAAATAATTAAGCCTTTATTAAAAAAGTAAACATAGCTATTGCTTTTACAAGTACATGCAAGTATATTTTTAATACATACACTAGCTGTTTAACCCGTTCTATGCATGGGAGATTCAATTTAGAAAAATAATTTTCTACTACTTTGCATTTTTTTAAATGAAATTTAATTTATTATGTTATTACGGCAGCAGGCGGTAAAACGATATATAAAATATTTTGTTGATGCTTGTGATAAAATGTTTCTGATTATATATATATTTTTAAATGTAATAATTAAGCACAATTAACTAATCTCTAATTATTTGCATGCAATGTAAAAGAATTATCGTAATACTAGCTACAGGTCCTTAGTATTGAAGCATATGTAATATGTATATCTCACATCGTAATAATCATTAAAACTGTTAAGAACTCGTGCTATTACAGGCTATTTCGTAAATACAGGCTACTCGCATGGGTGCAAGAAGGCCATGCAAGCCAAGACTGAAAACTTTTCTGATTATTAGAAACCGCTTAATAGAAATGGGCTAGATGATTTCTAGGTCTTGCATTATGGTTTAAAATTATCTCTTGCAATAAAAGAAAGAAGTTAAAAGGTTTTTAGAATAAAATTATTGTTATTTTCACATATAAAGCAAAATTTACTATTAGTCAAAAATTTCTCCAAGACTGAAATCAGTCCTAAGACTGGAGGTCTTGCACCCATGGCTACTCGTGCTATTTTATGTTAAAAAATGAATATAAAAAAGACAAAAATTCATCAAAAATATAAATCTATTTAAAATTTTTGAATGTTTTGTCCTAATCGTTTATGGGTCCTATACCAGCAACCGATGCACCGAATTTCCTCCAGAAATTCAGAAACTACATGATGCAAGTCATGTAGTTTCTGAATTTTCGAGAATATACAGATGCACACACAGATTTTAATATGCATATAATTTAACAGTCTGAGAGGCAACTGCGAAAAACCTTACTGTTACTGAGCATTTATAAATCAAACATTTTGTTTTATTTTATTAAATACATCTTTTATTGAATTTAACTTTAATTATGAGAATGTTCAATTATGTAGAATTTGCAACAGTTAACTCTTGTTCCTTGGTACACAATCATTCAAAAAAAAAAAAAAAAAAAAAAAAAAAAAAAAAAATATTAAAAGCCTTGTGTGCATATTACCTAAAATTAGCTTAAAAAAAAAAAAAAAATTACATAGATTTAATGAAAGACAAGAATTAAACTCAAACAGTACAAAAAGCCACAAAAATGATATAATGATACTATTTAACCAATCTCATAAGCAAACAAGTACATTTGCATTTTCTGGATCTAATTTGATTTAAATTCATTTATAATAGAAGCAGCACTTTAAAATATTTCAACAGGTATAGATCTAACAGTCATGCAAAACATTCTTTTCCCTAATAATGACAGAACTGGAAATTTGATACTTTGTATTTTCTACTAATTGAGAGGATCAATAAAACCATCATCCATTTCAGTGTATAAATTTATTATCATAAAACCATAAAGTTTCATTAATTTCTACAAATGTATCATTGTTAAAAGAATTAGAACATAGTTTTATTCATTTAATTTATAGTTTATAATTTTGAGTATTTTGAAACTAATTTGCATTTCTAAATTATTTCATCTTCTGCAAAACACATAACTTAATTATGTTTATGTTATAGTTATGATTTTTGGGGACACATAACTTAATTATGTTTTCATTCATTCTTTAAAGTTATCAATTAAAACTATTTAAAAATGGGCAATGAATCCCAGATCCTCTTCAGTTGCAAGTATTTGTGACTGTAATTATGCAGATGGTTGGAAACTCAGCACTTGTTGATATATGTTTCCCATCCCCTAAAAGTTCAGTAATAACAAAACAAATTTTAATACTGATTTTTTTTTTCTTTTTTTCTATTCAACTGAGTTTAAACATTCTAATGTTAATATTTTATCCATCCATAATTTCTGTAATACCATTTCTGTTTTCTAATACAGAAGTGATAATATAAAGTGTGGGACAACCTCAAGTAATTTTCAGACTAAAACAACCCTTATACAATTACTCAAAAATCAATGAGTATTTTTTTAAAACTTTCTCTTGGTAAAATGATCACATAGATGCAGATTATTAGCATTAATAACAAAATAAATAAATAAATAATAAAATAAAATAAAATTTTGAAAATTATTATGTGGTTTGGGGTAATTTCCAGACAGCTGTTTGTAGAGCTATTTAAGGAGACAAGTTGAACAATAATTAAGAGATGCCATTGTAAAATGTTATGTCAAAAAATGGAGTATGTACTAGACCATTTTGAATGCAGAAAAAAGACATGCAAGCAATTCTAACTGTACAACTGAAATCCATTTATATTTTCATGAATAAAAGAATGTTTTATGGTACCTTGTCACACAAAAAGTTTAGCTACAGCAGCAACACCTGTTTTACATACATTTATGGAAATCAGTAAAGCATTTCAGATTTTTAAAAAGAATTTTAAGATTATATAAGAACATAAATTACCATAAATTTTGTTTAAAAAAAATTGTTTAGTAGCCTAACTTGCTCTTTCACACTACAATAACATTTTTATACAGCATTAATTTCGACAATTATATTTCGACTATTGTAATTTTCTTTGACGATAAAGATATTTTTATAAAATATTTCAGATTGTTATACAGCATCTTCAATAACTTTAAAATAGAAAAGATCAACAAACTGAATCACAATATGTCCAAAAAACAAAAAAGACTTTGCAGGAACTTTAACTTGATACTTTTTTAGCCAACAATAGCAATTACTTCTAAGTCAGGTTTGAAAATTTCATTTCAACTTCCAACAGATTTTTCATGTCATAATCTTTATGGAACAACTTTTGTACTTGTCCCAGATAGAATGTTTGGTCATAATATATTGCATATATATTTGATTCTGGAATAGCACCCTGTACTTTCTTCATAAATTTTACTATCTGTCGGGCATTAAGAGGCAAATATTTCTTAAATAGCTCGATGGTGTCATCACTACTTAACATAAAGTTATTTTAATGACAATTACAAAAGACCTCAATCTCCCAGTTAAAATGACAATACTAGGTGACATTTCAAATAAAATCTTATTCATACCCACAAAAAATAAACTTTTGAAAATATATTAATAACATTTTAGCAGCAAACTCCACTTAGTATTTTCATTTTAAAAGTTATATTTTAATAAGTAACCTTACATAAGCCACTTGCTAACAATTAATTTGCCATGTAGGAACACTCAAAATACATTTTGTAACACATATTAGCTTCTTGAAATTAACCCAAAAGCTATCTGATAATTATAGTTTTTTTTCTAAAAAAAAAAAAAAAAAAAAAAAAAAAATCAGTTCTTTTTGGAATGTACACTGTAATAATTTTACTTCATCATTTGCAGAATGATAACATTCTATTATATCCAACTATATGTAAACATGAAGAAGCACTTGTATTGGAGTTGCTACACCTGAGAAATTGACATTTGAAGTTAGTGAAACAAAAAGTTTAATGGTATTTTTTTTTAACATTTAGGAAACTAATTCTGTACAAGATAGAGTAAACTGCTAGTCACTATGAAAATGTTAACTGAAATAGAAAAATAGTTGGTTTAACTAAAGATAAAACTTATGGCCAGATTCCTATTACTGTTGTCTTATAATTACCCTGTCTGTTAATCCATTCATAATTTCTGTTACCATACCTATTTTCTAAAACAGAAGTGAAGATGTAAAATGTAAGACATGTGAACTCTTTGAAAATTAAAACTATTTGTAAATTACAAATGGATTAAGAGATAGCAGTAAAAGAATCTGGCCATAAATTTTATTTTTAGTTAAACCAACTTTTTTCAATTATAGTTAGTATTTTCACAGTAACTAGCAGTTTACTCTGTCTTGTACAAAATAAATTTCCTAAATGTTATAAAAATTATCATTGAACTTTTTGTTTTACTAATTTCAAATGTCAATTCCTCAGGTGTAGCAACTCCAATACAAGTGCTATTTTATGTTTATGTTTCTCTTTTTGAAAATTACTCCTGGCTATTTCAAAATCAGGCTGATTCATAAAATTTTAAGTGAGATGCAAACCCAATAATTTTTATGAAACCTCCTCCCCCCTCTTTCTTCAAACCAAATGTCTCTTCTGTGATAACTTTATTAAAAATCATTATCTATTAACTTTTCACACACAATTACTCCCAATTATGAAGTAATTTTTTTTTCCAAGTTAAATTTTAGTAATTTATTGCATTATATATGATTTATGGGGATGGGAGGAAAGAAAAAGCAAACAATATCCCATATAGTTGAAGATCTTATAAAATTACAAATAACAAATTTAAAAAAGGCAATAAATTTTTAAATCATTTTATTCAAATATCCGACATAGCATATATGAATCTGTCAAAGAAAAGCATATCATAGAAATGAAATATAGAAATTATTTTTTAGCCTCTATACGAAAAGCATTATGTATATTAGAAATGAATCAAGCTCTTTTTTGGGAGCCTGAGCCTGATGATTCAAAATCCAAGCCTGGAAAATTTCATGCCATCACAACCTGAGACAGCCTAGACACGATACCAAAAGTGTGCAGTAGAAGTTAACATTTAAAATGGTTTCAAGAGTAATTTTGTTACTTAAGAAATTTTTTCTTACATAGAAATAAATATTAATCCTAAATGACAACTTTTAATACATTTATGTCCCTGAGACTTGTTTAAAATAGCAAATATTGTTGTTTGTACCCAATTACAGGCAGAAATTTACAAAAATTACAAATCTTATTTTTTAAAAATTTCGTTGTACAACTATGATAGAAGGACTTGAGATCTGTTTTCCAGCCATTCTGGAAAAAGATTTCAAACAAAAAAATAAGGATAGACAAGAGATATTCCATGTCTTTTTTATGTTACTAAAACTGTCCATGAAAAGGCTTCAAAATAAGATTTTTGCCTTATATTTTTCAATAATAATTTAATTCTCTTCCGAACTGATTTTTAAAGGGTTGTGAAGCTCTAAGAAATTTACACTGAATTCTAGTTTCTTAAATACTACTTGACCAATTTTAAAAGATCAGCCTTGACATAGTGCCAAAATAATGGACCTTTCCTGAAGGTAGAGAAACTGCTAGTAATATTTATGTTTTCCTCCATTCTCTACAAAAGCAATACTAAGACAAACTCCCTTTTCATTGCCCTCAGATCTTTTATCAATAATAGACTCATACTTTTACTCATATGACCAGTCTTTAATACTCTGCTCAGCAGTAGCAAGTTTTTTTTTCCTGTTTTCAATTTATGAATAACTAAAATTTTTACTCTGAGTCTGAGACTAAAAATTGAGCCATGAAAGCAAAGATGAAACATCCTATTTGGAAATACTGGTGATAAAAAATTAAAAAATCTGTCAAGTATCACAAAAGGTTTAAGTAAAGCTAGTTTCTATCATCAACAAATATGAACTAGGGATAATGTTCATCCACACAGAATAAAATATGCACAAAAATAATTATACTGTAATAAAAAAAAAATTGTTTTTAACCTTCAAATGTGCCTCCATAAGCAGCATGCGCTTGGCGGAATGAATGATTCTCAGAGGCATTCACAGCATCTAAACCATAAGTGTCATATTTTTTTCTTTTCACTGGATCACTCAAGACATTAAAAGCGTTTCCAATAGCTGTTACAGAAAATATTTGGTTACATGTTTGAAAATAATACACATAATCCACATAGAAAATAATAAAGTCAATCTGTAAAATGCATTTTTCATACTCACATAACTTTATGTTAAAACAAAGTTTAACATGTTGACTGCCAAGACTATTATTAACCTTGTGTTTCAGCATTAGGTATCTTGTGGTTGGCAGTAAACATGTTATGGTATGTGTTTACTATTGAAGATAAAAGATTAGAAAACATAAAACAGACGAGTTTATTAATTTATTGAATTTACAAATCAAATTTGAAAAGTTGCAAATTGGAAGGAGGCGGGGAGTCAATCAATACTTGGTTGGTTGGTTGCAAGTGCTAGGGTCATATTTTGCATACATGGGTTAAAAAAGACTTGACATCTCTGTTTAAAGTTGAACTGGACCCACTACAAACATTTATGCCTAAATCAGGATTTAAACCAAGCATATTTTGTCTAAATGTAAGTGCCCTAACCACTGAACAAGCAGGTAGGCCAGTAACACAGAAACAAAAAAAACAGTTGATATTGAAATTTTCTTTTTTTCTTAAGAACTGTTAAAGTAAATTCAATAATTTTATAAAAGTAGTATAAAAAAAATCATTTGACAAGAAAGGATTATGAAAAATAAAACAGTTCTACAATCTAAAAATCAATTTTTTTAAATACATTGAGAGCTATGGTGACAGACTATGAGCTTTCCGTTTAGCTGTGTCAGTCACCAGTGACTGACAGTGAAAAATATGATATAAAACTAAAGAGATTATATGTTTTAAAGTAATTATTAAGAAAATATAATCCTGTAATAAATAAAAGTTAAGTAAATTTTCAGTAATTACTTAAAACAATATAAATTTTTCAGCTTGATACCATATTTTAGACTGTCAGTTCCCAGTGACTGACGTGGCACTAAACCTGTTAAAAGTAACATTATTAAAATAAATTAACTTTCCACACAAATGAAATTAATTTCCATATTTTCCATAAATTTTTCAATTGATTTTCCCCTTTTAAAGTGTATTATAGAAAATAATTATATAATAAATACACAGAATGAAATTGGAGAAAGAAGACATATTTTATAGCAAGATATACACAACTGAATTATCAATACAAAAATAATTTAACAAATATTGCTCTTATTATTACAAACACATAATTTTATGTAGGAAAATTATAAAACTGACCTTTGAATGCCTCAACAGCACCAGGTGCTTTATTTTTATCAGGATGAAACTGAAGAGCAAGTTTCTTATATTGCTTACGAAGATCTGCTTCAGTAGCATCCTTAGTCAGACCCAAGATCTCATAATAATCACGGCAATTGCGAATCCTAAAATAGTAAAATATTTATTCCAGTATTTTTTAAGAATATTTTTGTCCTAAATAAAATTTTATATTAATTCAAATTTAGTCTAGTTGTTAACTAAGTGTTTGATGATTCAAGATGGTTATGGTTCAATTGAATAATCAAGCTATTACAATAATTGGAAACAAAATGAAATTTAGATAGTTTGTCTCAGCAATAACAAACAGTACTAGAAGAAACACTGTATCTGTTAACCCTCTTAACTGCCGGCAGAATTTGACGCAATCTCCATTGCCTAATGCAATCGAGATTGTGTCAAATTATATTTAGTAATATAATACTGCAATTTAGAAAGATGGTGAATGATTTTTTAAAATAAGAAAGAAAGAAAGAAAAAAGATGCACATTTTATAAGTGTGTAGAATAGGGTGGAGCGAAAAAATTTTTTTTTTGAAAATCAAAAACGGGTAGGTGCCAAAAGTTGCCTTTATACTAGTACATTAACTGCGTGAAATTTTACCGCTGAAAAAAAATGGCTTGAGTCTGCGCTTTTGCTCCAAAAATCGAAATTTTGGGTAAAATTTGTCATTTTTTGACATTTTTTCAAAAAAAGTAAAAAAATTCCTACAGAGCTGGTTAGTATTTAAAAGTGTTGGTTAGACCTTTATATTTATCTGCTTAATATTTTTAAACTATAAAACAATATCTGTAATCTGTATAATTGGAGCAAATCTGACAACTTTTTGTGAAAAATCAGCGTTAACCTCTCTATTGGAGCATACAACGAAATGTTTTTTGAATGCATTTCTTACCTAGCTGCTTTCAAAACTACTGTGTATATAACTCATAGAGGTGGTTGCATTATCCCACCCGTCTCAACCACCCAATCATCTAGGCCCAGTGTTTTATTTATGTATTGAATTGCTACTTTTTTTTCCGAAGACGAGTATAAGTTTTCTATATATCAAAGTAATTTATCTCTTCTTTGTATTCTTTATTGGATGATTTGGATTGCTGGTGTGACCTGCTGCACGTATATTTTTATACCATGTATAACAGAAGAGAAGCTGAGTAATGTATTGGGTATGTTCTTAATTGAACCTATTCAGCAGTCTATTATCTTCATTAAATTTTCATGCAATTAATACATTATGATTGGGAGTTCTGTTACCATAGCATTTTTTCAATCAATTACATTTTATATATAATGATTTTCCTAAAAATTTATTGTATGAATTCAATTTTTAGTATGTCATCATTTACTGTACTTATTACATTGAATACATTTTGAGAAGCTGGCTGCTTAATATTATGACGATCGTCAAAGAGAATTGCAAACAAAATGTGCGTGTAAAACAACAATATTTCTAAAGAAGTTTTAGTATGCTTTTTGTCGTTTCCTGTGTTGTTCGATAGTCTAGTAATTTCTAATAAGATTTTAGATCCATTATTTAGGTGTGTAGTACATTTGGTATAAAACATCCCGCGGTATAAACTTGGATTATACATTTTGTGAGTGAACATATAGACGCTGATTGCCAATCTGTGCTTATATAAAGCGGAAAATTTTATTAACTTTATGAGCTGTCTTTTGTGTGAGATGTTTTCTAAACTCCTATTCCCCATTCCTTCTGAGAAATAGCTTTCCTTATGAATTAGCTTTGCAATCTCTGACAGAAATTTTTAGTCTGTTCTGAGTATCTTTTTCTCAATTTGAGAAAACAATTTTTCAAAATTATTCTCTATTTTATTAAAAAAAAAATGCAATAGGAAGTGAATAGTACGTAGGCAAAGATTTTCCTTATTGATCCAGTGAATCCATGTAGCGTAGAACGTTTTATACCGACTTCTCTAATAATTGGCACAGAGGAAATTCACTGGAGTTGAAGTAGCGAATGATTCAATATTATACGCAATTCTAAGCTTACCCCATGCAAAATGGTTCACAGTGACAAATAAAATTCTCCTAATTTTAAATGAGCACTTATAGTCGATTAGAATAGGTAATACCCTAGTACTATGCATTATATGTTTATGCCCAGGACATTTCACCATCAAATGTTGTCCACTCTTAAAAAGAGGATCTAAAAGTTAATAGGAAATTACCTGGATACGAAAACACTTAGAAAACGGCATAAAACTAATGCAAAAAAAAGTTATTTACAACAGCGGTTGCTTTACACATGGAGAACAAATTTTCATTGCAATTCTCGCTGACGATCACCATCACATTAAACAGCTCACTTCTCAACATATAAAAAATGCAAAAGTAGAATAAATGATGGCATACTTATAGTTGAAATATCTGAAATCATCTTTGAAGCAAATCATTACATAAAAAAAATACAATTGACTGAAAAAATGTTGTGGTAACAGAACTTCCAATCACTATTCATCAACTGAATGTAAGTTTGATAAATATAATAGATGGCCAAATAGATCCCTTTAATAGATTCCCGTGCAATACTCTGCTTGTCATTTTTTTGTATAAACTGTAAAAATATACCTGAAGATAGTTACAGCAGCATGTGGATGCAAAGAACAGATGCACAAGGTGGAAGCATCGAAAACATGCCAAATTTTTATAAAGAAAATCACAAATCAATGTATAAATAAAACACTGTATTAAGATGATCAAATAGGTGGGCCGGGTGGTATAGGAAATATAGCCACCTCTACGACGCATGTCCAAGGTAGTTTTGAAAACAAGAGCTGTATTAAAAACAAGAATTCGTTGTATGACCCAATAGAGTGGTAATGCTGTTTTTTTACTAAAAGTTGCCTGTTTTGCTCCAGCTATAGGGAATAAACATATTGTTTTAAGCTTAAATATGTTAAGCAGATAAATATAAAGGTCTAAGCAACACTTTCAAACATTAACCAGCTCTGTAGGAATTTTTTAATTTTTTTGAAAAAATGTCAAAAAATGACAAATTTTACCCAAAATTTCGATTTTTGGAGCAAAAGCGCAGACTCAAGCCATTTTTTTTCAGCGGTAAAATTTCACGCAGTTAATGTACTAGTATAAAGGCAACTTTTGGCACCTACCCGTTTTTGATTTTCAAAAAAAAATTTTTTTTCGCTCCACCCTAGTGTAGAACACAGTTCTACTGGTGAAAATTGGCCTGCTGTCCTGACAGCTTGCTATTTTTATGATACAGTGAAACATCCACTTAATAAAGTCTCATCATTAACCACTTTATTATGAAGAAAATTCATTAAATAAAAATCAACTCAAATTCATGAAATTTGTAGAATAAAATACAGATGCATAAAATGAAAAATACATATAAAATGGGAATATCGGAAAAATGTAATTTTAATTCTGGCAGTTAATTTTTATGCAATGTAGACATATGAGAAAAATTTAATTAGAATAATGTCTAAAAAAATACATTCAAAATAGAGGTAATTAAAAACTGAAGTGTAGCATATCTTTTTTCTTTTTACTCAGCATTCCAAATCCATAACTTAAAAATATTTTTGCATTTTTGTAAGTACACAAACAATTTATCTGTAGTATGTTTGTGAATCTGAAATCCCCTTCTTATTGTATGGAAGGCTTTTAGCATTTTTTTAAGGTTTTTCATATTATCTATTATCAACTTCATTACTCACTATAGTTTCTTCAGAGCATTTTATTACAATATGCAGTATGTCATCGCCAATAGGAAGTTCAGTTGTGTTAATTGGAGCAAACTTCATTATATAAAATATAACTTTTGTAATATGGAGATTAATTAATATATTAATGGTGTTCAAAATCAAGGTTTAGCAGGATATTTTGTTAAGTATAGACTTTGTTAAAAGGAAGATCCACTGTATATGGAGGTATTCTCTAAAGGCATTTATACATGTCCATGGCAGTTAAGGGGTTAACATAAGATAAAAGCAAGATTTTATATACTGCGATAAAAATAATTTCATAGCAAACTGCTTTTCGTTTAGAGCAACAAATGTTAGACTAATTTCATTCCAAATAATTTGTAAGAGTATACTATGCTAAAAAAACTAACTCAGAAAAAATAAAAAGTACAGAATTAAAATTTTTTGTGATGAATTAATACAGTGAAACCTCCAAATAAGGGACACCTATGGGACCGCAACTTTTGTTCCTTAAATAGAGGTGTCCCTTATTCGAAGTTTCTTACACAGTGAAACCTCCAAATAAGGGACATCTATGGGACTGCAATTTTTGTCCCTTATTCGTAGTGTCCTTTATTTAAAGGTTTCACTATAATTATGAGAAATTTTACACCTTATAACACAAATATGGATTAATTCCAACACAGCTGCCATGAATTCTACATAATTCTTGTGGTTTATTGTACTATAAAACTATAAGCACATTATAAATTAAATTAATTCTAGTGCATTTAAATTAAGATCCTAATAAGTTCTATCTACCCTATTCTCACAAAACATAAAATTAAGAAAGAGGGAGAACCCTCCTTATATACGTCACAAAAAAAAAAAAAAAAAAAAAAAAAAAAACACCAAGGGGAATTTTTTATTGGCTCTTCCCTTACATTTATTTTTCCTCTCTTTTATTTACGTTAATTCTGCTCTTATAATAATAGAGTCTTTTTAGCCAGAAGACATATTAAATATTTCAAAACATGCTGTTATTATTTTTTTGATATATAGAAAGTTTTTTTCCCCCATTGTGATATATTTTGCACCAGTATTTAAAATATTTGAATGAAATTAATCCAGTCAGAAGCGACTTTTAATTTACCTATATTTCTAAAAACTTAATCTTTAACTGAGAATTTTAGGCTTACTAGGTGCTTAAAATATTGCACATTAAAAGAACATATAGATAAATGCAAAAACATCAAATATATATGCATCATATCATCAATTCTAATGTAATTTGTATTTCTTATACTTATGTTATATCAAATTAAAAAACATATATAATAATAGAAGACCATTAAAACACATTTCTCAACATAATGCATATACAACTTTTTTTGCATTTACTGCTATTTACAGACAGCCCATTTTTACACACTATTTCATCTTTATTACCTTAATTTAATGCTTTTATGAAAAAAACTTTATTATTATATTAAACAATTTTCAGAAATGAGTAAAAAATGATTTTGTTTAGCTATATTTGAAAGATAGAGATAATATAGATGATGAAAAAACTAATAAACCAGAGGAGCACAAATAAAAATATAAACAACATCTAATTATATATATAAAACCCCTCCGTGTATAACAATTCCGGGATCAAGCTATCCACGTGAAAAAAAAAACTCATTCACCAATGAAAATGTTTCACAGTCGTAATGGAGCACTCTCATTGGTCAGATTTACAGTGGGAAGTGTAAATGACGTCACTACATTTTACTTTGCTTTGAAATCTTTCCACAATTTCAAAAAGAACACTGTTAAAAATTTGACCCATTTGCTGCAGCGGCACTTCACAGCTTTTATAGAATATATCTTTCATGACCAATGAGAATGCTCCATAACACAGTAAAGTAACCGTTTTCTATAAAAGCGGTGGAGTGATGCTGTAGCAAATGAGTCAAATTTTTTACAGTGTATTTTTAATTAAAACTTTTTATTAAAGGAAAGCGAAGGTACGTTTTAAATGCAATATTGTCAAAATTTTTATATTCGGGTTGCTTTAATTTTTTTTTTTTTTTTTTTTTTTTTTACAGCCGTGAATGACTCTTGAGAATTTCAAATCTATAAAAAGAATACTGCCCAGTTAAACTGATGGCATTGAGCTCACAGGCTACAAATACTAATTGTACATTAAAGCCTTATATTTTCAAGGGTTAATTCCGTTCGAAAAAAAATTAAGAAGGGGGAACAGCTCTCTCCTTTCCTCTTTTTTTATACTTAATCATTGAAACTCCTATACTATCAAAGACATGCTTTATCATATAAAAAATCTATATCCAAAATTCAGAGCAAATGAGATAATTCTTAATAAAAACCCATTTAGCATTTATATAATTTAAAAGGAGTTATCCCCCTCTTTTATACTTAACCATTAAACTTCCAAAACTATTCAGAGATTTGAACGAAATCTGACAATTCTGCTTGAAAAACCCATTTATATAAATTAAGGGGGGGGGGCATTAGAACCCCTGTTCCCCTTATTTATACTTATTCAATGAACACCTAATAACAGTCACGGAATCGCCTCATCAGAATGATCCTAATCTAAATTTTGAACGAAAATTAATTCTGCATGAAAATCCCATTTATATCAACTAACGGGGGGGGGGGGGGGGGGGCATTAGAGCCCCTGTTCCCCCTATTTATACTTATTCAATGAACACCTAATAACAGTCACGGAATCGCCTCATCAGAATGATCCTAATCTAAATTTTGAACGAAAACTTAATTCTGCATGAAAATCCCATTTATATCAACTAACGGGGGGGGGGGGGGGGGGCATTAGAACCCCTGTTCCCCCTATTTATACTTATTCAATGAACAACTAATAACAGTCACTGAATCGCCTCATCAGAATGATCCTAATCTAAATTTTGAACGAAAACTTAATTCTGCATGAAAATCCCATTTATATCAACTAACGGGGGGGGGGGGGGGGGCATTAGAACCCCTGTTCCCCCTATTTATACTTATTCAATGAACAACTAATAACAGTCACTGAATCGCCTCATCAGAATGATCCTAATCTAAATTTTGAACGAAAACTTAATTCTGCATGAAAATCCCATTTATATCAACTAATGGGGGGGGGGGGCATTAGAACCCCTGTTCCCCCTATTTATACTTATTCCATGAACACCTAATAACAGTCACGGAATCGCCTCATCAGAATGATCCTAATCTAAATTTTGAAAACCTAATTCTGCATGAAAATCCCATTTATATCAACTAACGGGGGGGGGGGGGGGGGCATTAGAACCCCTGTTCCCCCTATTTATACTTAATCAATGAACACCTAATAACAGTCACGGAATTGCCTCATCAGAATGATCCTAATCTAAATTTTGAAAACTTAATTCTGCATGAAAATCCCATCTATATCAACTAACGGGGGGCATGAGCCCCCCGTTCCCCCTCTTATACATATCGAATGAACTCCAAAAACTAATCAGGGAAGCGCTTTGTCAGGATATACCTACATACAAAATTTCAAGTGGATCGGATATTTTTATCATGAGTTATCGCGTTACGTACATACGAACATACATACAGAACGGACGGGCACATAAGCTCTCAGGCTATGATAGCCTGTGAGCTATAAAACATTGTGAAAAGTTACCTCCGATTTTAAAGGCAATCTATTTTCTGACCAATGAAACCGTTCCATAGTCGTAATGGAGCATTCTCAATGGTCAGATTTACAGTGGGAGCAGTAAATGACGTCACTACATTTTTACTTTGCTTTGAAATCTTTTCACGATTTCAAAAACACTATTTAATTAAAACTTTTTATTTAAGCAAACTGTGGGTGCATTTTAAATTTCATTATAATCCCCACTCCCATCTACCAGATAGTTTTGCTATAGTTTTAAATGCAGATTTCTGTTGAAATTTTCTTTCTTTCTCTCTCTTTTTTTTTTTTTTTTTTGTTAGATTTTTTCTTTTCCATGATTAATTGCTGTATTTATCAAAAGTGTTTCAGCCTAAAGTGGCTATGATTGACCACAGTTGTTGTAATTTTTTATCATCCTTTAAAAATGCAAACACATCATTTTGACAGGCTATCTTCTAGTTAAAAATAATGTGTTAACATAACAAACACATATAGTGTATCTAACGCCAAATTAATGTGATGCCACGATAATGCATTTTTCACATTAAGTCCTATGGTTTGACGATAGTTATTTTTTAATAGAAAATAGCCAAAGCAATAATGGAGAAGTACCTATTTTTAGCAATTAAAGCCAAGGTATTATTATTGCAACTTAGAGTAGCCATGAGACAAATGGCGGTTTTGAAATCATTTTCCCATCACAAATTACACTGATAATAAGTCGAACAAATATATAGTTAAACTATATCAATACGAGAAAAAAGTGAACTATAAAAAGTTTACATATTAACAGTTAAGAAAAGAAAAATCTTTAAAATATACATAAAATTAAACTAATTTACTACTATTAATTGCATTAATTAAGCTGCTAACATGGAATGAGGAGTAACTGCCAAAAAATAATTTTTTTGCTGATAAAATAGAAAATACAGAGATTAATAACATGGGATAGTGAGTAAGCACATATCCCTTTTATTTTATTTCTTGTGATGACTGCAAGATCTCAGATAGTAATTCCAATACAAAAAAAGCACTGGAAAAAGTAGCCTCTCCTATAAAATTTCATTTTTGGCACTTACTCAACTTCCCATGCTAATGCTTTAATTATCTTAACCTCCTCACTCCTGATGTCACCTGTAGGAGACGTTAAAGAACACACTTTAAATTAATTTAAATCCTTCCAGAATTGATAAATCCTGGTTGCAATAAAGAATTCTAGATTTTTTAATAAATGTGGGCATATCGTAAGTATAAATATATAGACTTCTACATCTTTTGAGATGTCTCATAATAATTTTAAACTAGTTTTTGTAGTCCTTCGTAATACTCATCTGAAAACTGAGGAGGATAAAGATGAAATTAATTTGTAAAGTTAACATAAAGTAAGTACTGTTTAAATCAAAGCCTCTAAAAAATTATTAATTCCAATGGACATGAATGAAATATAGTATAAAAACTAATTACCTCTCTTTTTATTTGAAAAATTCAGCAAATAGCCAGTGGCGTAGCTAAGGGGGGGCAAGGGGGGCGTCCGCCCCGGGCGCCGAGGCTTAGGGGCGCCAAATTGTGAGAAATTGTTATATATCTATATTGGGGTGGGGACGCAAAATTTCTTGCCTGCCCCGTGCGCCAAAAAACATAGCTACGCTACTGCAAATAGCCACTGCAATTTTTGAGATTTTGATTTTGTACATTCTTTTCATCTTAACAGTGTAATAAAAGATGAAAAATGTCCAGTTAAAATGGCCTAGAATGCAGATCTAGAGAAATAAATAAAATTTTCTTCTATGTTCCTTACCTTCCCTGGCTCAGTTGTAAATTTTATGAATGGGAGGTATTTGAACACTCCTTTCCCATTGCTTCTTTCTTTCGTGATCTCAGAACATTTCTTTGCATTTTTTTTGGTGGAAGTCTCCTTGGAGATAGAAATTCTGCCTGGTAAAACTAAATTTTTACAGACAGCTGTAATGTAGAAATTATATCGCTGAGAGAGAACTGTGTGTGATAATAAAGAGATTTCTTAATTCTACTGTACTACTTTCTGTCAAAAATCATAATGAAATTAAGAGATTTTTTGCTTTATTAGCTGTGATTCTGCTTTTGTAGCCTATAAAAAGATGTATATTCTAAATATCTTGTGTAATTAAGAAAAAAAAATTCTAAAACAGATTTAACTTATTAAAATGTTATGAATTCATGTGGTACAGTGCATCTGAACATGATAGCGACACACACAAACATACGTGCACACACACACACACACACACAAAAAAAAAAAAAAAAAAAAGACAGAAAAAGCAAAAACTGAGCACTAGCAATTTGGCGAATGTAATCGCTTGCTTACTTGCCAAATGAAGAATTTAGTCGCAATTTGGCGCAATGGTGAGCGATAGCGAGAACACTGGTTATTGGTATAAACAAGAACGCTTTTGTTAAATCTAAAAAAAAAATTTCAAATACCTTGTTCACATTTTAACATTTTTAACCACTTCACCGGCGATGGGTATGGGGAAACAATGCTTTTAACCCCGAGTTATCTCGGGACAGACGGTTAAGTGGTTAACCCATTTTCGGCCAAAGGTTCGTATACGAAACATTTCGATAAATATTTTTTTTTAACACTCTGACACATTTTTTTCAAGAATTTTATTTTTCTTCTATTTTTTAAGGCTTTTGAAGACATCCATAAAATATTAGTAATTCAATTGGAGTAAACACTTTCTCTTAAAAAATTTTCAAAATACGCTAGAGTTTTAATTTGAAACGCCTTTGACAAATTCGACTTTTTTAAAATATATTATTATTCCAATTGAAATGAATTATATGTTTTTAAAATAGATTAAAGTTGCAAATTCTGTATATGAAATAAGAATAAAACAAAAGTCATAAAAATATTATTCATATTCATATTATTCATTATAAGAAATAATATTTTATATTATTATATAAAATATTATTTCTTATATAAAATATTATTTTTCATGCACGAATCTTTTTTTGTGTCTTAATGTATGTAATTTAAGCATATTTCAATAATAATAATGCTACATTTTATAAAATTTCTGTGCTTGGCCTAAAATGGGTTAAATGATTTTTTTTTTTTTTTGTACACGATAGATGAGGTAAATTTCTAACAGGGCTAGTTTGGACTTTTTTGATTTTGGCAACAGTTTTTACTTTCTTCTCTCTTTACAAAATCAAAGTATTGGATTTGTGAAAAGTTTTAAATTCTGTGTTTTGATAGATTTACACATTTTAGGGGTCACAGACCTCGAAAAACATGCTTTTACAAAATGTTTGACTGTATATGACAAATTTTATGGGTGTTCAATTTTAAGAATGAACGCATGGAATTTAATAAAGTTAGTCCCTGATATAATTTGGTGCTGATTACATTTTGGTTTAAATCACCCAGCAGGTGGCTTTGCTAGACTGCATTTTTCTCGATTTTCATGATAACTTTTTCTCAATAACTAATATATGGAATTTAATCAAACTTTATGTTATGTTACACATTCACATAAATAAATTCTTTAAAATCCTCATAATGGTCATAGATTGTCATTTAGTTTTGGCACTGTTACAGAGAATTTTGAAGCATCAACATGTATGATATAGAAGAAAGTTTTGGGATTGGCATATATATGACCAGTTTTATAGTAGGATAGTTTCAATTTCAGAATCGGTTCTGAAAGTGAAAGCAATTTCTTTTTTAAAATCTGAAATCAAAATAGATAAAGTTAAAGCTAGCCTTATTATGGGTTACCCTCAACTATACTATACAAAAAAAAAAAAATAAATAAATAAAAAAAAAATAAAAATATTAACATTAGAATGCAGGAAGTTTTACTCAAGTTTGATAATAATGTTTCATACCACAATTTTTATTCAAAATTGTTTAATTGATTTATTTAACATAAATATGCGTGGTTTAAATTAACCTTAACTTATTTTGAGAAAAAATTTCTGGCTTGAATTGAAATTTAATCACATGGTTGGAGTCAAGTCGACTCTTTCTGGGTGTTCTAGCGTTAAAATCCAGACAAGAAATTTTAAACAAACTTTTCCCTAGGTTAACATTAGCTTCAGAGTTTTTTTTATATAACTACAGTAAGGCTTTAATGTAGTTTAAATGATGGAACCATTCTTAATTTGCAAACTGCTTGTTATAATCACGCTTTAATTTTGGCTGTGTTTAAAGTTAACAAGTTCAACTACATTATGTAATTTATGGTCTCTTCTAAATTAAAGGCTTGTTCAAAAGCTCAATTTCTTGTTGCAGTCACATGGCCTTGATGTAATTTAGGACTAATATTTAATTAAACATTTAAAAAAAAATGATGTAATAATGAATTTCACATAAGATTTAATAAAAATTTCATTATTTCTTTTACAAATACCGTAAAGAACAATTTATCTTGATTGGTCAGAACCAGATGAAGTTTAGATTTATTTGTTTCTAGACTAGATAACTGTTTGGATCACTATTTCTAATTTTAAATTAATAATTAGATTCAATATATCAGTTTCTTGTCTGCTAGTATACAAAACAAATTTACATCAAAAGCCAACACCAGACTACACAGAACTTTTGCTTTTATTCAATATCTGAGGGGACAAAGTACCCCAAAGATATTAAGGTATTAGTTGTTAAAAATATGAACCAGATTAAATAAAAATATATAAAGTCACGGCCTTGGATTCCATTATCAAGAAAGAGAAATAAATAAAAAATAAATAAAATTTTTATTACTTATTTGCACTTCAGTTTTTTTTTTTTTTTTTTTTTTTTTAATAATAAAGGAAAAAAAATTAAGTAATAAAAAAATGTATATATATATATATTTTGCCTCAGGTTTATCATTCACATACTAGTGAATGCTCTTTGTATGATGGCTTCTACACAAATAAAGAAATCTTTATAGACCGGAGACGGCATCACAATCACCTCATCAAGTTCACAGATAAATTCTAAGATTAGTTAAACATTGTTTTGCATATTAAAATACAATCAGTCTGCCAAGTATTTTGATAGAAAACATCTGAAAAGTCGATTTTAGCAGTTTATTTACAGGTTTACTATAGTGTTTTCGTGTTCCCAAACATTCACACCTTTGGGTACAGGAAAATATAATGGTAAACCTATAAGTCAACTGCTAAAATCGAGTTTTTAAGTGTTTTCCACCAAGATATGACTAGACAGATTGATTGCATTTAATATATGAATTGGGTTTTAAGTTTCAACTAATTCTGGAATTTCAACAATGAGCACAATTTAAACACACCAAAAACCTACACGGGTTTTTTGGGGTGTGTGGGTTTTTTTTTCAACCCATAATAGCACGGTCTTGATTCAATCATAAACAATTCTGCAGACTTACTACTTTACTATATTATATTAATAATAAATATCTTGCAATCTATTAGATAATGAAATGGAAAAATGTACCAGGCCTTTTCTTGGAAATTTTTTACATGAATTTAAATAACATAAATCAGTGTAAAAGGCTGTAAAAATAGTTTTTACTTTTTAAATCATTTTAATAAGCATAAAAATCCCTTATCACACATTTAAAAGTCATTTTAAACACTTCCCTGATTATTCAAAGTTATCTTGGGTTTGTATATATGACAATTAATTATTATACCAAGAAAATGCAGGCGTGGCATAATTTGTCACTATTATTTGCTTTAGCACATTTTTACTTGGTCTGAAGTTTAAAAAGAAAGAAAATATTTTTATAATAATACAGGGTGTTTATAAAGTCCCGGATCCATTTTGATGTTTAATAACTCATAAATAATAAAGGTAGATTAAAATTAATAACATAAATGGTTAGATAGACTCAAAAAGTTTCATGACCCTTGTCAATGAACTTCCACATGTGCCCCCTTCGTCGCACGGAGAATATCAAGTCGACAGTCAATTTCAAGTTGATAGTCAATGATAACCCAGATATACTAGTAAGATCCTCCATCCAAAAGCAGTATCTTGCGGTGGAAAAAGAATTTAGCCTCTGTGGATGCCGGCATGCTTGTCGCTATTTGGCATGAAATTGACTATCGACTTGATATTCTCTGTGCAACAAAAGGGGCACACGTGGAAATTCATTGACAAGGGACATGAACATTTTTGAGTCTATTTAACTATTTATGTTATTAATTTTAATCTATCTTTATTATTTTATGAGTTATTAAACATCAAAATAGGTCCGGCACTTTATAAACATCCTGTATAATAAATTATAATATTTGATAGACAATTTCCCAAATTTGTAAAATACAAAAAAAAAAAAAAAAAAAATAATAATAATAATAAGGAAATGATTAATAGATTATTTTCAGCCTATTCACTAATAAAGAACACATTTTTGAAAAAAAAAAAAAAAAAAAAAAATCCATCATAAAAAGTTAGTTAATCAAAGGCAGTGACTATACTTTTGTAATCATAGATATTGATTTTGGCTTTTTCCCCCCATAATATTAACAGACTTAAAAAGAATTAAAGATACTATTTGATTATCTTGTCGACCAATTTCGCCAAATTATAATTATACAAATCGCCAAACTAACAGCCAAATTATACATATTGACATAATTTATACTTTAAATAACCAAAAAAAAAACCAAACAATTAGTAGAATATTAATAAAAATACAAATAAAAGGTCAAAATAGAAATCACTTAATGACATTTTAAACATGTGTATCCTATTTAATATCATTGAATGTAACATTCACGGTAATCCATTATTGGCATTTAATCTTATAACTTGGCAGTAGTTTTTTGGTCAACGCGATAACCAAGTAGTACCGAATTAAGCCTTTTATTTCATTTTGAATTTTTCTTACTTTATCACACTTAGGATTAGACTTAGAATACGTTTTAATAAGATAGTGTAACTCTTTAAACACAAAAGTTGAAAAATTAACATAAAAGTTACTGAATAATAAATAATAATATCATGGATATTAAAAAATTTAATGAAATACACTTTGAGGTTGGTTTTATTTTTATCAGGATTTTTAGAGTGGATTTTACCAAATAAAACTCGCCCAAGGTTTCTTGGGATATGTTTTTTTTTTTAATTCTGAGTAGCGCAACTTTGGTTCACATCTGCAATTTATTACTTTACTATAATAATAATAATGATCTTGCAATGTAACATAGATAATGAAATGGAAAAATGTACCAGGCTTTTTAAGATTCATAAAAAAAGTTATCCCCTGGAAAGTTTTTTATATGAAGCTAGACGCCTAAAAACAATCTATGCACTCAATAAACTTATTAACATAAAATTGGTAAAAATATAGCGAAATTAATCTTTCAACAATACTAACTTATCAACTGCTTGTTTTTGCTCCTCTGTATATGAAGTTTCATCTTTTTCTTCAGTTGAATTACTGTCATGGTTGACTTTTCGTTTAGTTAGGGTGGGACTTTTTGGTACTTGAGCAGGCATTGTAAAATATCACAAAAAATTTGGCAGATGCTGCAATATGGAAATTCTAAAAGAGGAAAAACCTAAATTAAATATATATAATCAAAAATGAAAACTATTTGAACAATGAAAGTAAATAACAAAAATTACAATTAAGATAATTTATCTTATACGTACCTTGAAATTACTTTTAAAGTTTCTTTAGATAGCAAACAAATGCAGAAACTCATCACTAGTTCAAATTGACTAGATACACATCATTGGAAAATAAAATATGAAATCTAATCTGCAATATTGAATACACTAATATTATTAAGTAGTATAATTATATCATTATTTTTTTTTTAAAGAAATTACTAATTATTTTAGTCTTTTTAAATAACAATAAACATTACATTAGATTTTATATGACAATTTTAAGTTAGAATTGTATTATAGTAAGAGAAAATGGTACTTTTATATTAACTAAATGCAAATTTCGCCAATAGCTTTTTTTTTTTTTTTTTTAAATAGCTTTTATTTTTCATGCACATAAATAGAAATAAAAAACAATGATTTGATATTAAAATAAAATGTTTTCGTTTAAGGTATTATTTCTTATTCTTATTTTGTATTTTAAATGAAAATTGTGAAATGTATACATTAACGATAATACGTGAATTTAAATTTTTTGTTCTTTTTTTTCCTTTCTTATCCTTGAAAAGAAATTTATTTCGGCGATGTAGGATGAGTTTTCGATCCTTTTTACTAAATATAAATTTCAATTGAAAACGTAGAAGTTAGGAAGATCTGGCGCCTCAAAATTTACCCCAGAAAGCTGTGTTGCAACTAACTGAAATCAGAAGATGGAAATATTTTTGCAAAATTTTTGCCTCCCAACGTTATAGCTCTTATCCAGCCTATGGACCAAGGCGTAATTGCTTCAATTAAGAAAAAATACAGAACAAAATTATTGACAAAAAGAATTGAAGAAGAATATGAAAGTTTTTTCAAAGATTACATGATTTGGGATAGCATTTATGATGTGAACATGAACAGTGCATGGGAGTCGGCACAGAAATCCACCTTAATAAAGTCCTGGCAGAAGATTTTGTCAAGTACATTTCCAGTAGAATCTGAAAAGGAAGAGAAAGAAGTTTCCGTTCATGATTTAGCGAATTTAGCAAAATCTGTTGCTGGTGGAGAAAATATTGATGAAAATAATATCTTTGAGTGGATTAATTGTGATGCTAACGATCCAGACTTCGAGCATGCAACTGATGACCAAATTGTAGAAGAAGCGTTAGGTATGAATTTGGAAGAGAGTGACGAAGAAGATGATAAGGTACAAAAGAAAATGAGCCACGATGCAGCTTTAGCTTTTTTGAAGGCCTTATCCAACATCTAGACAAAGAGGATGACGCGTCACTTTGTCATAAAATAGTGCTTAAAAGACTTCAATTGCAAATAAAGAAGAAGTATTTAAGTGCAAAAAAGAAGAAACTTTTGACGGATTTTCTAAAGAAATAAATCTACAAGTTCGTAAGTAATGAATAATTTTATTATTCCTCAAGTAATAAGTATGTATCTTTATGTTACTCATTGTGCATATAAATGTTCAAAATGTATGTTTATGTTACCTCTAACGCGTATAAATTGTTCATGCACATATTTGTGTTGATTTGTTCCCTTTTTTCAAAATTTTGTGGATTATCTGCGAAATCAATTACCCACAATGTTTGCGCCAATCAATTCCGCAGATAATTGAGAGTTTACTGTATTTGTATTTTAAATTGTATCTAACATATTTAAAATGAAAATAGGAACAATAATTGCTGATTTATCATCTGTGCCCAGATAACATAAAAGTATTTAACTAATTTCTGAGTGGGATTCCCAAATTATTTCATCTTTGGTGAAACATTTTTACCAAATGTTTTCATTTTAATCTAAGGCATGCAATTAAGGGATTTTGGATAATTATGCTTAAAAATTATTTTGTAGACAGAACTTTACATTTTTAATTAATTTAGTTGGATAATAAAAAATAATTAATCAAACTGATTAACTTGGATTTTAAAAAACTGATCATGAGTAAGCATTGATAGATTAATAGATCTAATACTTCTTCAATTCTGAGAAAGTATAGGAAAATTGAGGAGGAATAGGACACTTCTTATAAAAATAAGAAAATCAACTTTGTTGCAACAAAAAATTCAATTTTTAGAACACAAAGATGAAACACTTTTTAATGTTCATGAACAATTCAAAAACATAACTCGCATTAAGGTAATTGCAAGTTTCAAAATGTGACTAACTCCATTTTAATAGGGAGGTATAAGAGGTATAAAACAAAATATGATAAGGCACAAATATTCTAGTGATGGCTATATATACAGTCTAATAAAAATTGTAAGTTTATAAATCTATTTGAAATGCAAATAGCAACCAGATTATCTGACCAATCATTTGTGGAGCTGGTGACTTTAACATAATGTCTTTCTTTTCAGCATAACTTATGTCAAGTTGTCAAAGAAAATGAAATCTTCAGTTTTCATTGTTCTTTCTTATGAATTGTACACCAAAACTTAAATTGTCCTCAACAGCTTCAATTATTTCTAAATAACTTATGTCTGCTTATTTGGTATAATATTTAACACAAACAAAATCATCTACATAGATCATTATTATTATTATCATTTGACCAATTGATTTCCTACATTAAAAATTCTTTTATCATCAGTGGTACTAATGCGAAAAGGTGAATGTATATGTCATAAAATGTCAAATTCTAGTATCTTCATCACTGGAAATTTCTGAAAACTATGTAGTATCTTTCTTTTGATTTCATCCATTGTTTATTTTATATCTGTGGCTTAACATTTAAAATATTTTTTTTTTTTTTTGTTCAATCTTTTAGTTATTTCTCTTTATAATTAATTTTTCTTTTATCAAAATATTTCCACATTATTAGTAATTTACATTAATCTTATTCAAAAGAAAGAATTGGACTTCCCCATTTCTCCGTTTGCTGGCATGTCTCATGCCTCCCCACTACCTTTTTTTTTTTTTTTTTTTAATGTTAACTACTTGTATAAAGAACCGTGCTGCTTTTAAGAAGTTGAGTTTAAATTATGGATATATCCATAATTTAAACTCAACTATATCCATATCCATACATATATATATGTATAATAATTTTGAATAAATAAATAAATTTTTAATCTAAATATAAAAATGTGTCATTAATATATAGCAAGCATAAGAAGTATATGAAGCAAAATTACTTCAACTAATTCTTGAAAAAATGTTTTTCTTTATATAATTGTAAGCTTATGCAGATTAGCAATTTTCTTAAACAGAAGACTGGGCTATCACTGCTTCATCTAGTGTGTGATTGATGAAATGTTTGGAAAGATACGTAACAAAAAAAAATCCTACTTTATCATTTCACCTTCCTTTCTTCTACATAAGTCAAATACATTTTAAAATTTAATGCAAAATTCTCCAAAACAATACACACTTTATTGTTTGAAAAAGTTGATAAAAATTGATTTGAATTGAATTGAAAAAGTTGATTGATAAAAAAGTAAAAAATCATCAAAAGTTCTCCTATATTTTAAGTTGAGGAAGTGTTTGTACAGCTCCAGGTATTTGAAATTTACCAAGCCTAATAATTGGTACTTACGTATTAACACCACCACAGCAGAAGTTGCGTTAATGAGCCAATAAAGAGCAATCTTGTTGTTCAAATGCATACAAAAAAAGGGCATTAAAAAATGAGAAAAAAACACAAAAAAGCACTAAAAAATGGTGGCAAAAATCAGCAAACAACTAGGAATTCAAAAGATAACTGTTTGCATATGCAAACACTAAGATAGCTCTTTATTGGCACATTAGCACAACTTCTGCTGTGGTGGCATTGATACGTAAGTACCAAATAATTCAATAGGTTGCATGTAAGAGAGTTTTATGTAATTGTCGTATCTGATCATTTTGTCTATTAGTTGAAATTAAAATAATCATTACAATTTGTGTTTTATTCATTTTATACAAATTCCAAATGAAAAATCAAAAGGATTTAGAATTTTTAGAGAAATTTGTAAAAATAACATATAAGCATCAACAATATCAACTTTCTGGTCTACTTTTCAACACCAAAGAGTGCACTGAATTCAACAGTCAGGAAATGAAAATGACATCAAGACAAGGTTGGCAAGTTTCTTCCGCAATGGAAAAAACCATGGTAAAACCAGCCGAAAGAAATAGAAGAAACTGTTTTTCTTTAAGAATTTACCATATATTTTTAATTTTGTAAGATATAATAAATGTCTTCTTCCTATAACCTTATATAAATTAATTTCACAGGACCAAAACAAATTTAATTAAGTATATATGCTAGATTAGTAATTACATCAGTTTTTTGTCAAGATCACACACAACACTAATCTAGAGATCTTCTACCATTGGCTAAATGAAAAGAAATTTTATTCAAAATGCACATTAAATATTATCCATTTCAATTTAACCAACATATTTTTTAATTATTTAAATTTCTGAAACTAGTAGTAAATAGTAGAGATTCTTTACTAATGGTAGAATGAAATCCATTTAAATAAGAGCTTTTCATTTACATCAATTTTATTAATGTAAGTAATGTATAATAATTACTGTATTAAATAGAAATATACTGTATTAAATAGAAATTACTGTATTAAATAGATCAACCAAAAATAGGGTTTCGTTTTCGGCCAAAAATCAGAGTTTTGCCAAAAGCATGGGCGAAAATACGGCCAGACCAAAATATTCAGTATTCCTAAAACCTTGTTTTTTCCTTCGGAAATTTTCAACATTAGTTATTGATTTGAACTGTATCGGCTCAAATGAATGTATTGCAATGAACTTCATTGTTTATAATTATCAGTCATGAATTATCAATCATCTCATAGAAAATTTTTAGTTTAAACTGCAGTAGATTTCAAATATTCTTTTGAGAAAGTTCTAGAATAACAAATGATCATTTACAAAAGTCATTATAGAAGAAAAATTAAGGTATGTATACCTAAAACTAAAATATTTTTTAATTAAATGAAATTCTGTATAATTAGAAAATCTTTCTGTGTCATGAATAAATTAATTACATATTATTGTATATGAAAATAAAGTTTTTGGATTATTAACAGTTGTACATAATTAATAAATACTATACGTATAATTAATTTACAATTATGTATATTTATGTATGTATTAATTACATTAAAACATACAATTTAATTACTTAAAATTTGTTTTTGACATTATCGTTTTTGGCCAAAAAGTAGGAAAGTCACCTAAATTCAGTTTTGGCCTTATAAACCTGTTTCGGTCTACTTTCTGTATTAGAAAAAATCATTAAAATCTTTATTTTTCTTAGTACAATGCATCATAGTATAGCAAAAAAGTTTTTCAGTAGTAGGATGCTGCAATCAATTTCTCAACTTAAATTGGATGAAAGCAGAAAATGAAGATTTTTTTAAGTCCTACACTTCACGATAGTTTAAAGCATTTTGACATACCCATAGATATTTTTAGAATACTAATCTTTTAAAATCAGCATTGAGATATTCATGTTAGACGAAAAATATAAAAAATTACAAATTTATTTATTTACTTGTGCTGCGCAGTTTAAAATAATGCACTTCTATATGAAAATATATTTTTATATGAAATAAACAATTTGTAGGTAGTTTCTTTTTCTTTTTTTATAAATGGAGCAATTAATAAAAAACCCCCATCCCTCTAACTCTAGAGTAGTAAAAATCCATCACCTGAAAATGTCTGCTGAATCTGAAGTTTGTTATTAAAAAAATAACCTATCTTTAAGCAAAAATAATATTTTTAATATTGATTAAATTTTCTAATTTAGATTTCATGTAATTATACTTTAATTCTTTTACATAATTAATATACTTTAACTTTGAGCATTTGTTTTGGTTTCTGGTGGTTTCTTCCATTTCTTCCAGTTTCTTCTACTGTCCTGGAAGAAATAGGTTTCTTCCGGAAGAAACCCAATCCTGAATCAAGAACAATAGCAACTTTTTTAATAAATTGATTCTTAGCTGCTAATTTAACAGATGATGATTTTAATACAAAATTAAACACCACAGATAAAACTTATGATTTGTAAAACATACAGTGTCTCACATAAGTGATGGGACACTTGTGCTTTACAAAAAGAAACTAATCAAATAAATTAAAAAAACATGTACACATTTTTTTGTGGGTGTGTTTCATACTTAAATTTAGTAAAGATTATTACATAACATACATTTTGTCAAAATAATAAAATATTAATTTAATAAAAATACAAATGTTTAGAACGGAGCAAAAAATAGCTCACATAAGTGATGGGACGCCATTATATATGCAACAAAAATCGTCTGAAATAAGCAATAAAAATATTTTTTGGGGTTTTATTTTTACTTAAAAGCAATTGGCAATAATTTATAAAATCGTCTGCAGTATTTCTTTCCAGTTTGTTTTGGAATTTTTGTGTTTTTTAGCTCTGTGTAGCCATGAATGCTAAACGAAAAGAAACTTCGCCTGAAATTCGAAAATTAGTTATTAATTTGCATATTGAACGTGGAAAATCTATTAGAAAAACTGCTGAAACAGTTAACTTGAGTCGTTCAACAGTTTTCAATATCATTAAACGATATAAAAAGAATCATATGATTCAGGATAAAAGAAGATCTGGCCGACCTTCAAAGCTATCCAATGGAATAAAGCGAATTATCGTTCGAAATATTAAAAAAAAATCTAAGAAATAGTGCTTCAAAAGTTGCTGTTGATTTACAAGCATTATATGGAATAATTGTTAATCCTGAGACTATTAGAAGGGTAATTCGATCTGCTGGATATCACGGTAGAGTAGCCAGGAAAAAATTCTTCGTATGAAAAGAATAGAAAACTCAGACTAGCTTTCGCAAAATCCAACATAAATAAGAATTCTGATTACTGGAATAAAGTTACATTTGCTGATGAGAGTAAATTTAATATATTTGGTTCTGACGGTAGAATCTTGGTGTGGAGAAAACCCAGGGAAGTATTTCGCAAACAGAACTTGGTACCAACAGTAAAACATGGTGGAGGAGGAGTTATGGTATGGGAGTGTATGTCGTTTGCTAGAGTTGGTAATCTTGTTTTTATTGACAGTATAATCGATCAGTACAAGTATATTGATATTTTAAAGCAAAATTTGAAGTCTTCAGCACGAAAATTGAACCTTCATAACGATTTTAAATTCTACCAGGACAATGTCCCCAAGCACACTGCTCTGAATGTTAGACTCTGGCTGCTATATAACTGTCCTGAAATAATAAAAACTCCACCACAATCTCCAGACTTAAATCTAGTGATGGGCGATTCTGGAAATTTTGAGAATCGATTAAAATCGATATCGTATAAAACAACATCGATCATAATAAGAATCGATTTCTCAGTTCTAGAATCGATACTAGAATCGATATTTCGATATTTAGGTTCACACAGAGAAGCTCCAAATTACTAATTCCAAAACTTAGACAATCAGCAGAACCGTAATTACCGCCTCCCACCCCCCTCCATCCCCATTTAGGGAGGCATAGAATTAAACTATTGCAGATTTTAGAGTCGGATAATAAGAATTTTAAATTGATTGTCACTTATGGTTTTCACTTACACAAAAACTTTGACAAATTTGAGAGACATAACTCAACTAATAACAACACTGAGTAACTTGGCATTAAACCGAGTATAAAGAGTGCCAAGAGCGTGTAACTAGGATGGGGAACAAGGAGTATAGACAAAAAAAAAAAACTTTTTTTTTCTAATGCCAACCAAATGTTACACGAGATAGTTCGGAAGAACATAAAATATGTCCCATTCCCAAGGGGGCAGGTAACCCCCACTCTTGACGGAAAGGCTACCATAGCCCAAATGTATCTTTTGTCGAAGTTTCAAAATGAGGATTTACAATAAAATAGAACGAGAATTGGACATTTTAAAAATTGCATGCATACTTTGAACGGCCCATATAGTAAAGATTGGCGAGGAAGGGGGGGGGGGGGGACGAGGGATTAGAACGGACGAACTTGAAAAAAAAAAAAACATAATTAACTAATAACCCAAATAACTGAGCTTTTAAACAAAAATATAGTGTTTAACTTAGTGTTGATTCATGGGGTGGCCCGCGGGGAACATACACTCTTTGAAACTATAAAAAGTGCCAAGAGCATGTAACTAAGTGGGGAGAAGGGTAGTAACAGAAAAAAAACGAGGAGATAAAAGCTTTATAACGATATGTTACATGAGATGGTGTGGAAGAAACAAAAAATATGCCCCCCACCCAGGGGGGCAAGGTGAATCCCAAACGGACAGAAGGGCGACCCCGGCCCAAATGTATCTTTTGTTGAGGTTTCAAAATATGGATTTATAACAAAATAGAACGAGGATTAGACTTTTTTTAAATCTCAGTCATAATTTGAACGAACCTGTAAAGATTGGTGAGGAGGGGGGGGCGGTAGGACGGGCGAACGTGAAAAAAAAAAAATAAAAAAAATAGTGGCACTCTGAGAGTGCCGATAGAAGTGAAACCTTGAACAATTACGTGTGTATTTTTGAATCGCCAGGAAATACTTTTAAATGAATAAAAAAAGGTTCTATAATATTAAAGAACATATTCATGTCTATTAAAAAAAAAAAAAAAAAAAAAAAACCGCGCGATCATATGTCCAGCTATTGTAGTTAACTCACTATAACTACTTTCTTACACTTTAAAACGCGATAAATACACCAACCTAAATTAGACCATACTATCGATAACTTAATCCTTATCCAAATAAATCATTTTGCATTAATGCCTGTTACAATATCTGTAGATTACTTTTTGAATTTTTCAAATCGGACATTCCATTCAAAAAATATTACGAATTTAAAGATGACAATCTAAAGAAACAATAGCGTTGCTGAGTACTCGGTGGCCAAAAAGCTTAGGGATTACGTGTGCAATCAAACGATTGCGGGTTCGGACCCCAGTTTCGCTGATATGTATCAATGTTTTTTTTTTTTTTTTTTTTGAAGAAGAAGAAGTTTGAAAAATTAAAATTTTAACACATTATGGGTCCGTAATGTGACCTGAAATGATGGGAGAAAATTTCTTTTGCTAGATTTGTAATGTATGAAGCTTAAGCTTTCAATAGACATATTGTATCAAGAAAAAGCCCCTCTGCCCCCCCCCCCCCCAAAAAAAGGTCCTTTTGGGAAAACAGGAAAACTGGAAAAGCAAAAAGAACGGCGAGAAATGGTTAGCTATACTAAAATTTTTCTCATCACTGTAACTCCTATAGAAGCAAAGTTATAGCATTTTAAAGATTGAAATGAAGTGAAGAAATAAGCAAAATTAGGTGAGTGATCGACAGGGGGGGGGGAAGAATCCACAGATCTGGGGGTGCCATGTAGCTTAAACTTTTAAGTTAAAAATGGTAGAAAATTAAATGAGCGAAATTTTAAGGTGTATATTGGGGGAGGGTGCAAGCCCCCCTCTCAAAAATTTTTTTGTTTCTTTTGAAGAAACAAAAAAATATACCCCCCGGCGGGGCGAAGATAAACCCCAAACGGGCGGAAGGGCGACCCTTTATTTATCTTTTGTCAAGGATTTAAAATGTGGATCTAAAATAAAATAGACCGAAAATTGGACATTTTTAAAACTGTATGTATATTTCGAACGGCCCTGTAGGTTAAAACTGACGCGGAAGGTGGGGTTAGAAAAGACGAGCGTGAAAAATAAAACATAATAAACTAATACTTCAAATAACTGGACTTCTAAATAAAAATATAACGATTTAACCTAGTGTCGAATTAATGGGGTGGCCGCAGGGGATTCCCCCCCCCCCAGAAGTTATGAGATTTTATGTTTTTTAATGCACAAATTACGATTCCCCCTCCCTTACAGAGCTGTAAAACATGATGCCTTTCTCCGGAGTCGCAGAAAAATAACTGCATTCAACACTGATTTAGCCTAGAAAAAAAAAAGAAAAAAAAATCGAAATCGAATCTAAAGATCGACATCGAATCTAAAGATCGACATCGAATCTAAAGATCGACATCGAATCTAAAGATCGACATCGAATCTAAGATCGACATCGAATCTAAAGATCGACATCGAATCTAAGATCGACATCGAATCTAAAGATCGAAATCGAATCTAAAGATCGACATCGAATCTAAAGATCGATCTTACGGACAGAATCGATTTTACATTTTTACTTTCTTTTGTAACTTTACAAGAAAGAGAATTAGATTCGTGAAAAATTTTGACTTCCCGTTTTTGATGGATTTATATATTTTAGAAGGTCTTTAACACGATTTCATGGTTTTTAAGAAATATCTGTCTGTGTGTGTGTGTGTCACTCTATGAGTCTGTATACGACAAAAATTTCTGACAGTTCTATCTGGAGAACAAATGCACGGAATTCCACAAAACTTTAGATGTAGTTTGACCTTGATATAAACTGAATCTAATTAATTTTTGGTGCATATAGCCTAACAGGTGGCGCTGCTATGCTGCATTTTTTGCGATTTTCGCAACAGCTATATCTGAATAACGAATGAACGGATTTTCATCACATTTTAGATCCAGTTAGTCCTTGACATGAATTGATGTTTTTTGCATTTTGATGTATATAGCTTCTCAGATGGCGCCGCTATACTGAATTTTTCACAATTCCCACTCAGCGCCATGTGAAAGGGGGGGGGGGACGAAAGGAAGCGGTCGTTCCGAGCACGGAAATTTAGGAGGCGCCAAATTTTTACTACTAACATCACTTCTAGCCTATCACAAGAAAAAGCTAATAGGGGGGGGGGGGGGGTGAGCTAAATTGGAACTTTGATCCGGGCGCAGTTCTCTTTTCGCACACCCCTGTTTCCATTTTAGCTTTATCCCAAGAACTAATGCACGGACTTTCACAAAAATTTAGATTCAATTAGTCCTTGATATTATTTGATGCTAATTACAATTTGGTGGAAATCGCTTAAGGGTGTTCTTAAATCAAAAAGGGCAACTTTGTGACACATGCATTAATTTATTTTTGTTCGGAAATGCATGAAAATAGCAGGTGTTGTTGTTCAGAAACTGTCTAATTGCACTCATTCTTTTGTTTTTTAAAAAACACAATAGATTTTTCATAACAAGCCTTCAAAGTTGACACTTTTGAGCATATTTCCCGACGAAAGCAGAAAAACCGCTCGAAAAGGAGGAGAAAAACGGGTGATTGCGTCATCGAAATAGCTTATAACTCGATAAATAATTTAATTATTATAAAATGGAAAAAAAAGTTCAATTCGAAATCGCTTTCATAGTCAGGCATTAAAATTTTATAACTTTCTGTTAAAAAATGAATTTGTAAATGTGTCAAAACGTTTTTCGCTTGTTGAGCGGATGAGTTAAGAACACCCTTAAGAGATGGCGCTGCTATACTGCATTATTCATGATTAACGCAATAGTGCTATCTCAAGAACGAATTTTCATCAAAATTCAGATTCAGTAAATCTCTGACATTGATTAGTGTTATTTAGTTCTTGGTGTAAATTGCCCAACAAGTGGCGCTGATATGCTGCATTTTTTATGATTTCGCAATAGCTGTATCTCGCGCTTTCATGGATTTTCATCAAAATTCAGATTCAGCTGGTACTTAATAAAAATTGATCCTGATCAATTTTGGTGTACATCACTCAAAAAAAAAAAACGCTATTTTGCAGGGGGGGGGGGGGGGGGGTTCTGAGGTTTTTTTAATTCTTCTATCTTAGAAACTAATACACTGAAATTTTGGAATTGGCACATCCGTCTATTTTATCTTCGACTTTTGAAGGAAAATGAAAATTAGATTACCTTCAGAGAAATCGATTAAAAATTTTAAAGAATCGATTAAATCGAGTTGGCCGTAGTATCGATTAAATCGATTTAAAAAATCGAAATCGCCCATCACTACTTAAATCCCATCGAGAATATTTGGCAAGAATTGGAATCAAGAATTCGCAAACACACCATTTCTTCAAAACAACAACTAAAATCGGTGCTTCAAGAAGAATGGGGTAAAATCACTTCAGAAATTAGTCGAATCCATCCCAAAAAGATTAAATCATGTTTTAAAAGTAAAAGGAAATCCAACAAAATATTAAAACCTTTTAAAAAGTAAAATTTTTCATAAATATTTGATGGAAAAGTAAGTGTCCCATCACTTATGTGAGCCATTTTTTGCTCCGTTCTGAACAATTGTATTTTTACTAAATTAATATTTTAATATTTTGACAAAATGTATGTTATGTAATAATTATTACTAACTTTAAATATGAAACGCACCCAAAAATTTTTTGCATATGTTTGTTTATTTATTTTATTGCAGTTTCTTTTTATAAAGCACAAGTGTCCCATCACTTTTGTGAGACACTGTATATACAGCCAAAATTCTTAATTATTTTATACAAGGAGTTAACAAAAACAAAATCTTGTTTACTTAATTGAAAATAATGTTTTTCTTAGCAGAAGTCTGGACAGACTTTTCTTGCAGCATTTTCTCAAATTTAAAAGGATTTTTACATTTAGGTTTTTGTTTAAACATTTATAAGATATATACATATTACATATAGATTTTCTGGTACTACTTGGTTATCTCATCGACCAAAAATCTACTGCCAAATTACATGATTAAATGCCAATAACCAATAACCAAGTACTACTGATTTTCTTTGTGTATGTAAATGTGACAGGTCGATTTTATTATAAAATGATTAAATTTGTGAAAGATTCAATTTGGAGATAGAAAAATTTTGTGAAAGATCTAACAAAATTTGAGAAGATTCTTGTTTTCAGATAAAAAAAAGTTTGTAAAAGACCTTGTTTTGAAATGACAAAATTTGTGAAGGTCCTTTATGGTTCCAGTTACTTCCCCGATTAGAAATTTATTTATTCAGATTTATATCATTAGATTTTCCTCCTACGCTGCTTAAGGAATTTTTCTATTTTTATTAATACAAAATATGTCGAAAAATAAAAAGAATATTGCAAAAATAAAGAGAATGGAATACAAACTTTATTAACTTAATGTCAAAATAAAATAACGGAAATGTTATGCATCATTGGACTCGCAACAAACAATTCTATCATTCTGTTATCAAAAATATAGATTTGATTTAAGAGTTTGCAACAAAATGTTTTGACGACCTACATTTGAAATATTAGACATGCACAAAAAATTCGTACAATTTTCATATTCTGTGTTTATAACCATTATTTACATACAAAGACAAACAACACTTACATGCTCATAAATTGTGAAGAAATAATTCGGTGAAACTTAAAGAGTGGAACGATAATAAATATATCAATAGATGAATTGCATTCTATACTCGATAAAATCGTCTCAACAATATATAAATTTTAATTTAGCAACGATAGATATATATAAATAAATATCATTCATAATTTTAACAAAACCTTTAAAGAACTGATAACAGAAACGGAAATCGTGGAAATAAACTTAGTTGAATGATGGTATAAAAATGAAAACTTAAAAGGATTTTTAAGTTATTTAATCATTATTATAACATTCTATATTTACATTGAAGTAAATCATCAACAAATCACGTTTATTTTATTCTGATTGGCACTCGCGACAGGAAATTCAATGTGTTACATCCGCGATTATTTTCCCTGTTTTAGTTTCCGTTTATGATGATTTTTCCCTTTAAAAAATAAGCACAGGGAAATTTTTACTAGTAGTTTTTCCGGCGATATTTTGAAGTGTTCGCAAATATTTGCAGTTATATTTAAATTATAGAGGTATTCTTATTTATATTATTTATTATTACATTATATTTTTAACTTTCTAATGTAAAAGGAAAATTTCAGTCAGCTGATCACCGGTGATTAAAAGCGCTCGAATACGCTATCTGGTGGAGAAAAGATATAACTTCTCGCTTCAGGAAAATACCGTGAAAGTGCATTCCATTAAGAGGAACTAGGGCACATTGATACAGCTTTTTTCTAAGAATTTTTTTGGTGTCCGGAAAGCAGAAATTTCAAGTTATTTTTCCATGTGGTGTCAGCAAAACTTGTGTAGTTTGTTATAAAAATGTACAATCGTTGTTTTATTTTTGCATGTAATTAAAAAATAAATAAATAAATAAATAAATAAAAATAAAAGCCATTTGTATCAATGTGCTCCATCCCCGGGGCAGATTGATACACCTCTTGGGATACTTTGATAAATCTGGGAAAATGGAGATAAAATAAAATCAATGCATATTTTTTATAGAAAAATAGCTAGCAAATCATTTTATATTTATTTATAGAAATTTAAATCGCTAACAATTTATTTGTAAGCAATATTAAAGCAATCAAAATGAAATGTATAGTGACCTGATATTCTGGTTGTTCTTTGTCTGATTATGTTCTGGTTGATCCTTGTCCCTGTCTGTTTCTGCCTTGATCTGGCTGTGGTAACTTTGTCATATCTGGCACTTCAACCCCAGCGTTATCTTCTTTCTTAGGAAAGTTGAAAAAATTACCAGATTTTTTGTTTATAAATTGGTTTATAAACAGAAAATAAAGGATAATCATATTAAAAATTCTGTTTATAACATAATTGTGCTGTTCTGCAGCTTGTTTCTCTTACTTAATATTTCTCATGTCGAAAACACTTTTTTCTCTGGAGAATCGATGTAAATTTGAGATTTTTCAGGCTGCCGTCCTTTTCTTTTGTTAATTCTTCTAGCACTAGCACTAGTCTTCGTATGTCTTATGTTTGCAAACTGTAAAATGTTCTAATATAAAGAAATTAAAGCTATTTCACTTCAATAAAAACCAATATTAGAAATTTTTGGCGAAAAACGGTTTGATTAACGAGTGTATGGTAAAAAAATAATAAAAGGTAATGAAAAAATGAACTAGAAAAGTATTTAGGTTGTATCAATGTGCCTCGACATAAACTGTATCAATGTGCCCCGACATTAACTCTATCAATGTGCCCCGACATAAACTGTATCAATGTGCCCCATACAGCCATTTTGATTAAAATGAGTCTCAAATCCAACTCTTCATAATTTATCTAACAATAAAGAATGAAGAACTGATAAAGAGTAGCTTTACTTGCAAGGGAGAGTATTCTTTTCATATGAAAATACTGGAACAGTTGTATAATACCATTTCAATTGTACAACTCAAATTTACTTTTGACCTACAGAAACAATTAATCACCCTCCCATTTGAACAAACTACTGAATCATTACACGACTTTTTGTATGTAGTTGAGTGCAGTACATAACCTTTTGGAACTGTTGTGAAACTTCCTGTAATGACGATATGTGCAGTACAGGGGGTGTATCAATGTGTCCCAGTACCCCCTACATGTATTTTGAATTTACTCTGAATGATTATTATTGTTTTTTTTGCTCAATTTAAGATTTTATGTGAATTTGTATTCTGTGTTATCAGATTTAAAAAAAAAAAAGTACTACTTTGTTACTCCGTCGACCAATTTCGCCAAATTTTACAAATAGCCAAACTAATAGCCAAATTATACACATTGACGTCATTTTTATTTTAAATAACGAAAAAACAAACAATTAGCAAAATATTAATAAAAATACAAATAAAAATCACTTAATGACGTTTTAAACACGCGAATCGTATTTAATATCATTGAATGTGACATTCACGATCATCCATTATTGGCATTTAATCTTATAGTTTGGCGATAATTTTTGTTCGACGGGATGACCTAGTAAAAAATATTTTAATGACATTTTAGCATTAGTTAAACGTACCGACGGATGCTACAGCGCGTCTCAAAAATATCTGGACAGTCAATTTTTTAAATTAACAGTAAAAAAAAAATGATACAATAATCATGAAAAAAAAAAAAAAAAAAAAAAATTAGAGAAGTTGCAATCAACTGATTTACTTTTATTCCGCCAATCAAAACTGCCCGGTTGAGACTTCCAATCGCGCCCGTAATCTTTTCAGTTACCAATCAAAGCTGTCGTTCAATGGTTGTTTGACTTCTAATGGATGATTTGTGGCATCTTGTGAAACTGCTCTGAATATAGAATCATATATAAGTTTATTACAACAAAGAAATACAGCATAATTTTTAGAGAATTTTTTAATAGAAATTAAATTCAAATTAGGCTGTCTCATAAATATATGGATTTTTAAAAATCTTTATTTAATTTCAAATTTTGGATCCATTTTTAAATTATGTGAAAAATTATATCAGGCATGTTTCGAACTAATATTTGCAGATAATGTGGCTGTAATGAGAAACATCTGTGCTCTACATGTTACTTTAACTGCTGGATAATCAAAAACTGACGAATATGGGCCTACATTTCTCGTGTAAGTACTCATTGCTTAAAACCAAATTTTCCATTGACCCATATTAGGGTCAATGGATAAATTTTGTTTAAATAATAATAATAAATGTTGAAATTTTTTTTGTTGCAATTTTTCGTCCACAATTTTCATCCGAAATGCATGATAAAGTTATAATAATGTCATTAATCCGTCTCAATTTGAAAAGTTTTTACTATCCAAAAATTATGTTAATCCTTTTTAGCTATATTAGTCAATTAAATAAAATTATCTGAGAGAGTTATGGCTACTGCACACCAATTTAAATTGTGCAAAAACAACAAAATTTTGTTAGAATTACAAACTGAAAATACAAGACTTTAGTAAGAGTCAAATAAAATTGATGAAATTTTGTTAAAATTTAATAAGAGTGTTAACAATATATATATATATATATTGTCTGAGCTACAAAACCGATTTTTTACTTTCGCTTAAAACAACCAAAATGTACTCAACAAAACATTTTTTGTAGTTCTAATCAATTCCTTTTTCTGAACGCATACGGTTTAAAAAAAACCAATTTATAATAATTTTTAAATTTAAATTTAAAAAAATGTGAGAAATTTTAGCATGTGATTTTGTTTACAAGTGCCGTATGTACTCGTGTGTAAGACGAAGAATTTTAGACAAAATTTAAGAGTTGGAAAAAAAGCTCAATAATAATATGTGATTTTGTTTACAAGTGCCGTATGTACTCGTGTATAAGACGAAGAATTTTAGACAAAATTTAAGAGTTGGAAAAAAAGCTCAATAATAATATGTGATTTTGTTTACAAGTGCCGTATGTACTCGTGTATAAGACGAAGAATTTTAGACAAAATTTAAGAGTTGGAAAAAAAACTCAATAATAATATGTGATTTTGTTTACAAGTGCCGTATATACTCGTGTATAAGACGAAGAATTTTAGACAAAATTTAAGAGTTGGAAAAAAAGCTCAATAATAATATGTGATTTTGTTTACAAGTGCCGTATATACTCGTGTATAAGACGAAGAATTTTAGACAAAATTTAAGAGTTGGAAAAAAAGCTCAATAATAATATGTAATTTTGTTTACAAGTGCCGTATATACTCGTGTATAAGACGAAGAATTTTAGACAAAATTTAAGAGTTGGAAAAAAAGCTCAATAATAATATGTGATTTTGTTTACAAGTGCTGTATGTACTCGTGTATAAGACGAAGAATTTTAGGCAAAATTTAAGAGTTGGAAAAAAAGCTCAATAATAATATGTGATTTTGTTTACAAGTGCCGTATATACTCGTGTATAAGACGAAGAATTTTAGACAAAATTTAAGAGTTCGAAAAAAAGCTCAATAATAATATGTGATTTTGTTTACAAGTGCCGGATATACTCGTGTATAAGACGAAGAATTTTAGACAAAATTTAAGAGTTGGAAAAAAAGCTCAATAATAATATGTGATTTTGTTTACAAGTGCCGGATATACTCGTGTATAAGACGAAGAATTTTAGACAAAATTTAAGAGTTGGAAAAAAAGCTCAATGATAATATGTGATTTTGTTTACAAGTGCCGTATGTACTCGTGTATAAGACAAAGAATTTTAGACAAAATTTAAGAGTTGGAAAAAAGGCTCCATAATAATATGCGATTTTGTTTACAAGTGCCGTATATACTCGTGTATAAGACGAAGAATTTTAGACAAAATTTAAGAGTTGGAAAAAAAAGCTCATTAATAATATCCCTGTAATTGTTCTGCACCCATTTTCTCTTGGGACAGGATTCCCTTCAGTACAGCGTCTTTCCTTTCAACAATTTAACCTTTTAAGAGTTTAATTTGAGTATGCCTAAGATAGCTCTTCTAAAAGTCTTACATTACAAAAAGTACTGTATTTTAACAATCCAAAAAGCTGTTTAAGATTGTAAATTGGCTTAAATAGATTTTTGAAAGAATTATTTTGTTTTTAAGTATCATTAAATTGATGTGAAGAGGTTTCGAAATAGTTTTACATAATTATACAGTTTTCAAACATTGAATTATAATAATAAAAAAAATCTGATTAGAAATGAAGAAAAAAAGTGTTTACTAATTTAATTAAAATTAATTAATTATTTTTTTTTTATCCTCGATTACAAATAATTTTTCAACATTTATCAGATATGTGGTTCGACTTATATACGAAAATTACTTTTCTTTTTTTTCAAAAGTTTGCTTAAAAATTAGGGAGGGGGCGGGGAAGGATCGACTTATATACAAATATATACGGTAATATAGTTTGCCGTAAAAAAAAAAAAAAAAAAAAAAAAAAAATATGTCTTGGACCCCCTTAATCCCTGTGCGACGGGAGCCTTTTACAAAAATTTTAATGTTTTGTCACCGGTCATTTATAAAATCAGAAATTTATGTCTTATTAAATCGAAAGAATGCTCCGATTAAATAAGGCAAATTTCACAGTAAAATTTTAGTGGTTGGGGATAAACAAGGATTCTGAGTACTTTTTGCGGCACGTATACGCGCCACTCGTCCCCAAGGGGATAAAATGTAAGAAAATTTCAACGAAAAGCTAAAATGTAGGAAGTGTCGGCGCAGTTTCGCTTTGCATCGGCTCACGTTTTCAATACTAAATATTCATATTTTCTCTGATATTTTATAGAGCGTTCGGATGCAGTTGTACTTATAACATATTAAAAGCTCGGACAGTTCGAACGAGACGACGAAAACTATTTTTACTTTCTTCTATCTTTTACAAGAAGAATGTATTGGATTCATGAAAATTTTCGAATTCCAGCTTTTAACGGATTTACACGTTTTAGGGGTCAGAGAATCCGAAAAACGTGTTTTTACAAAATGTCTGTCTGTTAGTCTGTGAATCTGTCTGTCCGTTTGTCTGTATGCGATGACATAACTTATTTAGGCGCCCTATCTTAAGAACTAATGCACGGAATTTAATACAAAAAATGTATTTTAGTAGTCCCTGATATAAATTTGTGCTGATTAGTTTTTAGTGTAAATCGTTCAACAGGTAGTGCTGCTATGTGATGTTGCCTTTTTTTATGATTTCTGCCACAGCTCTATCTCAAGAACTACTGCACGAATTTTTACCAAACTTTAGATTCTGTTTGCCCTTGACATGAATAAGTATTGATTACAGTTTAGAGTAAATCGCTTAACAGGTGGCGCTACTATGCTGCCTTTTTCACGATTTCCTCAACAGCTCTATCTTAAGAATTAATGCACGGAATTTCACCAAACTTCAGATTCGGTTAGTCCTTGACATGAATGAATGCTGTTTATATGTTAATGTATATCGCTCAACAAGTGGCGTTTCTATATTGTCTTTTTCACGATTTCTCCATTAGCTTTATCTCAAAAATTAATGCACGGACTATCATCAAATTTCGGATTCAGTTAATCCTTGATGTAAAGCGATTCTGTTTAAGTTTTGATATCTATCGCCCAGCAGATAGCCCTGCTATGCTGATTTTTTTTCCCGATTCTCGTAATAGCTCTATTCCCGTAATAGTCCAAGAACTAATGTATGATTTTTGAGACCCGTATCTTAGCATTGTGTTTTCCAGCACCCAGTTTTTCATGTTTTCATACTTTTGATTGTAGGACAAACACAATGCAAAACCCACGAGTTAACTACTAATGGGATCAAGTTTTGGCTTATGCACCATTTCACTTCCGGCAGACATGGATCATTAAAATTTCCTATTTCCTCTTCCATAAAACAAAGAATTTTTTCTTGTGCTCGATGATCGTTTTGTGCGGTCGGCACTTTGACTAATACCACGCCGCTTCTCAAGAGGTTAAACCCGACGCGAGAACAAGGACAAGTTGGAGATTGCACGTGAAGCGTAGCAAATGAGGTGTACGATAACGAAGTTTTAAAAATATCACTCTCATATATCAATCTCATAAAATTGTAAATAATTAATTACAATTAAAATGCGCACCAAACAATGTTCTCCCTACTTCATTATGTAATGGAATACTTTTATTGGCCTTGTAAATCAATAACCAATATTCTTTGCACCACATATTATGCAAAATGTACATTATAATATGTACTTTATAGATGCATATCAAATTTATTATGTTCGAATGAGTGTAACAACATTAAAATGCATTTTTCCCCATTGACCGTAATGTAACGGAATACATTTGATTGTCCCTGTAATTGATCTATGCATCCGATTTTCATAAAATTTGAAACGACTCGACAAAATTATGTAATAATTATATATTTTAAATTTCAAACGATTCGTTTGGGTAGTTTTTGCGTTGTTATATGCGGACGGACAGATGGACGGCCGGACTGAAAGACAACTATAGGTGCTATGTATTTGCATAATTACGAACGCACCTAAAAAGGGCGAAAAAAAAAAACATTTATTTTAAAAGTAGATATTAATATTTGCTTCACGAAATTTTTACACGGGCTGCAAAATCGGTATATTTGTGATATATAAAAATTTCAGAGTGCGAACAATGAGAACTACTTTTTAGAAAAATGTTGTAAAGCAACGTGAAAAAAACATTTATTTTGGGTGTTTCACCGGTTGAGTGTTATCAATTAAAAAATATTAATATTTATTCTTCCAGAAAAAATAGTCGATTTCAGCGGATTTCTTCTGTACGTTTACAAGTCCAGATCCGCTTATCTGAACAAAATAAATAAATGAAAAAAAAAAATGTAATTTAACAAATTACAACGACTATTTGGAAAATGATATTTTCAAAGACCAAAAATTTAGACTTATAAATAAATTATATATATATATTTTTAAAAAAGTAAGAAAATCATGCATTAGTCATAGATTATGAAACACTTTCCAACACTTCCTGAAATCTTTAACAAAACTTCGTTATCCAGGGAAATAAGGTGTTACTGTCCGTAACCAAATATGTATTTCAATACTTTTGAACAGCCCTGTATTTGATTTGTTGATTGATATATACATATACAATAATGGGGAAATTTAGTTTAGCAAGAAAACACTTAGCTGGATGAAGATTTTCTTTTTGAAATTTAAACTAATAGATGGAAACATACTTCAATATTTTTGTTCAACCCTGTAGTTTACCTAGTACCTTTAATACACGAAGGCATTTTTCTAAAATTGAGTTCAAACAACAATACTCTTTAAACTACTTAAATTATATTTCCAGAAATTATCATCCATAGACGACCCTGTATCCAGTTCTTTTCGTGACACTGTATATCATTCTATATATTTTATACAAAAAATTCATAGTAAACTGAATGCAATTCAACGTAAAAATACAAAAGTTATTTAAAAACCTTCTTTAAGTAAGTTACGTTCATATTCAGTAACTTTTCCGAGTAACTCTGTATATCTTAATTGTGTAACTATTAGCATTTATACACACCCTAATGTGTAAACATTTAGGGAAACTTAAAAACGCATATCATAATTAACAAGTAAGAAAAATCATGCGTTAAGCATAGATTATGAAGCACTTTCCAACATTTAATGAAACCTTTAGCAAAACTTTGTTATTTAGGGAAATAATAGTGTATAGCCAAATATACCCAAATATGTATTCCAGTACTTTTGAACAGCCCTGTATTTCATATGTCAATTGATGTAATGGGAAAATTTAGTTTAGCAAAAAAATACCCAGTAGCTTGAAATTTCTTTTTCAGCAATTCATACTATTAGATGGAAACATACTTGAATACTTTTGTTCAGCCCTATAGTTTACATTGTACCTTTATTACACGTCAGCATTAGGCTAAAATTTTTTGTAAACTAAAACACTTTTAAAACAACTGAAATCACATTCTCATAAATTATCATTCATAGGCGTCCATGTACCGAATTCTTTGCGTGGCCCTGTATATCCTTTTATCTATATTCTGCAAACATTTCTCAGTAAATTGAATGAAGCTCAGCGTAAAAAATACATAACTTATTTAAGAACCACGTTTAAATAATTTACGCTCATATTCAGTAACGTTATTGAGCTCTTTTGGGTAGCCCTGTATATCAACTATAACATTTATACACACCATATAATGTGCATATATTTAGCGAAATATAAACGCGCATATCATAATTAAAATGCATTTCATCCCTCCATCAGCCATCATCGGACACATATACGGTACTTCGGAAAGAATATACTATTTGAAATCTTTTGTATAGCCCTGTAAATGCTATGTACTTCATATTATGCAAGACAGTAGCGTATAATTTATATTAAGCTTCAGTGACATATATTAATTTTATCATACATGAAACAGCTTAATATATTTAAAATTCGTCACACACAATTCCCCTTTTACCGTTATCTAATGGAATTCTTTTGTGTGGCCATGTAAATGAATAATAGCTACATTTTCGCCTTATATTTTATAGAATGCAGGTTTTAATATGTTTGACAGGGTATAACATTTTTAAAATTCCTTTGAAACGATTTTTTCCCATAGGCCGTAATGTAATGGGAAACTTTTGATTCGCCCTGTAGATAAACTAATCATGCTAGAAACTTCATTTTAGATTGGACTTGTGCTAGGGTATACGTCAATAACGTCCTAAAATTTCATGGCAATCCGAGTATATTAACGATTTTTCCCCATGGGCCATAATGTAATGAAAAACTTTTGATTCTCCCTGTAGATAAACTAATCATGGTAGAAACTTCATTTTCAGTAGGATTCGTGCTAGGGTAAACGTTAATAACGTCTTAAAATTTCATGGCAATCCGAGTATATTAACGATTTTTCCCCATAGGCCGTAATGTAATGGGAAACTTTTGATTCGCCCTGTAGATAAACTAATCATGGTAGAAACTTAATTTTTGACAGGACTTGTGCTAGGGTAAACGTCAATACCGTACTAAAATTTCATGGCAATCCGAGTATATTAACGATTTTTCCCCATAGGCCGTAATGTAATGGGAAAGTTTTGATTCTCTCTGTAGATAAACTAATCATGGTAGATACTTCATTTTCAATAGGGTTCGTGCTTGGGTAAACATCAATAACGTCCAAAAATTTCATGACGATCCGAGTATATTTACGAGAGTTAGAGCGCGGATAGACGGCCATATGGACAGACGGACAGACAAACCGAATGCATAAGCACTTTTCAACTTTGTTGGAAAGTGCTAAAAATGCACTTCATCCATCGAACAGTCATCATCCATAATATACAGTACTTCGGATAGAATATATTACTTGAAATTTTTTGTGTGTCCCTGTAAATGCTATGCACTTTGTATTATGCATGAAATAACTCATATTAAGTCTCAGCGACGTAAGTCAATTTGATTACACATGAAACCGTTTACCGTCATTAAAATATGTCGCTAACAATTTTATCCTTTATTATTATGAATTAGAATTCTTTTGTGTGGTCCTGTAAATGAATAATAACTGTTCTTTTAACTGAATATTTTACAGAATGCATATTTTAGTGCATATAAATTTGAATATGTTTGACCTGGTGAAACATTTTGAAAATTCATTTGAAATGATTTTTCCCCATAGGCCCTAATGTAATACGAAACTTTTGATCCTCCCTGTAAACAAATTAATCGTGTTAGAAACTTCGTTTTCAATAGGGTCCTTGCTAGGGCTCTATTGAAGGGCTCCTTGTTAAACGTCAATAACTTCCAAAAATTTTATGGCAATCAGAGTATATTTACGAGAGTTAGAGCGTGGACAGACGACCATACGGCCACCCGGTCAGACGCCCAAACAAACCGAATGCATAAACACTTTTCAACTTTGTTGAAAAATGTTAAAAAATAATAAACATTATTTTTATGATGATCAAAACGTGGTTTACGTAATAACAGAGTCCTATATTGCGTACGCCATGGATTAAAAATTAATATTGCTGTACCAATCATATACAAACTTTAAATGAAATTTTAATTTTACAATTTTTAATACTGCAAATTTTTAAACTTCTAAACATCACACATTTTCAATTTTTACACTGTCGTATAGAGAAAAAAAAAATGTACTTTTATATGCAATTTGTTTAAAAGCCGTATCTTAATTTGTTTTTAAGTTATTAATTTTTCGTAGTTTTTAAATACTTTTTTGGTCATCGTGGCAACAGAAGTATTTCATTTCTAGACATTAAACATGTACCAATCAGAAAGCGAATAAAATAGAAAACAGAAGTATTCCATTTCTGGACATTAAATCTGGACCAGTAAGGAAACGAATAAAATAAAAAAAAAAAGTTGCGAAATTCAACCAATAAAAAGATTCAGATATATTTCAGATTTCACAGTTCTTTACCGAAAACAACAACTATTTTCTAAATAGTTAAGGAAAAAAAAAAAAAAAAGATTAAAAATGAATGTTTTGCATATAAATAGCGAAGAGATCAGTCCAAATTATTTATGACAGTCACAAGAACAATGTAGGATGAAATGATGGCGATGGATCAATATTTGGAAATTTATCACTAAGCGACTAAAATTAAATTATAAAAATTCCCACCTAGCATATAAAAAGTGAAGCGGTCAGCCTGGAATGTAGGCTCTTATTATATAGATGTTTGTCACTTTAATTTTATAGATAGCATTTTTCTAAAGCAGTTATAATGTATTGTTCAAATTTGCGGCATTTTTACTATTGAAGTAACTATGATGCGAGAATTAAAGCTGGTGTTAAACGTGCCTTTAGTCCGGATATATATCCTCATGTTTCTTTATAAAGCAAATTGCTTTTCTTAAAAATCTAAGGTCGAGTTCCTACATTTCGTCAAATGTAACCGAGTTTACGATCGCAAAAAATCCCACTCAAGAGCCCTCAATAGTCACAGAAAAATTACTCAAAAAGACCCGGATGACCATGTAAAGTCTATGGGAGCGTTCTTTTCTAATATCTCGCTCAAATTTTAATATTTTTGCATGATTTTTTTGCACAAGATAGCTGAGGGCAATCCACAACCGGGCTACTTTTTACTTTTTCAATTTTTGTTTCAGATTTTCTTTAAAAAATTACTTTAACTTTCGAAACCGGTTTAAACCGGTTCTGAAACTGAAACTATCGTAATATAAAAAATATATAACCAAAATCGAAAAGTAATCCAAAAGTAAAAACTAGCCCAGTTGTGGATTGCCCTCAGCTATCTTGTGCAAAAAAATCATGCAAAAATATTAAAATTTGAGCGAGATATTAGAAAAGAACGCTCCCATAGACTTTACATGATCATACGGGTCTTTTTGTGTATTTTTTCTGTGACTATTGTGGGCTCTTAATACCAATTATCAACTTTTGATTTTAAGGAGTTTGTTTTGGAACGCCTGTTTACTCTGGAATATCAAAACAAATAAAAATATAAAATCTATAAAAAAGTTACAATATTTATTATTATTATTATTATTTTATTACGGTGAAAGTCTGAACACCACGAGCCTCCTTACTTTCTGAATTATGCAACTTCAGAGGAAATATTAATAAATGTTTGTCACTTTAATTTTAGAGATATCATTCTTCTAAAGCAGTTACGTTGTATTGTTCAAATTTGCGGCATTTTTACGATTGAAGTAATTGTGATGTGAGAACTAAAACTGGTGTTAAAGGTGCCTTTAGTCCGGATATATCCCCAGTTTCTTTTTAAAGCAAATTGCTCTTCTTAAAAAGCTAAACTCGAGTTCCTACATCTCGTCAACTGCAACTGAGTCTAAGATCATAAAATGCCAATTAATATCAATTATTAACTTTTAATTTTAAAAAGTTTGTTTTGAAAAGCCTGTTTACACATTGGAATATCAAAACAAATAAAAAAAAATACATGTGGCACTCGCGGACTGCCGCGGTAAAGCTATTGCATAGCATTTTTTATCAACTTATGCATTTATAATTATTTATTTATTTTTTATTTATGCAGTTTTTTTTTTGTCTTTGATATTAATTCAAGTTACACTATTTGAGCGTGATGACCGATAACAATTTTTTTTCTTTTATTGAATAAATGAGAAGTTAATATCGTTTAAAATATTTTTATCATCTTACAATACATGTAGGTTAATCAGGAATTTTTATCATTGAAACTATACGTTTATGTTCGCTGAAATAAAAAACATAAGTTTGAGACTTGATATTCTCAAAATATCTGAAAAATACCGCGTCAATGTCTGCCGAAGTATACCGAAGGATACCGTGCCGGCCAAACTGAAGCGACGTTAGCCGGAGAGTTAGGTTTTTTTTCTCGTTACGGAATTTCTAGATTCTTTCGCCGCGCTCAAAGCCCGCGATAAAAGCTATGCAATACCTTAATAAATTACCAAACAAAATTTGGCCGCGCTATGAAAATTAGATCGCGAGTTATAAGCATTTAAAATTTTTCGACCCTAACCATGGGGATCTCCTGTCACCAAAAATTAACACTGTCTCATAATAAATTACCAAAAAAATTTGGCCGCGCTACGAAAATTGATCGCGAGTTATAAACATTTTAAATTTTTCGACCCTCACCGTGGGGGTGAGTCTCCTGTCACCAAAAATTAACACTCTCCCATAATAAATTACCAAACAAAATTTGGCCGCGCCTCGAAAATTAGATCGCGAGTTATAAGCTTTTTAAATTTTTCGACCCTCACCGTGGGGGGGGGGGTCTCCTGTCACCAAAAGTAACACTGTCTCATAATAAATTACCAAACAAAATTTGGCCGCGCTATGAAAATTAGATCGCGAGTTATAAGCGTTTTAAGTTTTTCGACCCTCACCATGGGGGATCTCCTGTCACAAAAAGTAACACTGTCTCATAATAAATTACCAAACAAAATTTGGCCGCGCCTCGAAAATTAGATTGAGAGTTATAAGCATTTTAAATTTTTCGGCCCTCACCGTGGGGGGTCTCCTGTCAACAAAAATTAACACTCTCTCATAATAAATTACCAAACAAAATTTGGCCGCGATACGAAAATTAGATCGCGAGTTATAAGCATTTTGAATTTTTCGACCCTTTCCATGGGGGAGGGGGCTCTTCTGTCACCAAAAATGAACACTGTCTCATAATAAATTACCAAACAAAATTTGGCCGCACTACGAAAATTAGATCGCGAGTTATAAGCATTTTAAATTTTTCGATCCTCACAATTGGGCGGGTTTCCAATCACGAAAAGCTACATTATTCTACCTTGTTTTATCTTAAGACGATTCTTTTCTATACAGATTCTATGAGGAATTTTTATTATTGAAACTATAGATTTAGAGTAACTGAAATAAGAAATATAAGTTTTAGACTTGATATCCTCTAAATATCTGAAAAATACCGCGTCAATGTCTGCCGAAGTCTACCGAAGGATACCATGCCGAAGTCTGTCGAATTGAAACGACGTTAGCCGAGTGTTAGGTTTTTTCGTTACGGATGTGTTAGGATTTTTCTCGTTACGGAATTTTTGGATTCGGTCGCCGCGCTCAAAGCCCGCGATAAAAGCTATGCAATAGCTTAATAAAAAATCTATAGAAAAGTAGCAATTTATTATCTATACTAATAAAATAACAAATCGCGCTGTCTGCCTGTGTGTGTATCTGCGATGGCTAGCGAGATCTATTGGACGTACGAGGTTTAAAATTTTTATGAGAGTAGCCCAATATCTCTCCTGATGCACCTGAAGCTCAGAATTTTAATTTTTTTTTATTAGTTTCATATACATTAATTATGAAACGGAACTCACTCTCTTCAAAAAGTCATTTTTTTAATGTTCGGGGAAAGAAATCGTTTGCACATGCGCACAAACCCTTTTACGCACCTAAACGAAAGAAGAACCATTTATCGGCGTTTACTTCTAATTTTGGATCATTTTGTTTAAATCTAAATCAACCAAACTGCCCGACGCAGTTAAAATTAAGAGACATATTTCAAAAGATCATATTTTTAGGTCTCAAATGCAATAATCAATTCGAAAAAATGTTGCAGTTAACCCTTTGAAAACAAATATTCAAAAATGGTCTTTTTTTCCAAAACTATTTTTCTCTCTTTTGTCAATGCCCCTCCAGGGCGTAATTTTTAAGATATAAACAAACCAAAAAGAAGATATTAAAGTTAAAACTTTTTTCTAACCGATGGTGCAATTGGTTTTAAAATATTTGGATTTTAATCCTTTCAAATACACTGGCAAAAGAAGGTTATTTTGCGATTCGCACAGAGGGTATTTTTTCTATGCTAAAATTATCTTAACATACATATTTCAACTCAATCTTTTGAAATCTTCTCAATAGAACAAATTTATACTCCCTACAGAAAATTCGAAACGTTCGGACTGATAGAAATATTTTTTACAAAATAAAATGTGCGAAAAATTTGATGAAATCAATAAAAACAGATCGTTTTCATTGCGGTTTTGCCTTAGCAAAGCGCAATCCTATAGGTACCGGCAAACAAAAAACATATTCTTAAAGCTTAAAAACATTCTTATAATCTATGATGCAATCGGTTTTTAAAATATAAGATTTAATCCTTTCAAATACACCGGCAAAAAGAGGTCACTTTGCAACTCACGGATAGAATATTTTTTCTACACCAAAAGTATCTAAGCGTACATATTTCAGCACAATCTTTTAAAAGCATCTCAATAGACCAAATTTACACCGTTTTTAAAATAATTTAAAACATACGGACGAGTAGAAATATTTTTTACAAAATAAAAAGTGAGAAAAATTTGACGAAATCAATAAAAACCAGATCGTTTCATTGCGGTTTTGCCTTTGCATGGCGCAATTGTATACGTCCTGAAAAACTGAAAATATTTTCTTATAGCTAAAACACTTTTATAATCTATGGTGCAATTTGTTTAAATAAAATACGAGATTTAACCCGTTTAAAGACACCGCAAATACGAATCATATCCCGGCTCATGGAGGATACATTTTTCCTACGCTAAAAGTAACTAAATGTCTTTATTTTAGCACAATCTTTTTAGAGGCTTTCAATAAACCAGATTTACATTACTTACAAAAATTCTGGAACTTTCGTATGAATATTTTTTTTTTTTTTTTTTTTTTTTTTTTTTTTACAAAATAAAATATGTGAAATTTTTTATGAACTCAGTAAAAACCTGAGTGTTCCGTCGCAGTTTCGTTCGCTTTCGGTAATCATAGTTTCCAAAAAATCAAATTACATAGAGAATAAAATACCAAACAGCATGTGCTTTAAATTCAATAACTTTTCGCAATTTTTCCATTTAAAAATATAAGTTTTGACAAAATGGACTTAAAGATATAAAACCATAGAAATTTAAGTTTAATTTAAGGGTCATTTAGAAAATAAATAACACATTTGAAAACTGAATAACATCACGGGCCCGGGCAACGCCGGGCAGGTCAGCTAGTTATTAATATTTTATTACGGTGAAAGTCTGAACACCACGAGCCTCCTTACTTTTTGAATTATGCAACTTCAGAGGAAATATTAATAAATGTTTGTCACTTGAATTTTAGAGATATCATTCTTCTAAAGCAGTTACGTTGTATTGTTCAAATTTGCGGCATTTTTACGATTGAAGTAATTGTGATGTGAGAACTAAAGCTGGTATAAAACATGGCATTCGTACAGATATATCCCCATGTTTCTTTTTAAAGCAAATTGCTCTTCTTAAAAAGCTAAGCTCGAGTTCCTACTTCTCGTCAACTGTAACCGAGTTTACGATCGTAAAATCCCAATTAAAGGGCAAGCTATTTCTTGCATCCTCGTAGGGATGAGAGAGATCAAATGGGGATTAGTTAAGAATTAAGTACTGCTTTTAATGACGAAAGTAAAACAGTAAGTGTAGAGTTTTATGGCTTCAGCTGATTCAAAACACCAAAGAGTAACACATGGGATCCCGCTAAATCTGTCAGGGGAAGGTTTAGGTTGTCATATCCTTTTCTCGAGGTGTGAGTCATTCATATCTCTTGATGGTCGCCTGGCAAAGAGAAAAGTCGAACGTGAAAGAGAAATGAGGATTTTTTGTTTGTGCAAAAGCGAAGGAATTAAGATGAAATGATGAGTTGCTTTTTAAATAGACTTACGCTGTGCTGCACATATGCAGGTGTTACGAAAAAGGTTGAATTGTGTTTTGCTTGCTGGAGATAATGTTAAGTTGAAAATATGTTCAAAATAAATCATAAAATAATATTATGTTTTATGAAAAAGTCTTTCAGTTAGTTTAAAGAAAGTTTAATAAGCAGAAACTTTAGAAGGCAATATAATAACAAAAACAAAAATTTAAAGAAAAAAGTTACAGAATCCACGTTTTTTCCAGCATTTTCTGACAGATATATGCATTTTTCCCCCTCAAAAATTAATTAATTAATTGCAAAACCAATTAGTAAAGTCATAAAATAAATTCATATAAATATAATTAAAAAGTTTATTTTAGTTATAAATAATATCTATGATATGAGTTCGACAGGCAAATGTAACATTTATTGTAACTATTTTTGTCAGCTTTTTATAATTTCAATCTAAAAGTTCTTTTAAACATCTTCATGTGTCGAATTCGATGGATTCCTACTAAATTAACTTATTTCAGTATACTACAGTCTACTGTAGTATTTGTAAAAATATTTTTTTTTTAAATAAATGACTTATAATAGAAAATTTCAAATGAAACTGAATGCAAAAAATTAATAATTTTTTTTAAATAAAATTAACTAAATTGCTGTTAATAAATAATGAGACACATAAATTCAAACTAAATATCTGACAATTCGGAAAAATTATTCATAATACCGCTATATAAATCGAATACATGTTACGACCAAAACTCGAAATTGGCCAATTCTCAAAAAGAACTGGCCAGCAACGTTTAAAAATGACTGGCCAATTTGCGAACTAGCCAGATGCGATTGGCCAATTCGCGAACTGCCCAGGTGGGATTGCGCAGTTCACGAATTAGATATAGGCACTCGGTTTAATCCATTCTAACGTAGTTGAAAGTGTCAAGTTGAAAATATTTGACATAGTTGAAAATATTTTCAAAAACAAAAATTTTAAAGACTTATAGATAAATTCTACATTTAAATTGATAATAATAATAAACATCATTTTTATGATGGTCATAACAAGTCCTATATTACGTACGCCATGTATTAAACATTAATATTCCTAGACCAATGATATAAAAACAGGAGTTTATAGATTATATAACTTTACCTGTTTAATATTGCATTTTTATGCGATGGAGTTAATCAGACTGACTTCTGAACGCCCCCTATTACGTACGACGATTAAACATTAATATTTCTGGACCCATCATAAAGAAATTTTAAATGAAATTTCAGTTTTACAATTTTTGGAACTGCAAATTTTTAAACTTCTAAACATCGCAGAATTTAAATTTTTACACCGTTGTGTAGAGAAAAAAAAAAAAAATGCACTTTTAAATGAAAGTTGTTTGAAATCTTTATCACATTTTGCTTTCAAATTATTATTATTATTTTAAGTTTTTATTAATTTTTTATCACCGTGGCAACAGAAGTATTACATTTCTGGACATTAAACATGAACCAATCAGAAAACGAATCAAATAAAAAAGAGAAGTATTCCATTTTTGACCATTAAACATGGAACAATAAGAAAATGAATTAAGTTGCGGAATTCAACCAGTAAAAAGATTCAGATATACTTCAGATTTCCCAGTTCTTTCTGAGGACAAAAGCTATTTTCCAAATAATAGAAAAAAAAAGAAAAAAAAAAAAAGAAAAAAGAAAAAAAAATCCGAGGAGACAACACTGACTTCAGAAAACATTTATATTTCATTTCTCTACTTTAATGCTGTTTCCCCACTCATTTTTTCATTATGGGACTGCAGAGTGATGGACATCCGACATTTTTTTTTTTTTTAAATCGTCACTTGACCTGTCATCCACCATCTGGAGACAATGTGGATAACCCGAAGAATGCTCCGACCAGGAAGCTGGTGAAGGAAAAAAAGGCCAACAACCATCCGGAAATTAGAAAAATCAAACGCCTTGCAGTCTTTCTCTCTGAAACTGAACAGAGAATTAAACTTCAAACATCGAGATAGAAGAAAATTGTTCAAAGGTATTTGATGCTGATATTAACTCTTTCTGGGGCAAAAGAATTCTGTTCGTAAAATCTATATATATATTACGCTAACAACAATCATGATTATTTGTTAATTGTTTAACGGCAACATCCAAATGAAACACATCTTATCGGTTACTGTGCAAAAGTCATTCGGTAAGATTTAGGCTGTGGTAAATTGGATTTATTTATGTTTTGTTCCTTCGCTGCAATTATGGAGCTTCAAAATATCTTATATATATATATTACGATAACGTATGTGGCACAAACAACACGATTATTTGTTAATTGTTTAATGGCAACATCCAAATGAAACACATCTTATAGGTTATTGTGCAAAAGTCCTTTGGTAAGATTTAGGCAATGGTAAATTGGGTTTATTTATGTTTTGTTCCTGCGCTGCAATTATGGAGCTTCAAAATATCATTATTTTTATTTTTTCTGTTGTTTTTACTTAAAAAAATAAGTCATGAATTTTAAACTTTTCAGCTTCAAATTAAAGTTATGTATTATAAATGAAATGAGTGAAAGGATTATATTATTATATTTTAAATAATTAATGAAATACGAAAAAATGCCACGGGTACAATATTTGGCGATTTATTATCTGCGCAGGGCTAGCATAAAAATACCGAGTTCTTGATTTATCAGCACAGATGTTTTATATGCATCCCATTGGCGCATTATTTTTCTGACGCCAATTTGGCGAAAACTTCGTTTTCAAATACCTACATATTTTTTAACAAATATTTTACATACAATTTTACATACATATTTTAAAACTAATTTCTATTATTTTAAAAAGGAAATAATAACTAAAAAAGTTTAGTTAATAATTACAGAATAAAGTAAACAAACAGTTTTTTATTAAATACATAACAATAGCCGGGTTATCATGTGAGGCACATATAATTGCTATTCTGTTGCAATCGCGCCAATGTAGTGCATATATGACATCTGTGTCTATTTCTCGTGCGGAATCTTCTAATTTGGCAAAAAATTGAGCAATTAAAATTAATTATGAATAAAAGCAATATGATTTAATGCTTAGTATGCATTCAAGGTAGACCAAACTGGTCACCAAGGGCGGCTAGTGATGAAATAATTGGCCGACACCAAAATATTCAAACGAATTTCTTAGAAAATAAAACCCCGTTACTTTGCACGTTCATTACAGAAGCAAAATTTTATTATAGTATTCTTCAAGTCATTTGTCAGTTCTTGTATTAAAGTTTTAGTGGCTAGGCCCCAAGGATGTAGTGGAGGGTATACGGGGGTATACGCTGTTTACCTTCTGGATTTTTTGAAGGGACACCATATATGCTGTGTTTAGGGATTACAATCCCGAGAATAATTTCCGGTCCCGGGATTTCGGGATTGTTTAGATTCAATCCCGGGATCCCGGGATAATCCCGGGATTATGAAAATTAAAATTTCTCCAATATTACCAATTCTCACTATAGCTAAATTTCACAATATTGTAAAAAAAATAATTAAATCAAAAATACAGCCTAACTTAAGAAATTATACCAAGTTCAAAATTTATTAATTAATAATAATAAAGTATAGGATAAATTACAACAATTGGAAATTAAAACAAATATGATGTTGATGTTTGACAATGTAACAACAACAACAAAAAAGTCTATGTTTTATCTTCCATATAAGTTTTTTCATTTGGTGTTGAAAACGTCTTTGAATGGGTAAATATTTACAATATGGAAAGATAATTAATAAATTAATATCACTAATTAAATTTTGAATTATTCTCATTACCAAATAACTAAAGATTACAAATTTAGTATATCGAAAACACAAGATTTTCCTCTACATAATGCTTTTTTTTTTTTTTCTTGAAATAAAAATACTTAACACATACTCACATATAACAATAAAAAATTAAATAAATGTATTATTTAAATTTCTAATTAATGATAGTTGTTAAAATTTGAAAACATTGCATAACATAAAAATTTATTGCATACCAAGATAAAAAAGAACATTAGTTTGAATAGTTCAGTGTCTCTTAAGGGTGTTCTTAACTGCTCCGCTCAACAAGTACAAAACGTTTTGACACATTTACAAATTCATTTTTTAACAGAAATACAGTCGAGCCTCTATATAACGAAATCCATCGTTCCAGTAAAAAATTCGTTATATAGAGAAATTCGATGTATAGAGTATGATGTTAAAAATAGTATTTAATGTGTAAATTTTGAACAAATATTACTTTTGATCTTTTTAATTAAGAATTTGAAATGTTTAAAAGTATATATTAACCTAACATTTTATTTCTTACTTATTTAAGCAGTTTCAAAAAAGAGAAAAGACATTTATTTGAAAGCTTAATGAAAATCAAATAAGGAAGACTTACATAAATTTCGCAGGAAGAAATCTGTAATTTTTTGTTGTTTTGATTTTAAAATTACAATTGTTACGCTCTCAAAAAAAAATTCTCAAATTTTAGCAAGGAATGAAAAACTGTAGTTGATATTTTCCTCCATTTGAAGGTCTCTCTTATGTGCTCTCATTGATTCCTCTCTTATATGTGTAACAATTCAATTGACTGTGTTTTGAGAAGGATGTTGAAAGGTGTGTGGGAGGTGGGATGAACTTGTTAGATTTAAAGAATAAGTAGAGAAGTAATATTTATGAAAAAAAAACCTCTCCACTGAACGATAAATCAAAAATAAGTGATGGAAAATTGATTCCATATGATTTCGAAGCTTTTTTAAAACTGAATAAATTAAGGTCAATTTATGAAAAAATTCGTTATATGGAGATAGATATTTCGCTATATAGAGTCTGTTTTTAATGTAATCATGCGAAAAGGGACCGTTCTTACTAAAAATTCGTTATATGGAGAAATTCGATGTATGGAGTTTCGTTATATAGAGGTTCGACTGTATATATAATTGAAATACCTGACTATGGAATCGAACTTATTTTTCCATTTTATGATAGTTAAATTACCTATCGAGTTATAAACTATTTCGATCTTCCGATCACCCGTTTTTCTCTTGCTTTTCGACCGGTTTTTCTGCTTTTGTAGGGAAATGTGCTCAAAAGTGTCAACTTTGAAGGCTTGTTATGAAAAATCTATTGTGTTTAAAAAAAAAACAGAAAATTGAGTGCAATTAGACAGTTTCTGAATAACAACATCTGCTATTTTCATGCATTTCCGAACAAAAATAAATTAAAGCATGTGTCACAAAGTTGCCCTTTTTGATTTAAGAATACCCTTAACTAATCGGTTTTCCTTTGAAAATATGATCTAAGTAATATCAAAGCATCTAAAGTATCACCTCCAAGTCGACTTCTAATTTTGTTTGCAATAAATCCTGCTGCCGAAGCTGCTCAATCTGCTTCGACACTCGCAGGAGGAATTGTCAGCAATTATTGATAAACTAATTTTAAATGATGACCGCGTACTCCTCCATTTTCAAAAAGAGACATCACATTTCTAATTTGTATTGATAAATCATTTTGTTTTTGTGTTTCAGGTTAGACAGTTTGCATGCTTTTTTCTATTTCTTGTTGTAATTTTTCCTTAAATGTTCGGTTATATGTTTGACGTTTCACAGTGGTCTCAATATGCGTTATTTCTATATCTTCAGACTTGCTATTGTCAACACTGTTATTCACCCTTCCAATTATTGCTTTTACTTGCTTCTTAACAGCAGTTTTGTTAAGAATAGAAAACATACTGCTAGTTAGATTTAAGGTCATCTTGTTTAGGATTATGCAAATAATTAAAAACACCCGATAATTCCATACGTCGTCGTTCTCTAATGTATAGTTTTAACACGTCTGTCATTTTATAAGCAAATTTTGATTTTTTTTTCTCCGACAATTCGTTTAAAAGAATTTTTAAGATTGCGTCTGTGGCTAACAAATTAGAATCCCTGCAACAGATTGCTTCTACTGTGATTTGTATTAGTTTGAGGACTTCAACAATTTCGTTTATAAGTAGAAAATCGGAATCGTCAATTCAGATCTCATGCTCTAAATCGATTAAAGCTTTCTGTATGCAATTTGTCAAGAAATGAAATCGTTCAAGTATAATTACCAGCTATTCTATTTAGTCTATCTATCTAAAAGAAGGGAAAGTTTTTTTCTTTTTTTCAGATTTAACATACTTTTGAAGAACTCCATTCCTCGTTGCAGATTGTTTAAAATAAATTACTAATTTTCGAACTTTTTTAATAAGTTCATTGATATATTCATCAGAGTATGAAAAGCCGTTTTCATCTTCAAAAATTAAAATAAACCCCGATTCTAAACTTTCGAAAGATTCAATATCTTCATCTTTATCATCTTCTTCTAGGGCTAAATTTTCACTTCCGCAGCATGATTCAGCTATTGTTTTACTGGAGGATGTTTCTGGTTCTGTATTTCATTGATTACAATATAAATCATCACAAACTGCTAAAAGTGACATGAAAGAAACAAAGCTGTTCATCAGCTTCAATTTCTTTTGCGACTTTCAGCATTACATTTTGTCCATCAGTTACGATTTCAACAACGTCTTTTTTCATTGAAATATCATTCTGTTTCAGGCGCAGAGTTAGCATTTCGATACACTTTTTTTCAATGAAAGATCTATGTATAGGCGCAAGCCCTAAATTAAAGAATTTGTTTAAATTTATATTTCTTGAAGGGACATTAATATTTACAAATCGCATGTTTTTCAGTAGATGTCCATTCGTCAAAATGAAAGTAATTTTTCCCCCCGAAGTTTTAAAAGTTTGTATTTCTCATGTAATTAACATCTTTATTATGAAACTATAGTTCATTACACGATTTCAAACTGATATTGCAGATTTTGGCAAATCATTATAGCCTTTAGCTACCAGTAAATTTCTTAAATCAATTGAAGCGATGAAAAAGTTGAATGAAAAACCATCTTTAGCAGTCATTCTCGATAGAATTACATCCAGTGATTTCTTATCACTAATAAAATAGTCCTCTATTTTCAACTTTTTATATGTAATAAATTCTGCAATCCCTTAGTCGATCCACCTAATGTTTTAAGCACTGTGCTACACCTTTTACATTTAGCGCTTTTTCCATCTTTTGGCGTTAAATAGTAGTACCATATTGAAGATATATCATTGTCTTTCCGATGAGCCACGGAATCCTTTTCAGTCGACATCTTTAAAACAAAGTAAGTCTGAATTCACGAAAAGAAAAGAAGTTAGCCCATAATGGCTATCATACACAAATGCGACACTTATCAGTAAAAGCTAATTCTAAAAATGATCTACGAAGTGAAGATAATTTCGACAAACGCAGTAAAATCGAAATAAACAAATGATTTCATTTTACCTGTCTAAAAGCTGTATGTGTTACATTTGTTTGCAAGTCAAAAGATTTCTACTGTAAAAGATTTACTCGCTTAGAAATATATGTAAAAAATATTTGAGGTATATATTCATTTTCAATCATGTATAAACTTCATGAAAATTGATTTTTTTCCAACCAAAAGCAAAAGTTTATAAATATCTTTTTAAAATTAAACTGAATATTATTTCACTAAAAAAACAGACAATCCCGTAAATCCCGGGATTTTCGGGATTAAAAATACACCAGCATCCCGGAATCCCGGGATTGTAATCCCTAGCTGTGTTCCACATGAAAGTTATTGTATATACCCTCTAGGGTATATCCTTTGCCTTAAGCGTATACTTTTTTTTTATGACTACACCATTGCTAGGCCTTCTAGCCACCGCCCTTGAAAGGATAAAGGCAAAAACAAGAGCTTTGCAAAAAAATTTTACGTGATGATAAAAAATGAAGGTCAATTTTGAATTTAACTGTACAGAATATATAAGAATCAATTTGCAAACTCATTTGTAAATTATCAAAAGCTAAAAAACATGACCTAACGTATCTTTTACAGGCTACTATAATCTAATAACATTTTAAAATATGCATCATTTTGTAAAGAATTGAGGATGTTAAATTTTATCACTTTATTTAACAAAAATTCTGTTTTTTTTTCTTTATAAGTTTATTACAAATTGTATATTTTGCATTAACATTTTAGAGCGATTAAATATTTCAAATTTATATTGCAATTTTAAGTTTGCTTTCGATCATTCTTTTAATTTTTCTGGGATTAAAATTCTACTAAACTTGTGAATGACCCTTTTGCAGCAAAACATATGATCCAACTTTAAACAGTTATTACTCCATCAATTTTTATCGTAGAATAATGAGACTTTTTTTGTCTTACTTTTCAGTGTAACAGGAAAATTTTTCTAAATACAACTTATAGGACCGAAAAAATCATCTAATAATTGAAATTTTGCAATTTTTTAAGAAAAGTTTTCATTGACACATATCGCTTTTAAAATATTTCTTTACCTCATTAAAAACATTTTTGTAATTGGAACTATATGTCTATGACTAACGGTTAAGAAATTAGCCGTTGGGCACCGTTGAGAGTGGACATCCTTTATATGAACAGCCATTATACATTATTTTGCTTGTTTCGAGCGAAAGCGCGTGGATGTGTCCATGAAATATTCATGAAAAACATATCATAACAGTTGGTAATATTCGTCATAATGTGAAACAATTTTCATCTCATTTCTCTCTTTATGACAGTTAGGTGCAGCACATCAGTTGCATTTCATCCGAGACCACCTTTCTAGAAATGCAATCCCATTAATTTATTGGGGGCGAGCACTTGATGAAAACTCCCTGAATAAACATCCAACAAATAACGCAGAAGAGTATATACAAACGGCGGACGAAGGCTTGCAAGTCCATTAATGAAAACCCACGCTGGAAAACGTGGGAAAAAATAAATAATACCAACCATTTCATCTGTTACCATTTTTGGATCTGAGATGCCATCTTTTTTTTTTTGTTTTACAGCGCTCCGTATCTACATCACGCAACGCCCACCCTACAAAAGCATGACTCCACAAGCAAATAGTCGCATTTCCGGAAGCGAACCTGCATATTTCGGCCGCAGTCGTAACTTCTGTTCTGACAGGGGAGTCTCCACGGACCGCGCCTTTACGCAAAACGACTGCAAATTTCAGTTTTTACTGCTGGAGTTCTGAGCCATAAATTCTAGGCCTGAAATGAAGAGGAAATCTGGAAGCAACTGGGTGTCTTTTTTTCAATGGAAGATACACCTTCGAGGCCCAGACAGATATGGCACGTACGAATGACAAAATGCGGTAAAAAGTCGTCGAAATAATTTTTCGAAATGGTCCGGGAATTAGAGCAGACAGATGGAGATATCTGATAGTGTCGCCGACGTTTATTTAGGTGTAATTGAAAAAGCGTGCGATGTCGTGGGAGGTGAGTTAAAATGTAGCGTTTTAATTAAATATTTAGTAATTCTGGTCATGTGTTAGCAACTACCGTTGTTACCTTGCTGTGAATATTAGGATTAAAGTAATATTTACAGCGAGGCTTTATATTAACACGAAATAAAAGCGGCGATTTGAAAGTAAACCGAGTATATTCGTGGCTTCTAATTAAAAAAGAAATTTTCAAATGTATAAATCATAACTCTATTTTTTCTTCGATGGCAAATATCTTTAAAAATATGAGTTTAGCTTTGAACGTATTAGCGCTTTGTTCGTAAAATAAAATAAAAAACTTTTTTTTCTGAGAAATAGTTATTACATTATGTAAAGTTATTTCACGGACAAACGTTTCGTAATTTATTTTTTATCTTTCTAACATTTCACGAAACTCGTATATAAATTCTTTCGGGCTACCTGCAAGTCACAGAAATCTTCCTTTATCACCAGAACTCTCAGAAACCAATATATAACTGAGATGTAAACAAGTATTTCTGAAAGAACAGTTTTTTTTTATAGCTTTTTCTTCCTTTAAGAGAAAAAAAATTATTATTTGAGATATGCTTTGAGATTTAAGATTTGCAATAGCTTTAGCAAATATTATAGATAATTATCAATTTCTATGATTTAAAGTGTTTATTTAATGCTAATGATTCTGATTTAATCGAATCCGACAGTTTATTTTAGATTTTGTATAATTTCTAAACCGTGAGGCTTTGAAGGTAGCCTGTGATGATTGGCATTTTCTCCAATATTAAGTTCTTTGAAGGGAGCAACTGCTCCAATAACTTTCAACAAATAGCCCCTGCTAGATTCCCCAAAATTTGCATTCTATCTTAATATTTGCTTCGTGCATAGTGAATGTGTTTTTATATTTTAAGCTAGGAATGCACAACCTGTGGCCCGCGGGCCAAACTGATACCAGAAATTTTATGCGGAATAATTTTCCTTATAATAATGACAGAAAGTTTGCTAAGAAAGAAAACAAACGTCACTTTTCAAATATTCTGGTGTCAAACGATTTTCTGGCAAAAAGGTTGTGCATCGCTATTTTAAGCGATTGATAATAGTGAATTAGAAAATATTTTAATACAACAACCTATAACATAAATTTTTGATAGTTTCGAGAAATTTCCTCACCTACCTCCCCTTAGTTAGTAGTTTATGATCACTTGCATAGAAAATTGTCTTTTAATTAAAATATTTTTCTAGTTTTATACATAAACAAGTACTGTCAGTTTTATAATCATATCTGGTGGTTTCTTCTGTAAGTCACATGATAGAGGAGCTACACACACACACACACACACAAAAGGATAAATCAAAAACAAAATTTTTAATCATATATTATCGTTTCAATCAAGATGCATTTTTCTTAATCTGATGCAAAAGATAAATCGCCAAGTATTGTTTTATCTGCACTATTTTACACTAAATAATTTTTGAAGCATTATGAACATTTCCATTTATTCTTAAGTTAAATGTTTTCATTTTATAATATCACCAGTCATCAAAACTATTTTTCTTTCTTTTTTTTTCAATTTTCAATAAAAATACTGACAGTTTTTCCTTTATTTTTTGAGGCGTATAACCATTTCAATTCTTTCATCAACGATAATGGTCGACAAAAAATAACCAATGTAACCCTTTCGTTTAAAATAACAGAACTTTTTTTTATAATTCAGAAATTAATTTAAATAGAACAATATGCTATATACTAAAAACATTTCTGAACTATGCTCCATCTAACAGTGCAAGTTGCATCAAAATCCGTTCAGCAAAACTCGAGTTATAAGGAGCGGTGGTTTTTGATATCGATATAATTTTTGATCTAATTAAAATTGTTTCTTTTTATTGTAACATGGTACATGGTCTTTTGTACAAAATAGCACATGATTCAAGAAACTATATGTGAAGTATGTTTGAAATGAAGCTTGTGTTTACTAATAAATAAAAGAAAAAGAGAAGGAATGTTGTCCACTTGTTTTATTGATAGGAATTTCTATTTGCCCCCTACCCTTCCTCCGTCGGGGCAAGTGCAACAGGACTTTATTACTGTTGAATACTTTATGTAGCAGAAAGCTATTATAAATTACTTTTAAATAGTAACTACATTTTTTAAGTGTTATATGATATAAAGTTTTTTCATATGCAAAGTGATATTTTATTGACTTATCTTCATTTGAATTATAAAAATTATGCAAAAAATAAATGTAACCAGTTTTGTATATCATTTCGAAAAAAATAAATAAATAAATAAATAAATAAATAAAGTAAGATAATAAATAAATAAATAAATAAATTCTACATAAAAAAATTATACTTTGACAACGAGATCATTACCGGGGAGGGAGGGGGGGGGGTCGAAATGATAACGTATGCCATCGGAAGGAAGGGGGGAGTCTAAAATCGCTAAAAAGTTGATAATGTTATATTTGCACAGACCCACATTGTATACCTTCGTTCTTGATTATAGTATTTTTTTTTTGTATATTAAGAAACATCTGATTTTTTTTTTTTTTTTTTTTTTTAATTGAACATTGATGTAAATGTTATTTCTTAACATTAAATATTTGAAAAAGTGAAAAATTCAGGTGGAGGAGAGGTTCGTCCGAGGAGGGGCTATTTTCTAAATTTTGTTAAATTTGGGAAAACTAAAGAATCGATTCGCTTTAAACTTTGACATACAGTTTATAACACATAATAAGAATAAAGTTTTTTGAAAGAGGTATTAAACGAAATCCTCTGTGCGATCTGTGACCACATTTACCCACTTGTTTTATCTTTATTATGTATAACAACATATTTTAGATATTTTGTTAGACGGAAGGTGCTAAAGATGCACTCTTTGCGTTTCTAAAAACAATAGTAAATACCTATCCCCAGACGTTTAGAATTATCCTAAGCTATATGAAAGCCGAATTTTTTTTCTAGCTGTTTTATTTATGAATAAGAACGGCTGGTGTCGCCCCTTGAGGTTAAAGTTTATCCACGCTAATAAAAGCGAAATTGTTGTTTTCTTTTCTGAGAGCGCGTTTCTAAAAATGCAGCCGGATAAATTTCGGTAGCAAAATATGGCCTGGGTCGAAATTTATGGAAGTTTTTGCTTGAGATCCTTACACACTCCGGAGTAAGTTCATTTAGCAGCAGCAACAACGGGTTACAAATCATTTAGTTGTCATCCTGAAACAAAAATATAGTATAAACTTAAAAAAAAAAAAAAGAATTAGATAGATTTTTTTTTAGCCAAAGCCAGTAAACTTCATTTATAACTGTTACTATTTTTAATGTGTTTAGGACCAGCATCTTTAACACGAATTTTATACGTTTGGTACCACTTTTTGTTATTTGACTTAACTTTATTAATCCCGAAAATGTCGTAATTAAATAAAATCTATTTTAGTTTTTTTTTTATTGGCATTAAACTCAAGCGCTGTAAGAATACTTATATATGGGCATGACTCGTAATGATGACTCGTATCAGTGACTGGTAGGTTTGCCATCATGTTTTTCTGTTCCCAATCCTCAATGTTTTCGTATTTTTGGGTGTAGAAAAACATAATAGTAAACCTAAGAGTCGCCCGCTAAAATCGGGTTTTTAAGTGTTTTCCACCAAGATATAACTGGACAGACCGATTGAGTTTCAATATGCGAACCGAGATTTTACTAACCCTGGATTTTCATCCGTGAACTCGATAAGGTGATTGTTTATACTGAGCCTCTCGGTCTAATATAGAACACTTCAATATTTCGCACATATGTTGTTGCAGTCAGTCATAAGTCTGCCGTATGATTTTTAGTACTCCCATGAGGCTAGAGATTTGCACGGGCCGGGTTCGGGCCGATTTTCATTAACGTCATTCGGGCCGGGCCTTGATTCTATAGACTCAGGCCGGGCCGGACGGGCCTAGTTACTAATCTTTTCGGGCCGGGCCGGGTTCGGGCCTTAGTTTTTTTTCCTGGAGTACCGGGCCGGGCCGAGCCTGACTTATTTTTTCCGCACGAAGCCGAGACTGATTTCGTTCTTCCTAGTCTTCACGGACCAAAAAAATCAGTTCCTATTGAATCTTCCCGTAATGAAAATCCTTTTCTTGACGTGGAAAAGTCTGTTCATAAATTAGTAAAATTTGGCTTGGTCCAAAATTTTTTGCAAAATAGGCATATACTTTTAAGTTGCCATTATTCTACAATTAAATATTTGAATTTATTCTTTTTAAAGAATCGTAGATCACTAGGCGTCTTAAAATAGAATTAAACACATAAAATAAAACATGATGATGACAGAATTTTCGTTTAAACTGAAATCTGCAAATTTCTTTAAAACTGTTTATTCATACAAAATGAATACAACAATACGCGAGAAAAAAAAATATATTAAACATTTACATCTGCTAAGAAGGAAACGGACTTTTTTCTTTCCAATGTCTTAAAAGATTTTACTTTTACCATATACTATTTTTTAGATTTTTTTTAATGTATTAATAATACTAATGATAACTGAAACATTTACATACAACAAACAAAGGTTCATTAAAAGCGTAAATATCACAGCCTATCGCACTTCTGCATAAATAGAGATTATAAACATGAAAAAAATGACTAAGATAAGTTTTTTTGGTCTGAACTCTTCCATTAGAGTAAAGATCAATGTTCTGTAGAAATTCACCCGAGCCGGGCAGGGTTCGGGCGGAATTTTCAACTTTTTTTCGGGCCGGACCGAGCTCGGGCCGAAATTTTAACTTTCGGGTCGGGCCAATATTTTTTTTGTTCAGGCCGTGCTGGGCCGGGCCTGGAAATTTCGGCCCGTGCAGACCTCTACATGAGGCTCTGTGCTCCGTTCCATATGAATACCTATTGTTGAAACGAAGCGGTGGAATAAAATCTTATTTTTTTTGCAAGTAAATTTCATAAAATTAGTATCAATTATAAAATTTCATTGCGAGTGATATTTACCAGTTCAGCATTAAATTGAACAGTTATATTTATTTCTGTGTTTGTCAGTTTTTCTCTATGCTAATATGTTGATGAGTGAAAAGATGATGTTTTTCAAAATGGCGTGTCGCATAGTATTGTATATCAGCTAGACAACAATTTCAAGACGAGTCTAAAAAATAAAATAATTTTTTAAAGAATCTGATGATTTATATAAGTTGATGTACTAAGAAGTTCACTCATTAAATAATATTCTAATTTTTTAAAATCATGATTGTCTTACAATTTTAACATTTTTACGATTCTAACGTTCTTGTTTTTGCTATAAAATTAACAGGTGTTTGCATGATTTACTGAGAGAAAGACCATTTATTCACTTTCTTCTGTCCTGTGCAGAAAATTCGTAAATAATGCTTTACAAAAAAAAAAAAAAAAAAAAAAAAAAAAAAAAAATCTAGCAGGTTAAAAATTATGAAAGATTCCACCTAAATATTTTTCAGAATGTTTAAAATTCAATTATATTGTAATATTGAAGTCTGTTGGACATTTTAGTTAGATTTTGTAAGAAATACTAAATATTAGATCTTTCTTTATGCGGGAATTTCTGAAAAATGTTTGCAGATCAACGACGATCCTAACCTCTAGAACCCAAAACCACCTTCGGTTCGAAACTTTATTTATCTAATTATGTAACTTTTTTATGGACACGATAATTTGCATAATTCTGCACAAATCTCTTCCAAACTGATAGATTTCAAAAGGCAGAAAATATCAGTCAAATCTGTTAGGCCAAATCGGATCAAGTCTGGAAATAGAAAAGGTTTTTGTGATAAAAAAAAAAAACCCTCACAACTCCTCAATTATAATACATATCGAAACAGTTTAAAATTATTGTTACTTCAAGGAAAAAGGCCAAAAATTTATGCATAACAGATTTTTGATATCATCAAAAATGGGATCAAGGGGAGCAAAAAATAGGATTTTACAAAGAAAAAATTTCATAACTTCGTCCATTCACAAGATATCAAATTTATTTAAATTTATTATAAATCTTCTTAATATTATCTAAAACTTTTATACTGACAAGTTTTTGATAGGTTCAATTCTGACAGAAAAAGAAATTGGGGTTGAAGAAAAAGTTATCGTATTAAAATGATTTTGATAAAACTAACTTTTACAGAAAAACGAAATAAATAAAAAGAATATTGCCCAGTTAAACTGATGGCATTGAGCTCACAGGCTACGCATACTAATTGTACATTACAGCCTTGTATTTTTGTTAATTCCGTTCGAAAAAAAAAAAAAATTAGGAAGGGGAAACAGCTCTCCCCTTTCTCCTTTTTTATACTTAATTATTGAACCTCCTAAACTATCAAGGACATGCTTTATCATATAAAAAATCTTTATCCAAAATTCAGAGAAAATCGGATAATTCTTAATAAAAACCCATTTAGCATTTATATAATTTAAGAGGAGTTATTCCCCTCTTTTATATTTAACCATTAAACTTCCAAAACTATTCAGAGATTTGAACGAAATCTGACAATTCTGCTTGAAAAGTCCATTTATACAAGTTAAGGGGAGGGGCATTAGAACCCCTGTTCCCCCTGTTTATACTTATTCAATGAACACCTAATAACAGCCACGGACTCGCCTCATCAGAATGATCCTATATCTAAATTTTGAACGAAAACTGTTAATTTTGCATGAAAATCCCGTTTATATCAATTAAGGGGAGGGGCATGAGCCCCCCCCGTTCCTCCTGTTGATACTTATTCAATGAACACCTAATAACAGTCACGGAATCGCCTCATCAGAATGATCCTATATCTAAATTTTGAACGAAAACTGTTAATTCTGCATGAAAATCCCGTTTATATCAATTAAGGGGAGGGGCATGAGCCCCCCGTTCCCCCTGTTGTTACTTATTCAATGAACACCTAATAACAGTCACGAAATCGCTTCATCAGAATGATCCTATATCTAAATTTTGAACGAAAACTGTTAATTCTGCATGAAAATCCCGTTTATATCAATTAAATGGAGGGGCATGAGCCCCTCGTTCCCCCTCTTATACATATCGAAAGAACTCCAAAAACTAATCAGGGAAGCGCCTTATCAGGATATACCTATATAGAAAATTTCAAGTGGATCCGATATTTTTATCATGAGTTATCGCGTTACGCACGTACGAACGTACATACAGATCGGATGGGCACATAAGCTCTCAGGCTATGATAGCCTGTGAGCTAAAAACTTATCAAAAGCAACCAAGATTAAATTGTTAAACTGGATTTATGTCTTATCTTGATTTCGCTTTTCTTGGTGTAATTAGTATTTAACGTCAAAATCACGTATAGGGGAAGATGGAGATACTTGAGCCATTTTTTGAATTTTAATTTTTTTTAATTTTTTATATTTTTTTAGAATAAAATAAAATATTGAAAATGAAAATTTTATATTTTTCCTTCAACTAAAAACCACTTTCAATAAATTTTGAACTATTTTTCTATGCATAATAAATGTTTATTTTTTGTTTTACATCATGGCTCAAGTATCCCCATGGCAGGGATACTTGAGCCATAGTGAAGGGATACTTGAGCCACTACGGAAAAATACCTACAAAAGTAATTTTTTTCGCTTTATTTTTGCACAAACATTTTACAGAATGATAAATTATGAAACGTAAAGTCTTTCAAAACCAATTGAGAAAACAAAGCTAGTAATACGATCATTTTTTGTCGTTAAAACTGGTTGTCGAAGGATAATTTGAACTTGAGTTATAACGACGGTAGAAACATCCTCAGTTCAGAGCCATTTAAATTTGGAATCTGCAATTCTTCGGGCAAATTTCATTTTCAAAATATTAAGCACTTATCCAACAAATATTTTTACAGTTTTCTTTCTGGCATATTTTATTAGTAACCAACCATCAATAGAAGGTTTTCTTTCACATCATCACCATCATTGACAGAATTTTCCTCTAATGATATTGTCGAACTCATGCTTTTAGTTTAGTAGCTGTCGGAATTTAAGCCAGATGTATCATTCTACTATTTCAAACACTTTTTTGATTTCACAGGAAAAGATTTTGTCTTCCTCTTTGGCTCCATGTAGGTAAGTTTGAACTGGGATTTTTGTTGTTTTTCTTATTTTTGCGCGCTCTTTTTACCAATTTTTCTTCAATTTTCTTAGTTAAAAAAAAAGTTACAGCAACAGAGGTTACGATTTCAATATAAAATACTAATCTTAATATGTTATATTAAAAAATAAATATTTTAATATGTTGGACCTAACTAATTAAAGTATTAGAGATTATAGCCTGTAAAACCGTTTTAAAAAGTTATTTTCATTTAATGAAAGTTAAATTGAAAACTATGTTTACATTTATCTAGACAGGCTATTTTGTTAGTCAAATCAAAAAATAAAATAGACATTTTCATTTAAAAAATATACATTTTTAAACATTTTTAGGTCGTTATTTTTTTAAGAAAAAAAAATAAAATGAAAAATTATTCTCCCTTTTCTCCAGAAAAATATCTATTAATGAATATAAGGATGGAATTTTATTTTTTGTTTGTTTCACCCATGTTTAATTTCTAGTGGGGATGGTTAAGACATGGCTCAAGTATCCCCACTCTCATTGGCTCAAGTATCCCCACTATCACTATTTTTGTTTCCCAGAGTTTTACTAAATAAAGCATGCAGCAATTAGAACTATTTTAGACTCAAAATACAATTGAAATTATGCTTATTGAATGTATGTATATAGTTGCAACTTTAAACAAAACTTTGATTACAAAAAAACAAAAAAACCATGCACCCAAATATTTACTTCAGATAGGGAAAAGACAACTATTAATCACTATACTTTCCAAATGGTACCAAGATGTGTGATTTCTTTTTTACATGTTCAGAACTATAAATATGTTATCATATTGGCAGTTTTAGAAAGAAAAATTAACCAACTGTAGAGATAATAGGGGTGGCTCAAGTATCCCCTATGCTCAAGTATCCCCACTCTCCCCTACTGTAGGCCGAGGCGGCATGGATTTTTTTGTTTCTGTAAATCAACAGATTTTTTTACGGTGTATTGTTAATAAATATCTCACGCTATCTAACATATTTTAATAAATCTAATTTACCACAATAACTGTGAAAATTTACTTTTCTAATAAAACGTAAGTATAATGTTATATAATACAAACATCTCTGTAAAATACACGTCTAAAGGGTACGGAAAAAATAAATATAAATATTCGTGCCATTTCTATTATTTTTACGAAAAGACAAGTCTACTTTCAATGATAAAACTGAATTGGAGGATATTATATTGTAACGTTATTAGCAAGATGAATTTATAAAAGTTATCAGCAGGCGTGCTCTTGTATTGGCGACAACCGATCATTAGGGAGTGGCACATCCCGTTGTTTTCAGAAAGTACTTCATAGTGAATGTGGAGAATCGAACTATGTTTGTTTTAAATAAATAAAAAGAAAGAGTCAGGAAAATACGAGTTCTTTTTTTTTCAGAGACAAATATTGTATTGAAAACATTCTTAAATCGTTTTATATAAAATAGGGGCTTTTTTTTTCGTCGTTGAATAAGTGGAAAGAGTCTTTTACTTCAACGTTATGCTTATTTTTGAATGCTGGGATGAAGGTCGAAAAAAAAAAAAAAATTAAATAGTTGGGCTTCAAAAACCACCTGCATCTATTAAATAAAACATAAAAGTTATTTAATGATAATATCGAAAATATTTTGTGAGATGCAATTTATGAATGAAAATTCCAAAATTGCGTGTAATGAAAACAGATTCCAATGAAAATAAATGAATTTTTGATTTATTCAATGTTAACGCAAAATAAAAAAGAAGATATTTTTTATTTTGTTTCTTAAACTAGGCAGATACAGAAGATAATCAACTATAAATGCTACTTTTTTAAAAAAACATTGTTTTTTTAAAATACTACTTGCCAAATGACACCAACGTTGTCTTATTGCATACTTTTTTTTAAATAAACATCTTTAAAAAATTTTTTCTTCAACTAGGGAGATACATTAAAAAATTAAACATAAATGACACTTTTTTTAAAACTATTTTTTAAATACTATTTACCAAAGTTATACCAACGTTGTTTTATTGCATTAGTTTTTGAAAATAAATTTTCTCCCCCCCCTTTCTTAAACGAGAGAGTGAATCAAACATACAAGATATTTTTTTAAACATTATTTTTAAAATACTACTTATTTTATCGCATAACTATATACAATAATATATATATGCAATCGGCTCTCGTTAATTCGAATTCGTCGGGACCACAAGAAATGTTCGAATTATGAAAAGTATGAGAGGAAAACATGTTTAAATGGATGCTATTACAAAGAAATTTATGTTATAGTATTTTTAAACATATCTCGGCCGTTATTACTAGAATATGACTTAATATTAAATTAAAATATATAAATGCATAAACTAAATAAGGAATTAGGAACAAGCCCAATGGAAGAAGGGTTGGAGGTGTCATTAATAGACAGACGGGGCATTAAGAAAGTGGATATCAAATGAATGGGATTAAATGTATACTAATTTCAGAACAATTCTGACAAATGAAAGAAAGAAAATTATTTTAAAGTTCTGAAGTCCGTGTGAAAGTATGGAAAAATTAAAAATCGGAATTCTCATTAATTCGAATTAAACGAAATCAAGAGAAAATGGGTCCGAATAAATAAAAATTTTTAACATGATTCTGCCCTTGAAAATTTTGGGACTTCATGTTTAGTTTGAATTAAGCGATAATTCGATTTATCTGATTTCGAACTAACGAGAGTCGACTGTATGTTTTAATTTCTTAAACTAGGAGATACAACAGTGAATCAAACATAAATAAGACATTTAAAAAAAATTATTTTTCAAATACTATTTACCAAATTTATTCCAACATTATTTTATCACATAACTTCTTCAACATCTACACTATCGCTCCAAGATACTGAAATTTGTTTTTTTAATTCCTCTATAATAAAAAGAATTATGAAACGTATATAAGGTCAATAGCACAAATATATTTTGACTTCTTCATTTGATGGAAATATTTCTTCTCCTAATGCTCCTTTAAGGATATCCAGACAAAAGCTAGTCCAAAGATGGCAAGTTCGGAGTATAAAAAAAAGGATGATCGAATGTTGCCAAATGAAGCTTCTCTAATTTTCATTTGTCAGACTGTGAAAATAATAATAATACTAGCTAGCTTCGCCCGCTAGCGGCCCCTTTCTGAAAAAAAAATAGATTAAGAAGAAGAAATTAAGAAGAAATTTGTTAGATAATATTGGTCATAAAAATCAATGCATATAGAACAAATAGTAGAAACACGAAATGCAAATAAATCTACTTACACAACCTGTATTATTAATCCGTTTTAGTCCATATACTTCACTAATATGCCTGAATGTTAAAAAATATTCACAATATAATTAGTAGAAATTTAAGTAAGTTTTCTATGATATTTCAACAGGAACAATTTTTAAAGCAGGCGCTTCGTATAAAGTTTCAAGTTGAAACACTGGAAAGAGTTGAGTTGTTTCGATGCTCCCTACATGATAATCAATTTCGTGCGGGAAAATGTCGAATACAAATCTTAGTTTTGTTCGTGCTCGTAAATATTCCTTCCGTACGTCAAAGTGCATTAAGAAAAATACTTTCTTATTAATTTTCATAATTGTTTTTTCATTACTTAAAATTGTTCTTTTATGTGGATATAAAAAAACCGATTGATTTTTTCATATCGGCGTGGCTTGGCTAAGTGCACGCATGCGCAATGCGAAAAACATTGTTTCTGTTTATACAAAAGATGAAGATTTAATATTTATAAAAATATGTTTGTTGTTCTGCAAATGGTTACACCTATTATTTTATTTAAAAGATAGTTCTGATAGCCATATTTTTCCAAAAATTTCATACCTCATTAAAAGTGGATTACCAAGAATGGTATTAGCCGATTTTAAGGAAATATTGAAATTAAGTAAAAGTTGTTCCTAAAAATATGAAACAAAAAAAAAGAAGTTCGTTCTTTCCCCGTAATTTTGCGGTTTTTATTATTTAAAAATACTTCTAACTGTTGTATCGTTTCAAAATAGTGATGCAACTTGTACCACGGTATTCTCTAACTGCTTTTATGGAGATTTTAAAGAAATGTCAAATTTTAAAATGTATTTATTTACAATAATGTTCTCTAACGATATTTTAAAAATATACGGATAACCGAGTGTCGGATTAGTGAGGTCGCAATGTATTACTATTACACACTTTAAAAAAAACCTCGAGTATAATTTTCGTGTAAAAATATGCATATTTTGTACAAAAATTTTAATTTTTAGTTTTTTCCTTTTTCACATTTAATAATTTAAATTAAAAAATTCGCCTATTATCTTATTTAAAATACAGTTATGGCCTCCCGATATTTTCAAAAATTTTATGCAAGGTGTAAAACCAGTACCCCAAACACACATATAAAGATCATTGAAGAATACAGGATTTAAGGGCTACTTTTACCTAAAAATATGGCAGAAAAAAAAAAATCGCCCGTTTTACGCCGTAATTTCGCGGTTTTTACAGATTTAAAAATACTTCTAACCGTTGTATCTTTTTGAAATTTTGACACAACTCAAAACGATGTATTCACTAAGAGGTGTATAAAGATGGAAAAGAAATATTGAAAATTAGGGATTTTATTCATATAAATATGAGCGGAAAAAGTGTCGAAAAAGCAAACAAAATTGTACGATCGGAGACTCTTTTTCTCGATTTTTTTTCAAAGGGTTAATATTAGAATATTTCAAAAATAAACACACCGTTGGAAATTAGACAGAAGCGTCTTTGAGGAGGTATTTTTTTTCTTTGTCGTGCCTCCAAAATTAAAAAGGATGGAATCGTTTAATATTCGATAGTTTTCGGTCGAAAATTCTGCGGAGAAAAATGAAAAATGAAAGCTTTCGGGAAAACGTTTTTTTCAAAAGGTTAATGTTCGTATTTCTTGAAACCGAATAAACCGTCAGAAAGGTCTTTAAATTTCCTTCAAGAATATGTAATTTGTTTTAAAATCCGTGAATTTGCAGAGCGGATGCGACGTTATATAAAACTCCTAAATATTCGTATTTTCAACACCTTCGTGGTTCTTCATCCGCGGAAAGCTAGTTTCGACCGCAGAGCTCCGTCGGAGAACCGTCTCGGAACTTGGATTTTTTGTCACGTTTCCCGGGTAGTTTTTAATTAATATCTCGGGTAATTACCGGGAGATTTTCTCGAAATTCATTATCACAAAAGACCGAATCGTCCCGAGTCGATAGACACCCAGAGCGCCACTCCACTCGGCCGTTGAGAAAAGTTTTTAGCGATACAGACAGACAGACAGACGTTTACTGCGGTTAATAGTATAGATAACTAATGCGGTATTATAATAGAATTGAGAACGTACTTTAGTTTTAAACTAGTAGTCCGGGTGCTACGCATCAGAAAACTGCAAATCGTGATAAGAATTTACCGCTTGGTGGGTGTGTACTTTATGATAATACAATGCATATTAGAGGGGATATTAGAGGGGGAGGCATCTCGAAAAGTCGTCGGAATTCAAGATGGTGGTTGTTATTCAAAATGACGTCAATTTCTGAATTTTATTAAAATGCGTAATATAAATGCGCATTTCACGTCGATTTCGATGTTTTTAAAGTCAAATTTTCGTTTTTGATACACTTTCCAACACAATTTAAGAGTGTATAAATTCGGTTTATCTGTCTGTTTGTCTGTCTGTCCGCCTGTTCTTCCATGTTCTAGCTCGCTTAAATGTACTCAGATTGACATGTAAATTTTATATGTTAAATAAAGTTTATAATAACATGTTCGGAGTAAAAAATAAAGTGTATAGCTTTTATAATCCATTTACCGGGCACTCAAAGTATTTATGATTTGTCTAGCCGACAGTCTGATTCTGCTCTTTTTTGCTTAAATTTACTCGGATTTCCGTGTAATTTATGTATGTGTTATCGCTATATGTAGTTTAAAGAAGTGGTATACTGCAAAATGTTCTACTTCAAAAATGTAGAGTGTAGCATTTATAGTTCGTTTACAGGCACACTCAAAATAATTCCCTTACATCTTGGTCTATTGGCGAAAATCCTTTTTAGTGTGTTTTAATGATGTTAAACTGTTTGAAATACATTGAAATAAATACACATCAATGAAGTGCAGTGCAAGTACTGTACGATATGGCGCGCTTAGAACTTATAGTTCCTTTACAAGCTCTCAAAAAAGAATCTATTTACAGTGCTGTCTATAACCACAGTGTTGTCTATGTGCTTTTTAAAATATAATATGCTTTTTTAAACTTTGCCAGGTAGGAACGAATCGAAAAATGTCATATTATTATTATTATTATTATAATTATTATTTACTAGCGAGCTTCGCCCGCTAGCGGAATCTTTCTGAAAAAAATAATCTCTCTAAGGCCCGGTGCACACTTGCGTTTTCTAACCGCTGACCCCAAACCATCAATCATCCTGTGGCTGTCTTGATTCAGTGCACACTAGGTTATCGTTACCGCTGACCACAAAGAAAAAACAGGTTCATTTAAATAATGAGACATTTTATGTGTAATATTTTGTATCTTTTAACCATTTTCCAATGGTTAAAAAAAAGTTATGTCAACAATTTATTTAAACACAATATATTAATATATACTATTACTTATATTTTGCATCTCTGATTTATTGCATTAGTTGTAACATCTAGCATTAAAAAATAAAAGTGTTTCTAATTTTTGCAGATTTTGCAATATTGTAGCGTATTACTTGCAATGTTATTACAGCATGAATATCAGACTAACAGTACGGCTTTTTTTTCAAATAACAAATTTTTTAATGATAAAATTCATAATTTGGCAGTATATAGAATGGATACATTATATGATCATCCTAATGCTTTTTAGTACAATTCTACGATTGTTAATTCAAAATTGACAAAAGAAATGAAACCAAAATCTCTGCATTTAAAAACATTTATTTAATGCGTTACCAAAATTTTGAAATATGCACTATGCTAAAAAAAACCGCACTGTGAAAGATTTGTTTAATTAAATCAGTCATAAAAAAGAAGAAAAACTTGAATACATTAAGAAGAAATTTGTTAGATAACATTGGTCATAAAATTCAATGCATATAGAACAAATGGTAGAAACACTAAATGCAAATAAATCTACTTACACAACCTGTATTATTAATCCGTTTTAGTCCATATACTTCACTAATATGCCTGAATGTTAAAAAATATTCACAATATAATTAGTAGAAATTTAATTAAGTTTTCTATGATATTTCAACAGGAACAATTTTTAAAGCAGGCGCTTCGTATAAAGTTTCGAGTTTAAACACTGGAAAGAGTTGAGTTGTTTCGATGCTCCCTACATGATAATCAATTTCGTGCGGGAAAATGTCGAATACAAATGCTCGTAAATATTCCTCCCGTACGTCAAAGTGCATTAAGAAAAATACTTTCTTATTAATTTTCATAATTGTTTTTTCATTACTTAAAATTGTTCTTTTATGTGGATATAAAAAAACCGATTGATTTTTTCATATCGGCGTGGCTTGGCTAAGTGCACGCATGCGCAATGCGAAAAACATTGTTTTTGTTTATACAAAAGATGAAGATTTAATATTTATAAAAATATGTTTTTTGTTCTGCAAATGGTTACACCTATTATTTTATTTAAAAGATAGTTCTGATAGCCATATTTTTCCAAAAATTTCATACCTCATTAAAAGTGGATTACCAAGAATGGTATTAGCCGATTTTAAGGAAATATTGAAATTAAGTAAAAGTTGTTCCTAAAAATATGAAAAAAAAAAAAAAAAAAAAAAAAAAAAGAAGTTCGTTCTTTCCCCATAATTTCGCGGTTTTTTTTTATTTAAAAATTCTTCTAACTGTTGTATCGTTTCAAAATAGTGATGCAACTTGTACCACGGTATTCTCTAACTGCTTTTATGAAGATTTTAAAGAAATGTCAAATTTTAAAATGTATTTATTTGCAATAATGTTCTCTAACGATATTTTAAAAATATACGGATTACCGAGTGTCGGATTAGTGAGGTCGCAATGTATTACTATTACACACTTTGAAAAAAACCTCGTGTATAATTTTCGTGTAAAAATATGCATATTTTGTACAAAAATTTAAATTTTTAGTTTTTTCCTTTTTCACATTTAATAATTTAAATTAAAAAATTCGCCTATTATATTATTTAAAATACAGTTACGGCCTCCCGATTTTAAAAAAAATTTTTATGCAAGTTGTAAAACCAGAACCCCAAACACACATATAAAGATCATTGAAGAATACCGGATTTAAGGGCTACTTTTACCTAAAAATATGGCAGAAAAAAAAATCGCTCGTTTTACGCCGTAATTTTGCGGTTTTTACAGATTTAAAAATACTTCTAACCGTTATATCTTTTTGAAATTTTGACACAACTCAAAACGATGTATTCACTAAGAGGTGTATAAAGATGGAAAAGAAATATTGAAAATTAGGGATTTTATTCATATAAATATGAGCGGAAAAAGTGTCGAAAAAGCAAACAAAATTGTACGATCGGAGACTCTTTTTCTCGATTTTTTTTCAAAGGGTTAATATTAGAATATTTCAAAAATAAATACACCGTTGGAAATTAGACAGAAGCGTCTTTGAGGGGGTATTTTTTTTCTTTGTCGTGCCTCCAAAATTAAAAAGGATGGAATCGTTTTAAAATTCGATAGTTTTCGGTCGAAAATTCTGCGGAAAAAATGGAAAATGAAAGCTTTCGGGAAAACGTTTTTTTCAAAAAGTTAATGTTCGTATTTCTTGAAACTGAATACACCGTCAGAAAGGTCTTTAAATTTCCTTCAAGAATATGTAATTTGTTTTAAAATCCGTAAATCTGCAGCGCGGATGCGACGTTATATAAAACTCCTTAATTTTCGCATTTTCGACACCTTCGTGGTTCTTCATCCGCGGAAAGCTAGTTTCGACCGGAGAGCTCCGTCAGAGAACCGAACCGGAACTTGGATTTTTTGTCACGTTTCCCGGGTAATTTTTAATTAATATCTCGGGTAATTACCGGGCGATTTTCTCGAAATTCATTATCACAAAAGGCCGAATCGTCCCGAGTCGATAGACACCCAGAGCGCCACTCCACTCAGCCGTTGAGAAAAGTTTTTAGTGGTACAGACAGACAGACGTTTACTGCGGTTAATAGTATAGATTTATTTTATTTTTGGTTGGGATGCAGCTCATAAATACACATTGTAATTACGATGATTAATCTCTAACCAAAATACTATGAATCAGAAGTGATCCAAAATTTCAATTTGAATTTATTTCCCTTTCTTTTTGTTTCTGTTCATGCCTCTTCTCGCAGACTCATTTCTGCTTGATCACCATAATTATGCACGTTAATTAGCAATCCATCTGAAAAATCTGTTTGATACAGAGATTAAACTACCAGACGTACACTGTGCATTTTCATCGGGACATTTTCTGATAAGAAAATCAAACAAATTCTTCTCAGGTATGGGTATAGAAATAGATCAAGCGCATGAACAAAACAACGTTATTGTCAAAGGAGAAAGAGGTGCAGTAGGTTTATTGCAGGATCCATCGGACTTATACGTTGGATGGTATCTGGACCTGAAATCTGTAATTTCATACAAGTGTTTGAGTCTAACCTTCAACTAAAACCAGAAGAAATAAATCGGTACCATCATGAACAATATCATTCATTTCAAATTGAATTTTTTGCTAAGGTTCATGCACTCTATAGCGCACTAAAAGAATTAGGGAACCCCTTTTTAGAAGATGGTGAAAACTTGCTTGTCATCGAAAGCAGAATTATTGTTAATAAGGATATTAATGCATTAATTTATTCAACTGGTATTGACTAATTCCACAGTTTCATTAAGGAACGCCTAGTAAAAAAATTTCATCAATATTTAACCTTTGAAAAAGAACATAATTCCTGTGTTTAGTACTCCGGCGAAAAACATAAACAATAAAAATGCAGCCTTGAAGGTTTTAAAAACAGACGTTCAGTTGTTTTCCAGGCTTTTAATAGTTACACAGAATCGTCAGCTAGATTTGCAAATTTTTTTCAAATATGAAAATCAACCATTTTTACCAGCATTTTCAAGTAACGGGGAATTTAGACCTAGCCGTAAGAGTGATTTAGCACATATTTTCTAGGAAACTGTTGGGAAAAATATTTTCCCCAGAAACACATGTGATGATTTAATATATGATGGGCCAGTTCTTACTAACATTTTAAAGCCTCAACAAACTTCAAACACATTTAATCATTACTACATTAACACATTATATCCCCACTTACGTAACGACATTGTGAGTTTTATATGTCAAACAATAGATTTGATTTGGGATAGATATGTTACACCAAGCATTAAAGGAGAAACTAGACAGAAGAGGGGTGCAGGGACCAGATGGCACATGCAACCAACTGTTAGATTACCTAAAAATTGACAAGATCTTTTAAGAAATTCAAATAGCAAAGAAGAGTTTTTTTAACCAACTTGCGACGCCAGCAATAAATAACATAAAAAACACAAACTATAATATAACCACTTCAAAAGAAGAAGTTAAAGGCAATCATACTGCCGTAAGTTGCTTAAATGGAATGACTTGCCCTGGTCACGAAGAAGCTGATTCAAGAATGATGCTGTATCTCAAAGACATGATTGAAAAGGACTGAAAAATATTGTTATACGCTCTGTAGACATTGATGTATTAGTTTTAGCGATTGCATGTTTCTTTATCCTTTCAGATAAATGCTTAGAAACTATTTGGGTTGCATTTAAAACAAAGAAAAAATACAGATTTATTCCTGTTCATACCACAGCTGCAGCAATTGATGCCTCACTTTCTTGTATGCATTTGATTAATATAAGATAGATACTGACTATTCGGGATATCTTTATAAAAAAAGAGTTTTATCCCTCCTAGCACCTCCACTAATAACACTTGAATTAGATCGTGATCTTTTTAAAATTTATGTACAATTTACAAACGCATATTTTCTTGTTTTGGTGTGTCACTGTAAATAAGCGATAAATACTATGCACACCTTATTATATAGAAAGTATTTGGTAGTTCATTGCAGTATTAACATTGATGTATATCAATTTGAATTTGTTTTAAAGAGTATAACATCATTAAAACATATTGCAAACGATTTCGCCGCAAGCACAATGTTGTAATGTCATTTTTTAACACCCTGTAAATGGACTATAAAAGCTATGCACTTTATTTTTTACTCCGAAAATGTTATTATAAACTTCATAAATCATATAAAATTTACATGGCAATCTGACCGAGCTAGAGCATGGAAGAATAGGCGGAAAACAGACAAACAGAAAGATAAACTGAATTCTTACACTCTTTTAAATAATGTTGGAAAGTGTTGAAAATGAAAATTCGACTTTAAAAACATCGAAATCTACATGAAATGCACATTTATATTACGTATGTTAAGAAAATTCAGAAAATGACACCATTTTGAATAACAGCCGCCATTTTGAATTCCGACGACTTTTCGAGATGCCTTCCCCTCTAACAATCATTGTATTATCATAAAGTACATACCCACCAAGCGGTATATTCTTATCACGATTTGCAGTTTTCACCTTATTTTTGTCGCGTAGCACTCGGACTATAGGTAATGGAATATTTATCCACGAATCTACAATAATAGGCTTTTTAGAAAAGTAGCATTAAGTGGCGGAATTAAATTTTAGAAAATGAAAGTCGTTACAGATTTCTTGAAAGTTAAACATGAAGAGGAAAACTGGATACCGAATATAATTGCATAAAATGAAAAAAAAAAATAATGCAGAAATCAGAACATGCATGAATTAGTTGCAATCATCGTTTAGTGTAAATTCAAAAATTAGAAAATAACTTCCTTCACCTTTCACTAAAAATCTTAAAAAATATATGCTGGAATGTCGTTCATCTGACGAAACCCTATTTGTCTCAGTTCTCTGTCTGTCTGTCCGTCACAGAGTCCGCACACAAAACTGTATAAGTCAGAGACTTCAAATTTTGTGTGCATGACAAATCATAGAATTTTGAAAAAGTCTATTATTTTAATTAAAATAATTTTATCAATGTCACTCGCTCATTTTTGCGATTTAAATTTAAAAAAAGAACCTTAATTTCAAATTTTTCGTGTAGACATCATAACTTGGAGGTAAAGCATCTCACTAGTAAACAGAAGTTTCAAACTCCAGTGCTGGAACTTGGAATTTTCATACTAAGATGGTTCTCATTCAAAGAAATTTCGTGTTTTTTGCCAATCTAAGGGTTTATATTATTTCTTTTTATTATTGACATTCATATATTTGGAATTTCATTTTCTTTCTATTAAAAAACCATTGAACTATTAAATGAAATATTAAACGAAATACCTTGTGCAATCTGCGATCACACTTACCCATTTGTTATTAGCAGTTGCCAAATAAATATATTTAGAGTTTTACATTTAGGGATTTTACAAAGTCTTAATTTCACCATGACATCACCCGATCAGCCATTCCACACCTTACTTAAAACATTGACAGAATGTCAGGTATTTATTACGTTGCCCTCGAGAAAAAGTAATTGGAATCTTTTTAAGACTAACATTGTGCTGTAATCTTATTCAAAATAAATCGTATGTATCATTGCATATGTTGTAGTACTATATTGCATTAATTGTACAGTCGTGGAAAAAAAAGTAAACACCCCTTCTAACTCTTCAACAAATTATCGTAGAAGAAAGTTACTGATAAGCGGCTATACAAATACACTCACTTCCAAAAGTTAAGCACGAAGATGTAAAATGCAAAAAAATCAACAAATACTGCTTTGATTGACACAAAATTCGACAGGAAAGTAGCATATATATTTATGCATAAAACAAAATCAATAATTAGATACAGAAATGAAAAAAATATTAAATTTTTATGATTTATCAGATAATGACATACTGGAGACTTAAACAGAATTATGTATAAAGTGAAAATAAACAGCATAAAATTAAAAAAAAGAGACATTAATAGGGTGTGTGATCCCCTCTCATCTGTATACAAAGTTTACACATTGTGACCATGCTTTCAATTACGTGGTCAAATACCGCAAAATTAAGCAATCGCCATTCTTCTTGTAGAGTAGTTTCCAGCTCAATAAGAGTGGCTCGAGGTAGGAAACGTAAACATACAGCATGGTTGAGAGCATCCCAAAGATTTTCAATAGGATTAAGGTCGGGCGAATATGCTGGCCACGCCATACGCACAGTCCCTTCACTCTCCAGGTAGTCATCGATGATGCCAGCTCTATGGGGACGTGCTTTATCGTCCATTAAAACAAAAGTAGGGCCAACTGCTGCAGCATATAATCTCACAATGGGTTCTAGGACTTCATCTCGACACCGGACAGTCGTCACAGAACCCAGTTTAAAGATGTGCAGGTCGGTGTGGTATCCTAATAAAATTCCTGCTCACACCATAATGCTTCCGCCTCGGAATGCGTGATGTTCGGTGATGTTTTGGGACTGATTGAGTGTTCCTTGGTCCCGTCATATCCTTATATGCTTGCAGACCAAATATTGACTCATCAGTATACATGACATTGCCCCAGTCAGACACAGTCCAATTGACATGTTCCCGGCACCACTTTAATCCTGCCCCTCTTGATTGGACGGATAGAGGAACACAAACTCGAGGTGCCTGGGTGTACAGTTCACTCATATGTAATCTTCGGTATACAGTAGCTACAGATATCGAATTACCAATGGACGCTGTAACCATAGATGTGGCACGTGTGGAGGTCGCTCTGCGATTCTGTTTGGCTACAATAGCAATATATCGATCTTCCGCGGGGTTGTAATCCTTGGGTGACCGACTACGAACCGTCGGACAACTGTCTATGATTTGGAATTATTTCCATAAATGTGAAATTACAGAATGATGAATGCCGAAGAAAAGAGCAACATACGTGATCAACTGTCCTGCTTCAATGCGCCCCATAGCACGTCAGCACGCAAAATCTTCCATTCGTCTTCTGGAAGTCATAGAAACACATATGTCTCCAAAACAAATTGTACGAAAGTTTTAAACACCTTTTTTCAGCACTTACAATCAACTCCTGTAACATTTCATGAAGCTGGCTTCTTATAAGACTACCCTTTTTGCATATTTCTTGACATGAAAGCGCGATTAGCTGTTACCTATTTATTTGCATACTTCCATCTACCTCTGCAGCGATTTGCATCTTCTTCAATTCTGATTGGCTTAAGGAAATCAGCATTTTCCTCTCCGTGCTTAACTTTTGGAAGTGAGTGTATAACGTTATCATTTTAGGGGGGGGGGGAAAGGGGGGTTTGGCACATGATATCCTAAGATATCTCTAGCGGGAGGGGTTGTCTTTTGATATCGATAGCATTTCTTGTCCAAGCAAAAATTTCGCTTTTATTTTGTAATGTGGTATTTGATTCCAAATAGTATGTTATCTCTTTTAGTTTACCTATTTTTATGAAAATACAAAGTTAATATTGAAATTGCTAAATTATGATAAAATTATCTAATACTCAAATATGGAATGCCTCAATGTTTGACATTGCTATTCTTCTGTCATTTGTGTATGCATATATAATCACTTTTCGAGAAATTATAGGTGAAGCATATATTTGCATTGAAATTTGTGTTTACTAATAAATAATAGAGAAAGAGAAAGAATGCTGCCCACTTATTTTGTGATAAGAATTTCTATCCCCCCCCCTCGCTTCCTCCGTGCAGGACAAGTGCAAAAAGACATTATTATTGTCGAATGCATTATGTAACAAAAAGCTATTGTACAATACTTTCAAATAGTAACTATTTATTTAAAGTGTTATTTGACATAAAGTGATTTTTTATTGACTTCTCTTCATTTGAATAAATAAAATATGCTAAAAAGTAAATGTAATCAGTTTTGTATACAACTCCAAACAAAAGAATTACATTCTATAAATAAAAAAAAATATATCGACATTAATAACGTTATCATTACTAGGTGGGGGGGGGGGGGGGGTGGAAATTTCTCGAAATGATATCGAAAAGAGGGGAGGGGTCCAGGAATTCCAAAAAGTTGGTAGCTTTATATATATATGCACAACCCCTAACAGACGATTGGAAATAAAGTCTACTTTTAAATGATGTATATAAAATTTGCTTAGGGGTCGATCTTCATTTAAAAACAAAATCAAACTTCCTTTTTTTTCTAGTAGTCGTACTCAATTTTAACAAGTTGGAAATTGCACGTGAAGCGTAGCAAATTAGGTGCGTTCGTACGATAACGAAGTTTTAAAAATATTACTTTCATATATTAATCTCATAAAATTGTAAATAATGAATTACAATTAAAACGCTCATCAAACAATGTTCTCCCTATACCATTATGTAATGGAATACTTTTGTGTGGCCTTGTAAATCAATAACAAATGTTCTTTGCACCACAAATTATGTATGATGTGTATTATAATATGTACTTTATTGTTGCATATAAATTTTATTAAGTTCGCATGAGTAACACGATCAAAATGCATTTGAAACATTTTTTCCCATTGACCGTATTGTAACGGAATACTTTTGATTGTCCTTGTAATTGATCTATGCATCCGATTTTCATAAAATTTGAAATAACTCCACAAAATTATGTAATAATTATGTATTTTAAATTTCAAACGTATATAATATATTTGAAACTTTTTCCCCATTGACCATAATGTAATTGAATACTTTTGATTGCCCCTGTAATTGATCTATGCACACGATTATCAAAATATTTGAAATAACTCGACAGAATTATGTAATAATTGCGTATTTTAAATTTCAAACGATTAAAATGCATTTGAAACTTTTTTCCCCATTGACCGTAATGTAACAAAATACTTTTGATTGTCCCTGTAATTGATCTATGCATCCGATTTTCATAAAATTTGAAATAACTCGACAAAATTATGTAATAATTATGTATTTTAAATTTCAAACGTATAGAATATATTTGAAACTTTTTCCTAATTGACCATAATGTAATTGAATACTTTTGATTGCCCCTGTAATTGATCTATGCACACGATTATCAAAATATTTGAAATAACTCGACAGAATTATGTAATAATTGCGTATTTTAAATTTCAAACGATTAAAATGCATTTGAAACATTTTTTCCCATTGACCGTATTGTAACGGAATACTTTTGATTGTCCTTGTAATTGATCTATGCATCCGATTTTCATAAAATTTGAAATAACTCGACAAAATTATGTAATAATTATGTATTTTAAATTTCAAACGTATAGAATATATTTGAAACTTTTTCCTAATTGACCATAATGTAATTGAATACTTTTGATTGCCCCTGTAATTGATCTATGCACACGATTATCAAAATATTTGAAATAACTCGACAGAATTATGTAATAATTGCGTATTTTAAATTTCAAACGATTAAAATGCATTTGAAACATTTTTTCCCATTGACCGTATTGTAACGGAATACTTTTGATTGTCCTTGTAATTGATCTATGCATCCGATTTTCATAAAATTTGAAATAACTCGACAAAATTATGTAATAATTATGTATTTTAAATTTCAAACGTATAGAATATATTTGAAACTTTTTCCTAATTGACCATAATGTAATTGAATACTTTTGATTGCCCCTGTAATTGATCTATGCACACGATTATCAAAATATTTGAAATAACTCGACAGAATTATGTAATAATTGCGTGTTTTAAATTTCAAACGATTAAAATGCATTTGAAACTTTTTTCCCCATTGACCGTAATGTAATGGAATACTTTTGATTGCCCCTGTAATTGATCTATGCATCCGAGTTTCATAAAAATTGAAATGACTCGACAAAATTATGTAATAATTATGTATTTTAAATTTCAAACGATTCGGTTGGGTAGTTTTTGCGTTGTTATATGCGGACGGACAGACGGACGGACTGAACGACCACTATAGGTGCTACGTATTATATAATTACGAACGCACCTAACAAGATATTTCAAATTATCGGTTGAAACTATGCCTAGATAAAAAATTTCAAAGCATTTGAATGATAAGTTTTTCAATTACAAACATTAAAAATTTAGTGCTTCTAATGTTAAATTAAATTTTCATATTTTTTATAATATCTCATAAAATTATACTCCTAACGTGCTAATTGTTTATGTTTATGTAACGCGTTTAATTGTTAATATGTAGTAATAATACTAAAATTCCCAAAAATAAATACGTTGAATTTGCAGTTTTTATAGTTTTATGATATGACTTATAAGATTAATATTCGAAAGAATTATGAATTGCTAGCCACAATTTTTTGATGGATTTAGAATTATTAAGTCCTGGCTTATGGAAATGCAAAATTTCGAATTTTGATTCATACTAGTTTTTAAATTATGCTTAAAAAATGACAAAATGATGGTTTATGGGGCCGAACATAATATAATTTTTTTTTTTTTTTTTTTTTTTTTTAACAGTGTATAATTTAGCAGTTTTCAATGATTGTTTGAGAGGCGTCTAAGATGCCTTGATCAAGAAGGGGGATTTAATTAAAATCCTCCTTCTAAGGATTTAATGAATTAGTAGTAGAAGTCTAATAACACAGGTCTGCAATGGTTTTCCTCTTTGAAATCTGAGTAACGTTTTCTATAGTTTCTAATGTGCTGATTACGAGAAAAATAATAAAAAAATTCCATCACGTCAGGATTTTTTCATATTGAATATTTAAGATTTTGCTGAAAAATGTCCTTGCGTATACATTTTAAAATTTATAAAACGTCATTAAATTACTTCAGCTTAATATTTATTGTATTTAATTAGTGTAAGGTGACATAGAAATTACTTCAAAATAGTAATTTGTTAATTACTACATAATAAGTATAAGAAATTCACATTAACCATGTTGAAAACAGGCCATTTTGGCTTAATTTAGTAATGAGCTCATTAATACATAATGATTAGGTAATATAACCTAATTGTTGTAAATATTAATCGAAAAGGGTGTAATAAAGATAGACCAAAGGGTCTTTGTATAAGTACCCGCACTGATTTAGAAAATTAACAGTTGAAGTGCTCATCTTGCAACATAATCTTTAAAATGTCATCGCGAAGCTGTTTAAATTCTCCGAATTGTTTTTGTTATATTTGCGGGAAATTTATGGTGAAAAAACAACGAAACAGCATTACAGACTTTGTAAAAAATATTTACAAAAGTTATTTTGGATACGTTTTAAGCCTGATTTAAAAAAATTAATGTCGGACGAAAAGTTCGATGAAAAACAATGATATCGAGTTGCAAGCATGGCAGTCATCTAAGGAAGTGGTAAAAAACTTTTTGGGGAACAATAAAAGCTCCGACTATAAACAAATAGTGGCCAAAATGGTTACAAATTTTGGTGTAATAGGTTGTAATATTAGCATTAAACTTCATTTCTTAATTTCGCACATAGATTACTTCCTAGAAAATCTAGGAGCCGTTAGCGAAGAACAAGGCGAAAGATTTCACCAAGATTTGAAAGAGCTAGAAGTCCGGTATCAAGGAAGATGGAATACTAGCATGATGGCGGACTACTGCTGGTTGTTGAAGCGCGACGATCCAAACCGGAAATTTAAGCGAAAATCGTACAACCGAAACTTCCAGGAAAAAAGGATCAGGTTCAACAAATAAAATTTACATGTAATTTGGATTAGTAATAAGTTATTATCATATTTTAGTTATTTTTTATGTTAAAAGTAATGTACTTCTAAAAAATATATTTTTTATGTGAAAACTTGTGTTTTTTTCTATTTTCTATCTGTATCTTTTTTGAAAAATCTGAAGGTGATGGAAAAAAACTAAGTATATATTCGTAATCAGCGCACCAAAATACCATAGAATCAGCTCTTAAATTCTAGAGAGGAAGTTATGACTCTCAATTTGCAGGCCTGTGTAATTGATAAATGTGTATTCATCGCTAATTATTGACCATTACGTAGAATGGGAACAAAATTTAAGTGTGAATTGCTTAAAAATTTACAAAGTATCAATAAATTACAGCTTAAAAGGGATGAGTTCCATATCCTGTTCTGGTTGGCGAGATCGGCGAAGGAATTGAAAATAGTGCCAAAAAGCCGCCTTGGTATATTACAAAATTTTTCAAGAAGGTTCAAAAACATGACTTTTAAATATTTATAAGCATTTATAGATTTAATACAAGTTATATATATGTCACATGTTAAAAAACAAATACGATGTTTATATAAATATTTTTATTTTTATACATATATATTAAATAATTTCTGTATATATATATATATATATATATATATATATGGGTGATTCTCAAAATAGGGGACAATTTCAAAAATGAAATCTTAAAAAAATTACTGTTAGCAAAATTTCTGAAAAAAATATGTGTTGTTAATATAGTATTAGGTATACTTTTCATGTAGTCAGCAGAGCTAAATATTTAAAAATTAACTTTAAAAAAAATAATTAGTATTTTTGAGCCATGCTAATGACAAAACAAATTGAATGGAATAAATATATTAAGAAATTTTTATTTTCTTCCTGTTTAAATATTTTTTTTCTATGTTTATTAGCCTTCCTTTCCAACAAATAGTTTCCATTTTTACATATATATATATAAGGGGAATAAAAACATTACCAAAGAGCAAACTTTGTTTACATGAACAACATTCTGACACTAACAGTGTAAGAAGCTGTCTTAGTGATTTTCTGACAGATTTAATGCATATTTTAGGGATAATAAATGTAATACCTAAATTTATATGTAAAATTAAACTTTAAAAAGGATACAATATAAGCAATGGTTACATTTATGCACATAGGAGTCTTTAGCATGGACAGAAAAACCATGCTAATGACACTGATATTTGTCCATGCTAATGACAAATTTTAATTTAAATAAGATTATGAGCCATAATATAATCACAATGCAATAGTCCTTCCTGGGGCTTTTTAAAGCACAAAAGTTCTATGCAAATAAGTAAAATAAAAATTTCAACTATAAAATAAACATGAAAATTATTATCCATTCTAATGACATACAATTGATGTACTCGCCTAATATTCAACTTCTATTCTTAAAATACAATACATGCTTCTATTTTCAGGCTGGAATAAAATGGCTACTTGTTGCCATGGAGAAACTTTATATTTTCAAAGTATTGTCATATGTGAAAATGAAATTTTGATTAATAAACAGCTGTTATAGTATGACCTTGTTTTGAAAACAGAATATGGAGGACAAACTTTAATTCTCTTTTTATATACTATAATTTTATTTTTAAAAAGAAATTTATTGGATGAATCCTCTCCTTGATTAATTTAAAGAAAGAATAACATTTGTTTTATTTTATAAACATGATATTAACTCTTGGAAAAGCTAGTATATACAAGGCACAGCTGCTGTGGACATCCATGCTAATGACATTTTGAACATTTATTCTGTTATTTTAAGGTGTTTTTAAATAAAAAGTGAGTAATTCTTGAGTGCAAATAATGAATAATATTAAGACAAACATATCTAAGTATAAAAACATGACAGAAAACCTCTCAATTTTTTTTTTGTATGCTGAAAGACATAAATTGTCCCCTATTTTGAGAATCACCCATATACATATACACACATATATATAAATATATACATTTTTAAATACACAATATATATACCTATAAATATGAAAAATTATACTTATGTAATAATTTTATATATTTATTATATTTATTATGCATTAAACAATGCATCTTTTTCCGAAAAAATATGCTAAAATGAAAAAATTACACAAAAAAACATAAAGTTCATTCTAGTAGTGAAAAAAGGCAACTCCAAAGGCTGAACATCACAACCACATCGAATCATTGAATGCCAAAAAAAACCAGAACAGGATATGGAGCTCTTTCCGCTTAAAATGTAAAAAACTCTCTCAAAATATCTTTCTCAATCATTTTTCTTCCGGCACAAAATGCATTATTTAACCCTTTAATTGGCTGGCCTGGATTTTTTTCATTTCTAGAAATCATATTAAAATGGCTGTAAATATTTTAGATATATTTCTATTTTGAACAACACATAGAAAGAAGTGGTATTAATGGTATAGCATCAAACTGCGATTTATAAAAAATATATCCTTGGATTTACAAGCATTCTTATTAAAACACGTAAAAGCCTCCTGACGGTGAAAGGGTTAAGCAATTTCTTATGCTTAAGACCTCAAAATTTAAATTACACACACCATTTGTTTATATTTTTGTAGCGGTTGTCAATTTTTTAGCTCGAAAGATCAATCGATATTGAACTTTGTAGAGCGTTTCTAATTTGGATTCTTTGAGTAAAAGCACTAAAATACACAAAATAACTCAATGCTGCTGAAATAGGCAGTTTCATTTCATTGGAAGTGGTTTAATGTTGTGAATGCATATCTATCGGTATTTTGCTTATTTCTTTTAGAATCTTGAGGTTCTTGAAGTTTTTTGTTTTTACATTGTAAGGGGTTAAGTAATCTCATTTTCACTTTTCTAATGCTGTTGTAGCAAAATTTTTGAAGTAATTGATAAATGTGTATTTGTCGCTAATTATTGACCGTTACGTAGAATGCGAGCGAAAGTCAAGTGTGAAATGTTTTAAAATTTACAAAGTATCAATAAATTACAGCTTATAATGTAAAAAACTATTAATATATATGTTACAGGCCAAACCCGATTTTAGGCCAAACTAGATTGGCCTAGGCCAAACCGGTCTATCCTAACGCCCATCGGATAAACTAGTTTTTCCTAGGCCAAACCGATCTATCCTAACGCTCATCGGATAAACTAGTTTTTCCTAGGCCAAACCGGTTTATCCTAACGCCCCATCGGATAAACTAGTTTTTCCTAGGCCAAACTAGTCTATCCTAAGGCCCATAGGACAAACTAGATTTTCCTAGGCCAAACTAGTTTGGCCTAACTCTTATAGGATAAACTAGTTTAGACTGCTGTTTATTGGTCTGAACTAGTTTATCCTAGGCCGATCTAGTTAATCCTAGGCCAATTTAATTTGGCGTGATTTTATTGAATTCAATGACCGCCTCAACGCCAACATTCTTGTTTGTCCTAGGCTGATCTAGTTTATCCTAGGCCAATGAAGTTTTACGTGGTTTTTACTCACCGTCGCACAGTGGGGTATTTGTCAAATCTGGGCGGTCAAAATTATTTTTTTATTTTAAACTATTTTAAATGGTTCAAAAACGTTTATGTAATAAATATTGATTACTATTTTAAAAATCATTGATGTTTTACAACTCTACTGGTTTTATTGAACAAAATTAGTATTATAGAATAAATGATAATTATGATAAATAGCATTATTAGTGTGGTAAGGAGATGTATTATTGGAGTATTATTGACGGTGTAGTAGTAGTGAGACATATAATAGATTTTGCCAGATAGTTTTGTTGTTTATGTTGCAAATTAATTGAATTGCAACAAATAAGCTCTGAAATATGGAAAGAGGAAGCGGTATCACTCTCAAATTTGCGATCCATCACTGCCCCATTTACATATAAGAACCAATGCTCATTTTTACTCTTAATTTAAATTTCCCAAAAATTCTTTCAAATAAATGAATAATCGTGTCACTGTTAAATTAAGTTATTTTTAAGTATTGATTTATGCGCAAGTTTCGGTAATTTTAAGACTGATTTTCTGGATAACAATGAATTTCAGCTTCTTGTAGAAAACTGTAGCTCGGGCATACATTTTTTTTAAAATATCGTCTTATAATTTCATATTGGTTTCTGGAAAGATTAGTTTCGACAAATAATGATAATGTTTAAAAAAAGGAGAAATTTGTGTTTTCTTTTCTGTTTGCTGAGTTCTCAAATATGCTTTTTTATATTTGGATGATTGCTTTGGTGATTATGTTAATTCTTTTGACACATGGGCAACATCTATCTTATCTGAAATTTCTAATTTTAACTGAACGGCATGTGTAAGTACTTCCATATCTGTTGATCTCCTCAAACTTTCAAACATTCTCCGCTTTGTCCTATCATTGGATTCAGTGAAAGTTTTTGCTGTCGCCCCTGATCCATTTATTTTACTTGAAATTTCTACTGTACCTTCAAGCCAGTCCTTAATTATTTTTCATAAAAATATCTAATTTGTGAAGGGCTGCGATCCATTTGCTCTTGAATTTACTCTTAAATTGGGAAAAATTGTGCTTGAAATTTTTAAATTCATCATCATCAAAAGTATCATTATTAAGAATGTCATTTTCAAGAAAATTCAGTCTATCATTTACATTTGATGGTTTTGGTTTTGCTTTTGCATAATATTAAAAAAATTCATTTCTAGTCATTACTTTGACATTCGAAGATTCCAAATTAAAATAAATACGAAATGTAGAAAAGGGAATGCATAATAAATATATACAATTTTGATAGATAACATTATTTTATCTCTTATATTTTTTAAAAATCTTGCAATCTTTAAGTAATTTTTAACAAAAACTTATGTAAAATTGATGCGACTTATTTTTTAGACAAAAAAGTTAACAACAAGCAATAAATTCCTTTCATTTTCTGAAAAGTGCTTTAAAAAGATAAAAGCGAATGAATACATTATTTTAAAGCAATTTTTTTTGCAAATTAATATAAATTCATTTCAATAAGATTGACTGAAAAGTAAACAAATATGATCACTTTCTAATAAATCATAACAATATTTTTCATTTTAAAATTTATATCATAAATATGAGTTAAATATCTGTACATAGTAATTTCGGATGCTTACTCAGAAATTTGAAAGTGCATATTTATATTGCCTTCATTTTCAAAAGCAGACGAATGCAGAACTAATTTAAACGAAAACACAAAATAAAGGGTGTATACTTATTGGTACAACAAGTAACTCTGCTTGGAAAAGCTTGGAAATATAACTAAACCCTTCGTGAAGTCAGAAATAAGGGACAAAAATAATAGAAAAATATACGTTAGTTTAAATTAATCTTACGAATACGAAAACTATCTTTCTCTTAATTCAAAAATTAAAAAAATAATAATAGATACCTGCCTCGCCACTATCCATAACGATTAGATTTTAAATACTTTCAAAAATAAAGTTATTCACTTTCCAAAATAGAAAGTAATAATGCACAGCGATCTGACGCCGATGCGTTTAACGGAACACTCTAATTTCAACTGATAACAGGACGTCATCGTTTTGTTAAACAAGATAAAAATGGTATTACAGGATTCCCCAAAGACTCAGCTTCAACCTGTATCCCTCCATTCGATCGTGCGTTGTACTTTATGAAATCGACTTTTGTCCAGCCAGTTTCTTCAAATACCCCACAGTGCGTCGTCAAACACAGAGAGATATTGGGCTCGTAGGTTCTGTATGTATGTATGTACACATGTATGTGCGCATGTATATACGTATGTACGTACGTATGTGCGTAACGCGATAACTTTCGATAGAAATAGTATAATTTGACGTGTTTTTATCTCATCAGGCTACCAAAGCCTGAGAACTAATGTGTCCGTAGGTTCTGTATATATGTATGTACGTAAGTACGTAACGCAATATTTCTTGATAGAAATACTCGATTTGCATCAAACTTTCAATATAGGTTTATTCTTTAGGGGAGATTTTCGGATTAATTTTGGGAGGTCATTGGAGAAGAATAAAGAAGGGGGGGGGAAGAGAAGCTGATTCCCCCCCCCCTTCCTTAATTTAAAAAAATGGGTTTCCATGCATTATTAGCATATTTTATTGAAATTTTTAGATATAGGAGCATTTTCTTGAGGCGCCTCCATGATTAGTTGTAAGTGTTTATTGTTTAAGTATAAAGGGAGGGGGATAGGGGTAACGCTCCATAATTTATGTAAATGCTTTTTTCACGCAGATTTTACTGATTTGTTTCAAATTTTAGAAATAAATTCGTTCTGGTAAAGCGCTCCCCTAATTAGTTTTGGGATTAATTAAATATGAACAACGGAAAGAACGGGGGGGGGGATGCCGCCTTATTTTGGCTAATGTGTTTTTCATGCAGAATTAACCGATTTGCAGCATATCTTGAATTTGTTCATTCTGATGAAAAGCTTCACTGATTAATTTTGGCGGTTCTTCGGTTAAATATAAGGGGGAAACTTACAATTTATTTTCTTCCTTAAATTAGATAAATTGGTTATAATACAGAATTATCCAATTTGCTTAAAATTTTGGACATGAATTCATTTGATCAGGCGCTTCTTTAATTAATTTGGGGGTTTTCTTTTGGTTAAGTATAACGGGGTAATGGACTTTTTATCGCCTTCCTTAAATTAGATAAATGGAGTTTTATGCAGATTTAACCGATTTAACGTAAATTTTGAATATAGTTTTTTTTCTTTATAAGGCGAATCCCTGAATTGTTTTGAGGATTTAATGATTAAGTATAAAGGGAGGAATGAGAAATTACCCTCCTTAAATCAGATGAATGATTTTTTGAGCAGAATTATCTGATTTGCTTCAATTTTGGATAATTATTTAATTTTATAAAGCGTATCTGTGATTAGTTTTGGGAGTTCGGTAATTAAGTATAAGTAAGGGAAATGGGAAAAAGTAATCCAACTTATTTTATTTTTCGAAGGTGTTATTCTTTTAAAAAATAAAGCTGTAATACACAATTCGTGTAAACAGCCTGTGAATGCAAAGCCATCAGTTTAATTTGGCAATATTCTTTTTAATATTGATCCCGACTACTGCTCCATAGCTAACTTTGTGCAAAGTGGTTTTGTCATCACCCTTATATAATGTATTTTTGGAAGGATTGTAGAATACTGTCAGAGGTTTGTACGGGTCAGAATTTCGGGCCCTCCCTACCCGATGGAAAGTTATTTTGCCGTGAGCGGTGTAAAAATTAAAACTTCAGGCAGAGCCCTGCCTGTATAAAAATCAGTGAAAAGAGATTCAGTTGGGCTCAATTTCTGCAAAAAAAAAATCAGATTTGATTTAATATACAATTAGGATTCCTTTCAAAAATACTGCATACATATTTATTGGATAAATTTACAATGTATTTTTAAATTACGATGTGTTCACTCGATTTCGAGCCAAATTAGATTAGCCTAGGCCAAACAATTTTATCCTAACGCCAATTGGATAAACTAGTTTTTCCTGCGCCAAATTGTTTATCTAAATGTCCATAGGATAAACTAGCTTTTCCTAGGTAAGAGGTTAATCCTTCATTTTTCCCTTCATACTTAACCATAAAACCCCCAAAACTATTCAGGGAATCGCCTTATAAGAAAGAACCTATATCCAAAATTTGAAGCAAATTCATCAAAAACCATTTATCTAAAATATGCTGTGTTACCTACATTGCCCTTTCTTTTAGGCTTAAACAATAAACATCCACAACTAATCACGGAGGCGCCTTGTCACAATGATCTTATATCTAAAATTTCAAATGAAAACTTATAATACTGCATGGTAAATCCATTTCTCTAAATTAACGGTGAAGGATTAGCCCCCCTCAATTCTTATCCAATGAATTCCCGAAACTAATCAGAAAAGTACCTTATCAGAATGAACCTACATCCAAAATTTGAAGCAAATCGGATATCTCTATCAAGAATTATCGCGTTACGTACATACGTACGCATATACGTGCATACATGCTTACATACATCCGTAAATGCATATTCAGAACCTGTGAGCCCATTATTTCTCTGGCTTTCACACCCGTGAGCTAAAAACACGTAAAACTACATTGGCCTAGGATAAACTAGATCAGCCTAGGACAAACAAGAATGATGGCGTTCAGGCGGTCATTGAATTCTATAAAATCACGCCAAATTGAATTGGCCTAGGATTAACTAGATCGGCCTAGGATAAACTAGTTCAGACCAATAAACAGCAGTCTAAACTAGTTTATCCTATGAGAGTTAGGCCAAACTAGTTTGGCCTAGGAAAATCTAGTTTGTCCTATGGGCCTTAGGATAGACTAGTTTGGCCTAGGAAAAACTAGTTTATCCGATGGGCGTTAGGATAAACCGGTTTGGCCTAGGAAAAACTAGTTTATCCGATGGGCGTTAGGATAGACTGGTTTGGCCTAGGAAAAACTAGTTTATCCGATGGGCGTTAGGATAGACTGGTTTGGCCTAGGCCAATCTAGTTTGGCCTAAAATCGGGTTTGGCCTGTAACATATATATGTTTTTATCAAATAATATATTAGATATTTGTAAATAGACATCAACACATTCCTAAATTCAGAATCATTTTAATTTTTCTCGAGTGCTATATTTGAATTTTATTAAAACGTGAAATCGAAACAGAAAAATAAGTTTTTTTTTAATCACGCAATGTTTTCTAATATAATTAACTAAATATGCGTAAAAGATTGTGGCATTTATAAATAATAATAATAATAGTAAATAAACAATTTTCATACTGTTTTCCGTGGTAAATTTCCATACGTAAATGGATATAATATCTTTGTCAAATAATATTTTCTTAGTAAAGACAAAATATTACAACCTGTATTATTCGGGTTTAGATTTCTTTGAGAATGTCTTAGCAAGTTTAAAATTTGTGTAAAGAACACCAGTCTGAGCATATCATACCCATCAGCACAAAAAATGCAAAATAAAAAGAAGGAGTGTAATATGTACGTTTAAAAAATTAATTTTTATCATTTAAAAGTTTTATAATAATCAAATTATGGTTATAGATTGAGAAATCAATTTAGAAATCCTAAAATTATAATGTGCGTTTTTTACAAGGGGAAAAAATTGATTTCGAGGTCATTTAGCAGTTGTGGCAGTCTTAATAGAAAGCCCATCCACCCTGACAAGATGCTGCCACCTCGGATGGGATCGGTTTTTAATTGTCCTGAGACCAAAAACCGGTTAAAAAGCAACGAAGAGATCGGTTTTTAACTGTCCTGAGTCCAAAAACCGGATAAAAAGCAATGAAGAAATCAGTTTACAACTATCATGAGGCCAAAAACCGGATAAAAATAACGAAGAATTCGGGTTTTAATTGTCATGAGGCCAAAAACCGCAGAAAAAGCCGCAATGAAATCAGTTTTTTCCGGAAACTGAATTAATGTGATCTTTAGTCCTTTACTCCAGAAAAACAGCAAAAAAGACTTTTAAAACATGTCTTCAGGCTTTTCTTTTTTGGTGCTTCTGCTTCATTTGTATCACACTGTACGTCTTCTAAGTAGGAATAAAAAACTTCTGCTTAAGATCTTCGGGATAAGGCATTCTTTGAAATGGAATGGCATCTTCATATCTGTTAGCACCAGAACTTGTTCCTGACTCAGCATCGTAGAAATCTTCAACCAAACTTTCTTCAGAAACTGTGTCATAGAAGATGTCTTCTTCAAGAGTCTCTTCGTTAAGAGATGCCTTTTTTCTTCCAGAAAATGTTGTTCTTTTTCTTTTTTTCAACTTCTTCAAGTTCTTGATCATGAAGTATATCCCAGCGATGCAAATTCCGAACTGGAAAGTGAACCATGCAAAGAAAACAAAAAGAAAGTTCCAAAATATGGTGATCTTCGCAGTTATATAGTCAAATACTTGATAAAAGTAGTAAATAACTCGAATAACTGTTCAGTTGATTAGAATTTCAACCTACACTTTCAAAAAATTTTTATAAGAATGACAAATTTGTTGATTCAATTTCCATCCATTGTTTAAACAATGGATAATGGCAATTTTTTTTCAACAATGAAGCTCGTGCAAACAATTTGATAAACATTGTTTGCAACAATAAAAATACTCTACTGCGTTATGAAGTCAACAAGAAATTTTTCTTCAACAATGAAAGCACATGCAAGCTATTTGAATAACATACTAGCCGCAGTGGCGCCAACCAGTGTTGCCAGTGGGCTACATTTAAAAATTCAGATTTCTTGATTCGCACCGCTTTTTTGAAATGGCAAAATTTCGTTTGTTTTTGCCTTTATTAATATGTCATAAATAAGACCCATTTTATTATATCTAAAAAGTGGTGCCAGTCAAGAATCTGAATTTAAAATAAGTAGCCCACCTGGCAACGCTGGCGCCAACTTTTGAAAAATATTGGGTGAGCTCAAAAATTTTTGAATATAAAAATATTGGGTGGGCTCAATTAATAATGAGTATCCACTTATTATTAATAACACTAGATATCAAATTATTGGGGGGGGGGGGGGGGCTCGCGCCCCATGAGCCCATATGAGTTGGCGCCACTGTAAGTAGCGTCTAGACCCTTCCCCAAATAACGGCTTTTATAGCAAATGCACCCAAGAAATTCCCCATGCTGCCGAAAATTTCCCTTTTAAAACGGAAAATATGTATGAACCACATGGAGTAAAAACAACACGGAGTAAAAACAACATGAAGTATAAAACAACATGGAGTAAAAAACAACGTGGAGTAAAAACATGGAGTAAAACAAGATGGAGTAATAACATGAAGTAAAAACATGGAGTAAAAATAACATGGAGCAAAAAACAACATGGAGTAAAAACAGGGAGTAATAACATGGAGTAAAAAACAACATGGAGTACAACATGGAGCAAAAACACGGAGTAAAAACATTGCTTAGAAACATGGAGTAAAAACAACATGTACTAAAACATCGAGTAAAACATGGAGGTAAAACAACATGGAGTAAAAAAACAACTTGGGGAATTTCTAGGGTGTATTTGTGATAAGAGCCGTGGTTTGGGGCGGGGTCTAGACGCTAATGAGAAACAATTATTTTCATGAATTTGTGATCGAGTGACGTAACAAATGCATTGTTGATAAAGTTAGCCAACCAGCAAATTGCGAGTGTAATAAGATAGTAAACAAGTTGGAAATTGCACGTGAACGTAGCAAATGAGGTGCGTTCGTACGATAACGAAGTTTTAAAAATATTCAGATCTTGCTGATATAGTAGAGCGTACTCCCGATACAGTATAGTAGTCGAAATCTTTACGTTTCTGTAAATATGCAGGAAGTAATTTTTATTACACCTCAGCAACGTATATCTTATTCATAAAATGTGAAATAGTTGAATATAATTAAAACACGTACCAAACCATGTTTCCCCGCATAGCATTATATAGTGGAATACTTTTGTGTGGCCCTGTAATTTAATAATAAAAATTCTTTGCATCACAGATTGTACAGAATGCATATTTTAGTATATATTTCATAGATTCATGCCAATTCTATTATGTTCGAATGAGTGTAACATCATTAAAATGCATTTGAAACTTTTTCCACATTGACCGTAATGTAACGGAATCCTTTTGATTGTCCCTGTAAATGATCTATGCATCCGATTTTCATAACATTTGAAATGGCTCGACAAAATTACGCAATAATTATATGTTTTAAATTTCAAACGATTAAAATGCATTTAAAACTTTTTTCCCTATTGACCGTAATGTAACGGAATCCTTTTGAATGTCCCTGTAATTGATCTATCCATCCGATTTTCATAAAATTTGAAATGACTCGACAAAATTATGTTATAATTATGTATTTTAAATTTCAAACGATTCGGTTGGGTAGTTTTTGCGCTGTTGAGAAGATGTAAAATAAATTTAATTAGGTTTTATAGTTTAAGAATACACGAAGTTGTGGATTTTTTTATCTTTCTTCACTCCCCTTTTTGGTTTCATTTTTAATTATTTTAATCGGTAAGAAATAGTCCTATCAAAAACAAAAGTTTTAGATAATTTTAAGAAAAAAATTATAAAAAATTTAGTTGGACTTTATACCTTGAGAAATGACGAAGTTATGAATTTTTTTCTCCCAAAAACCCTGTTTTTTTCGTTCTTTGAGCCCTTTTTAGGTGCGTTCGTAATTATATAATACGTAGCACCTATAGTTGTCGTTCAGTCCGTCCGTCTGTCCGTCCGTCTGTCCGTCCGTCCGTCTGTCCGTCCGTCCGTCTGTCCGCATATAACAACGCAAAAACTACCCAACCGAATCGTTTGAAATTTAAAATACATAAATATTAGATATTTTTGTCGAGTCATTTCAAATTTTATGAGAATCGGATGGATAGATCAATTACAGGGACGATCAAAAGTATTCCATTACATTACGGTCAATGGGGAAAAAAGTTTCAAATGCATTTTAATCGTTTGAAATTTAAAATACGCAATTATTACATAATTCTGTCGTGTTATTTCAAATTTTTTGATAATCGTGTGCATAGATCAATTACAGGGGCAATCAAAAGTATTCAATTACATTATGGTCAATGGGGAAAAAGTTTCAAATATATTCTATACGTTTGAAATTTAAAATACATAATTATTACATAATTTTTTCGAGTTATTTCAAATTTTATGAAACTCGGACGAATAGATCAATTACAGGGACAATCAAAAGTATTCCATTACATTACAGTCAATGGGAAAAAATGTTTCAAATGCATTTTAATCGTTTGAAATTTAAAATACGCAATTATTACATAATTCTGTCGAGTTATTTCAAATTTTTTGATTATCGTGTGCATAGATCAATTACAGGGACAATCAAAAGTATTCAATTACATTATGGTCAATGGGGAAAAAGTTTCAAATACATTCTATACGTTTGAAATTTTAAATACATAATTATTGCATAATATTTTCGAGTTATTACAAATTTTATGAAAATCGGATGCATAGATCAATTACAGGGACAATCAAAAGTATTCCATTACATTACGGTCAATGGGGAAAAATGTTTCAAATGCATTTTAATCGTGTTACACTCATGCGAACTTAATAAAATTTATATGCAACTATAAAGTACATATTATAATATACATCTTACATAATTTGTGGTGCAAAGAACATTTGTTATTGATTTACAAGGCCACACAAAAGTATTCCATTACATAATGGTATAGGGAGAACATTGTTTGATGAGCGTTTTAATTGTAGTTCACTATTTACAATGTTATGAGATTGATATATGAACGTAATATTTTTAAAACTTCGTTATCGTCCGAACGCACCTAATTTGCTACGCTTCACGTGCAATTTCCAACTTGTTTAACTTTATCAAAACTCTGTCATGCATGAAATTTTGGCCCATTTTTTAGAAGTAATATAAACTTTAAACCGATTCTATATCTATTTTAATTAAGAAAGTATGGCGTTTTTTCTGTCTTCACAAAAACCCACCGTATTTCCACCCCGTTGGTACGATTTTACCCATTAGTGAACTTGACCTAGATTTTATGCCCCTTGATTTTATGTAAAAGTTTGAAGAAGATCTGAGTAGAATTATAAAAGTTATCGTATCAAAAAAAAGTGATATACACCGATATATATATATATATATATATATATATATATATATATATATATATATATATATATATATATATAACTTTTTTACTGATGGTAGTTTTGGGGTCTAATCAATAACATGTAGGTTAATCAGGATTTTTTATCACTGAAACTATACGTTCATGGTAGTTGAAATAAAAAACATAAGTTTGAGACTTGATATTCTCAAAATGTCTGAAAAATACCGCGTCAATGTCTGCCGAAGTCTACAGAAGGATACCCTGCCGAAGTCTGCCAAACTGAAGCGACGTTAGCCGGAGTGATAGTATTTTCTCGTTACGGATTTTCTAGATTCTTTCGCCGCGCTCAAAGCCCGCGATAAAAGCTATGCAATACCTTAATAAATTATCAAACAAAATTTGGCCGCGCTACGAAAATTGGATCGCGAGTTATAAGCATTTTAAATTTTCCGAACCTCACTGTGTGGGTCTCCTGTCACCAAAAATGAACACTGTCTCATAATAAATTAACAAACAAAATTTGGCCGCGCTACGAAAATTAGATCGCGAGTTATAAACATTTTAAATTTTTCGATCCTCACCATGGGGGATCTCCTGTCACCAAAAATTAACTCTGTCTCATAATAAATTAACAAACAAAATTTGGCCGCGCCACGAAAATTAGATCGCGAGTTATAAACATTTTAAATTTTTCGACCCTCACCGTGGAGGAGTGGGGGGGGGGGGCTCCTGTCACACAAAATTAAAACTGTTTCATAATAAATTACCAAACAAAATTTGGCCGCGCTACGAAAATTAGATCGCGAGTTATAAACATTTTAAATTTTTCGACCCTCACCGTGGTGGTCTCCTGTCACCAAAAATTAACAATGTCTCATAATAAATTACCAAACAAAATTTGGCCGCGCTACAAAAATTAGATCGCGAGTTATAAGCATTTTAAATTTTTCGACCCTCACCTTGGGGGGGGGGGGTCTCCTGTCACCAAAAATTAACACTGTCTCATAATAAATTACAAACAAAATTTGGCCGCGCTACGAAAATTAGATCGCGAGTTATAAGCATTTTAAATTTTTGGACACTCACATTGGGGGTCTCCTGTCACCAAAAATTAACAATGTCTCATAATAAATTAACAAACAAAATTTGGCCGCGCTACGAAAATTAGATCGCGAGTTATAAGCATTTTAAATTTTTCGACCCTCACCGTTGGGTGTCTCCTGTCACCAAATATTAACAATGTCTCATAATAAATTACCAAACAAAATTTGGCCACGCTACGAAAGTTAGATCGCGAGTTATAAGCATTTTAAATTATTCAACCCTCACGGTGGGGGGGGGGGTCTCTTTTCACCAAAAATTAACACTTTCTCATAATAAATTACCAAACAAAATTTGGCCGCGCTACGAAAATTAGATCGCGAGTTATAAGAATTTTAAATTTTTCGACCCCCACCTTGGGAATATGTTTAAGAAATAGAAAGTGCAAACAACTTTCTAAAATTTCTGGCGAACCAGTTGAGATACGGCAGTGAATTTTTTTTTTAAAGATAGAACTCGACGAGACGAATAAAATGATAGCATTCAAAAAATTACTGCAGCTTAGAATAGTTTTTTATTTAATTTTAAAAGAAAAAATTAAGGCAAAAAATTCAACTAAGTCTAGCTAACGTTTCCGTGGATGGATTAACTTCGTTTTTCGTTTATTTTAATCCTCATGGTTAAACTTAAAACAGTTTTTTTTTTCATCTTTGTATGTTTGACGGTCGCTGAGGAAATCGAATTTTTGTCTGAAATTTCCAGCTGAACATAGTCTTTTTCTTACATTTATTACTTCTTGTAATTGTTGCACGTAAGTTTAAATGAACGTAAAAATTGCTATGTATGTAACATAAATAAATAGATTAGATAAATCACGTGAAAAAAAATACTTATTTGTTGTTATTTTCATGTATCATATTCACTATCTATTTTGACGAGCGAAGTGAAATATTTTTTTATTTATTAAATTCTCATTTATTTAAGTTAAAAGTCGCCTCTGGCAAAAAGTTTAGTCTCTCTTAAATTTATGCTAGCCATTGTAATATGATACTTTTATTCATAATTTTATTTACTTGCTTATCTGAAGGTCCATATGATGAAATCAACAAATTTAGGCGATCAGAGCAAGATTTTGCGGAAAAGTTCATTATCCTGTTCTGGTTGATGTGTTTGGAGAATAAACCAAAAATGGCGCCGGAAGACCGAATAGCAAATTTTTTTAACCGCTAAAGCGGCGTAACCGTGTTTTTCCATCACGTAATATTTTATTTCGAAGACTGATTTAACACAAGATTGACATTAATATTATTTTTTTTAATTGTACAAGACAAAAAGATATGTAAAGTTATTAAGTACAAACGTTCATACCAATACTTTTCACAGTTATTATTTTATGAATAGTTTGACATGAATGGAAAAATCTACATGACATTTAAAAGATAAGCGTAAAAATATGGTTTTAAATTTTTATAAACATTTATTTGAGCCTTTGAGACGTAAGGTAAGGGCGTACCGGTAAGAAATCCGGTTTGGCGCAACACAAGAGCGGTGAGTCGGGCGCTCCATGTTGATTCGGAAGTGAGAATGTGTCAGCTTTTTTTTTAAGGTACTTTGAATGATTCTAGATCAGTTAAACTATTACTCATTTTATGAATGTCTAATAATATACATCTGTTTGCCAAATCTTGGTGCTATTTTGGCTTCAAAAAGGGAGGATATGATGCCAAAATATAAAAATAGCTCTGAAAACAAACCTGATGAACTTTAATTTTTATTGTCGTACGAATTATTTCTGTTTCTATATTAAAATGCGGCACAAATGTCATATACGAATCACATTGGCGTTAATTTTTTTCTAAAGCCAATCTGGCGAAAATCTCGTTTTGGAATATCAGTTACATATATATTTTTTGAAAGGTAATAACAATAAATAAAAAAAGGTTTGCTTAATAACTATAGAACAAAACAATTTATATATTTTAAAAAATAAAAATAAATTATTTATTAATAAGTAAAGAACAACATTCGGGTTACCATATCAAGCAAAATAAAGACACTCTGGATTCAGTTAAATACTCCGATGCGCATATGACATTGGCGTCAGAAAAAAAAATTCGCCAACGTGGTGCGTATATGACATCTGTGCCAAAAATGCATACCTATTTTATTTACATTACGTACGGTGCTACTTTATTATCAGGTCGACCAATTTCACCCATTTATAGAAATCGACAAACTATTCGCCAAATTACTCAAAAGGAAAAATGTTGCCATTAAAAAAATTTAAGTTTAGAAAATTAATGAGTTTAGATTTAAAAAAAATAAAAGTCATAAACGAAAAGGATTACTTTAATGATGACGTTTAGTTATGACGTCGAGATGCACCAAATATAAAATTTGATTTATTCAGGTGATTTCGGACAAAAGAATACTAATAAAAGTTTTCATATTTTAATGCAGAATTTATTAAATCAAACCATAAAGAGATATTTGTAAGATATCGCATATGTTAATAACATTGAAGTATTTTAAATGTAATATTAGAATTTGTTAAGGAGTATAAAAAATATGGTACTTACGTATTAACGCCACCGCAGCATAAGTTGCGCTAATGTGCCAATAAAGAGCAATCTTGTTCGCACGCGCACAAAAATTGGCGTCAAAAATAGGCTTAAAAAGTAGTAAAGTACTAAAAATGACGTCAAAATGAGAAAAGAAAAAAAAACTAAAAAAAACTAAAAAGGCACGAGCAACGAGAACGCTCTTTATTGGCGCATTAGCACAACTTCTGTTAAGTTTTTAAAGTAAGAGCTAAGTGACTAAGAAAGAAAATGTTTATTTACAATAGAAGAACAATTTAGAAAAAAAACTTTCTAGAGTAACATTTTTTTACGTCGAATCTAAAACACCGCTAACGCAGCTTACATCGTTTTTACATGTTCTTAAGCAACAACAACATAACGTTGCCAAACCAGCAATACAAATTTGATGTTGCCACCAACATTATTAATAATTATTTTCCAACACACTTCCTTAATTATTAATAATACAGTTAAAAAAAACACTCCCTTAAAGTTATTCTAGTTTTAACATATACTACATTTACAGATATAAAGTATTACATTCTAACCAAAAGAAATATTTATACACATACAAAATAAGCAAATAAATTTAGGTAAAGTAGATATATATATACAAACAAACACAGTAAATTTTAAATTCAAACAAACATATTACATTACCAATTTAGCTTTAAATTTTTCAAACTTGTTTGGTCCCAATGCTTTAGTAAATATATCGGCAATTTGAATATCACTTGGGCAATATTTTATATTAATTAAACCCTCATCAACTTTCTCTTTTATAAAATAAAATCTTACATCAATATGTTTACTTCGTTTACTTACAACCATATTTTTGTTCACAACCTCTCACAACCAAACGTGCTTTGTATTTTCCATTATCTTTAATTTTAAATATCCATTTGTTACTTAATATCTTTTTATTCTTTGCTGCATTTCTGTCAACTACTTTCCAAGTTTCATTTTTTTCTAAGGATTTCTTTTCTTCTTCTATTGCTTCTTTCCACAATTCTTTAATATCTTCTCCACTAATGGCTTCTTCATATGTCAACAAAGCATAGTCATTAAGATAAACAGGAGGTTTCTTTGTTCTTTTGCCTCGTCCAAGTTCTTCAACGTTTTGATCTTCTGATGTAGTTTGTTTCATGTTGTTAAGATTTTCTTCATTTTCACTACTTTCATCTTGAAAATTAAAGTATTTAAATGGTGATATCAAATCATTTGGTTCATTAACTATAGGCTCAAGGAATATCACATCTCTTGCAATTTGTATTTTCTTAGCTTTTGGATCTCATAATCTGTATCCATTTTCAGCATATCCGACAAAGATTAGTTTATTACTTCTACTATCCAATTTCTTCAGCCGACCAAGTACTTTAGCATAAGCCACACTGCCAAATATTTGCAATCTTGATAAATTTGGTTTCTTTTGGAACCACATTTCAGCAGGTGTAACACTAATAGATTCTGTTGGACTTCTGTTTAGGAGATAGGCTGCAGTTCGCAATGCTTCACCCCACATTTCTTTTTCGAGTCCGGAATCAAATATTACAGCTCTGACTTTTTCAAAGAGTGTCCGATTCAACCGTTCTGCTTTTCCATTAAGTTGTGGCGTATGTGGAATGCTATATTCTAAAACAATCCCTTCATTTTTGCACCAGTTCACTAACTTATGAGAAACATATTCTCCTCCATTGTCACAGCGTAATTTAGAGACACGGAGTGACCACTTAGCTTCGACTTCTTCAATATACTGTTTAAGAATGTCAGCAACTTCAAACTTATTTTCTAATAGAAAAACCATGACAAAATGAGTATAATCGTCCAAACATGTTAAGAAATACCTTTTACTGTCCCATGTACTCACTTCTATTGGGCCACAAATATCGGTGTGGATCAGCTCTAATGGTCTAGTTGCTCTTGTTCTTATCGATTTAAATGGAAATCTAGTCTGCTTTGCTTTAAGACAAATTTCACACGGATCTTCTTTTAACATTTTTATGCCGTCAACTTTTAGATCTATACCACTTGAATTTTTCAACAATATTTTTACATTTTTACTACTTAAGTGTCCAAGTTTTCGATGCCACAATGTCGAATTTTTCTGCTCACAAATCAAGGCTTCATTTTGTTGATTTAAATCAATTTCGTAGAGTCCCTTGTTGTTTTTATATCCTTCCAAAACAATTTTTCCATCTTTTGAAATTTCTACTTTATCATCAACAAATTTTACTTCTCCATTATTTTCTGTAATCGCATTAACAGACAATAGATTTTTACTCAGCTGCGGAACATAGAGTACATTTTTTAATGTGCAAGTATCAGCTTCAATTTTTCCATAATATTCAGCTTTCATTATTTCAGATTTCTTTGCTAATCCAATTTCAGTAGAAATCTTCACAGGATTTTTCAGCATTATTTTATTATTTACCATATGAGAAGAGGATCCCGAATCTACCACGAATTTATTAACAAAACTTGTTTTACTAGATTCTTGAGCAAGAAAGGAAACAGCTGGTTTTCCATTTTTACGAAAATAACAGTCTTTTTCAGAATGATTATCCTTTTTACAGATGCCGCACCGGGGACGATTATTTTTACCTTTATTACAGTCTTTAGCCAAGTAAAATTTGCTATCACATTTAAAACATCTCTGTTCTTTAACACTTTTTACAGGGTATTTAGCTTTACCACATGATCTTGCTAAATGATCTGCACTGTTACACTTGAAGCATCTTTTTTCCAATATTTTGAAAGCAACTGGTTCATCATTTTTATTTACACTTCTTGTACACAACTCTTCATTCAATAATCTTGCTGTTAAATTTTCTAAAGTTTTTTCTTCAGTATTAGTAGAGTCCCATGCAGTTCTAAAATGCTTATATTGTTCTGGAAGTGTGGATAAAATTTTAGAAATAACCATTTCATCATCAATTTGTTTATTAAGGGCTTTTAGTTTAAAAGCAATGTTTTCTAATCTGCTTATATGTGTAGCGATATCAATTTCTGCACTAAAACTGTAGTTGAAAAAATCCTGTAGCAAGTTACATTTTTGTTGTTCCGTATCTCTTTCAAAAATATTACATAATTTCTTATACATCTCATGAGAATTTTCGCAATTTATAATATGCATCATCACATTTTTATCTATAGTTGTTACAATTATCTGTTGAGCTTTAGCATCTTTCTTTTCCCACGCCAATTCGGCATCCGCTGTTAGGCCTTCTTTATTTTTAGTTCCATTTACTACTTCAAACAAGGAATTAGATTTTAATATTATGCTTACTTGAAATTTCCAAAGCGGGAATGAACTTGAGTCACGAAGTTTTTCAACTTGCGAAACATCTTCAAACATATTCGTCATTTTTACTTTTTTTTTTTTTTTCTAAGCGATTCGACTTTTACAATTTTCTTTCTTCCGTTTTTACGTTACTTTTATTGTTCTTAGTCACAAACTCGATTCGAAACCGCGCTCTACTGCCATGTTAAGTTTTTAAAGTAAGAGCTAAGTGACTAAGAAAGAAAATGTTTATTTACAATAGAAGAACAATTTAGAAAAAAAACTTTCTAGAGTAACATTTTTTTTACGTCGAATCTAAAACACCGCTAACCAGTGGCGTAGCTATGTTTTTTGGCGCCCGGGGCCAGCAAGAAATTTTGCGCCCCCACCCCAATATACATATATAACAATTTCTCTCAATTTGGCGCCCCTAGGCCTCGGCGCCCGGGGCGGACGCCCCCCTTGCCCCCCCTTAGCTACGCCACTGCCGCTAACGCAGCTTACATCGTTTTTACATGTTCTTAAGCAACAACATAACGTTGCCAAACCAGCAATACAAATTTGATGTTGCCACCAACATTATTAATAATTATTTCCCAACAACTTCTACTGTGGTGGCATTAATACGTAAGTACCAAAAATATCAATGTTAGCGGAAATTTGTAAGGAGTTAAATGCTTTTTATTTAGCCAAATAATGTCGGCGGATATAACCGTAAAGTAACTTTAATAAAATACATATTATATTTTTCTCAATTAATATCAAGAGCTATTCGCTTATTGGCATAAAATTTATATTAAATAACAAAAGAACAAATAAATTAGTAAAACATTCATAAAAATATAAATAAATCATCGAATTGAAATCATTTGATCACTTAACAAACAAGTGTAGCGGGTTTAATGTCAAGAAAGTGTAACATTTATGTTAATCCATTATTGGCATATAATCTTACAGTTTGTCTATCGTTCTTTGGTCGACGGGATAATTAAGTAGTACCTTAAATACATTGTTATCGCATGAGAAAAAAATGCTTGTGTATATGAAATAGTAAATAAGTTGCCAGAATATACGTTGCCAAACTTCTTTTCCCGCCAAGAACTTTTCGTTATGTACAACTACTGAAAAAGTACCTTTATTTATTTACTTATAGTATTTTTTTATAAAATGAAAGAAAAACGAGCAACTTAAATGTATCTGATATATGTATTTTTAATTTATGTGTTTTTTAAGAGTGTTCTTATATCAAAAAGGACAACTTTGTGACATATGCTTTAATTTATTTTTGTTCGGAAATGCATAAAAATAGCAGGTGTTATTTTTATGCATTTAGGACAATTAGAAACTGTCTAATTGCACTCAATTTTCTGTTTTTTTTTTTTTTTAACACAATAGATTTTTCTTATCATAAAATGGATCATAAATTTAATTATCATAAAATGGAAAAATAAGTTCCATTCAAAATTGCTTCCATAGTCAATCATTCCAGTTTTATAACTTTCTGTTAAAAAATGAATTTGTAAATGTGTCAAAATGTTTTGCGCTTGTTGACCGAAGCAGTTAAGAACACCCTTAATGAAAGTCATGTATTTTAAATAAAGGTAGTGACAGCTTTATATTTAAAATGAAATTATGGCGAAGGAAACCTATTTGGCGATTGTTTTGGGTAGCTAAAATAAAAGTAGGAAAATAGCCGCCAGGCATATAAAAAATAAAACAATAAGATCCGAGCTGTTGATGACAGCAGAAGACTTATACTGGTATTTCTATAGGTACTATAGCAAAATTTGCAGCATCTCTGGTGTTAAACTAGGACTCTCGAGGTAAGGCATTTAGCTGCTCAGCAGTGGGTAGAGATTTCAAATCCCGTTGGATGTTCGGTCGTATTTATTCTGTATTTTTGGCAACGATTTTTATCGTCTGCATTTGTTTTTTATGAGTTTAGAGTTTTTAAGAGAACGCAGCCATGAGCGGCTGAGTTGTGAGCTAGTTAAATAAATATACATTTCATAGAGTTTTTCTTAAATATGAGTTTTATTGAGTATTTTAATTTTTTTTAAATGAGTTATCGACATAATTTGTGGTCCGCCGACCACGGAGGATCAGCGATAATAAAGTGCAACGCGTAAATTTCTGAATTATTCGAGTTCAAGAAGAAACGATATAGTTTCGTGCAGTGGAATTTTTAAAGTAAGTGAATGTGATTTTTCTAATCTGTACTGTTATATATAAATTTAAAACAATGTTTAAAGGAGCAAAAAAGGAAGATTTAAGGCAAATAGCCACTGAAATAAATTTAAATATTAATGATAAAATGACTATAGCTGATTTAAACAATATTATTGAAAATAGCGAAATATATACAAGATAAAGTAAAAAAACTAAAACCCAACTACGACAAAAAACTACGCTGAAAAAGTATAAAAGTACCCCATGAATACAGGTAAAGTCACAAGCAAATGCTAGTAATATATAGATATATTCAAAATGTACAAGTAAAGCGCTTTTGAATGATACCAAACACGGCATATTTATCTTAACTTTATTTTTTGACGTATGACGCTTCCAGTATTTGGTAGTAGTGACGCACATATCCGTCGATGGCAGCAAATGGGTAATGGACCGATTAGTGGATGAGGTCGTTAGTGTAATGTGTAAATGTGTAATGTAGATTGAAGGTTTCATGTATTAAGATGACCTAGGAAGATTTCTTAATCTATCTAATACTGGTGATATAAAAATACTGGTGAAGCTCTTTCAAGTAATACCAAACACATTACATATATTTTTATTTTATACTTTTTGTCCGCTAGAGGGCATAATAGTAAATTTGGTGACAAACTTTATAGCTCACAACCAACAGAATATCAAGATCAAGACCCTTCTAATGGCACTGCAGTGGTCTTATTCTGATTACTAAGTACCAAAGAAATTAAGAACGAAAAGATGTGAATTATATGCAATTAGCCCATAAATGCAAGTAAAGTCACAAGCAAATGCTAGTAATATATATATATTCGAAATGTACAAGTGAAGCGCTTTAAAATGATACCAAACACGGCATATCTAGCTTAACTTTATTTTTTTACTCTGTATATTTTGTCCGCTAGAGGGCGCCACATTGAATTTGGTGAAAATCTATATAGCCTATAACCAGCGGACAATTAAGACGCTTCTAATGATATGTCATTTGTCGAATTCTGATTAGTGGTTTAGAAGTTACGAGGGAACAGATGAACATACATACATACATACATACATACATACATACATACATACATACATACATAGCCTGTCAAAATCATAACCCTCCTTTGGCTTTGCCGTAGTCGGGTAAAAAATAAACCAGATTTTGTAACAGAAATAGCTAACACCATAATTGAGAGTCGTAAACATGAAGAACAAAGGCAATTTGATCTTGAAAAATTTAAACTTGAACGATCAAAAAACGAATTTGAACGATCAAAAAATGAATTGGAATTAGCTAAAATTAAATCTGAAACTAAATCTTTTATTACTGAAAGTGAAGTAAAAATGGAATCGTTAGATCAAATAATAAAAAGTATTAAAACTTTGACTGTAAAAGTTCCAACTAAGCCTGAAGGATGGGGTTTTTTCTTTTCTTCTTTAGAACGGGCTTTCAAAACTAAAAATGTTTCGGAAGAAAATAAAGCAGAAATTCTGCTGAATTTATTAGGTGACAAAGCGTCTAACATTTTAACTTATTTACACGATACAGATATCGAGAATTATGAAAAATTAAAAGAAATAGTCTTAAAAGAATTTCAACCAACACCTTATTTTTGCCTAGAACAATTTAGAAAAGCTTTTAAACTACCAAATGAGACTCATGTACAATTCGCTTCACGACTGATGACCAATTGGAATTATTATCTAAATTTAAGAAATGTGTCCGATTTCGAGAGTCTAAAACAATTGATTGTGTCAGATAAATTATATGAAACATTAGATAAGGAGACTGCTTCTCACATTAGTGTGAGACAAGGAGATAAATGGTTTTTACCAGAAGAATTAGGACGTGAGATTGATTTATATTTTACATCACGCGGAAAATCTCTTACTGAGAATTTTAGTGTTAATCGAAAGTATAATCCCAAAAGTGTAAATAAAGTATTTTTAACTGATGTTAAAACATTAAACTGTATTTTGTGCCACAAACAGCACCATCTTTCAAAGTGTCCAGATTATTTAAAGTTATCTGTTAATGAGAGAGTAAATGTAATAAAATGTAACAAGTTATGTTTCAATTGTTTAAATTTACACCCAGTAGCCAATTGTACATCAAAGAACATTTGTTTCTGCAAGAAACGACATCACAAAACTATTCATTTTCCCAAAACAAATAATACATATATGAAAGAATATGTTTCTTCAGAACATAATATACAAGGTAAAATAAATGTAGGAGAATGTTCAGATTCAAGACTAGCAAATTATGGCACGTCAATGTTAAACGCTAATGCAGAAGAGTTCGTTCAGAAAACTTTTATTAGTAACTATTCGAATAAAAAGAATAAAGTTTTACTTTCAACGGTTATGTGTTTTCTAATTGATGAATGCAGAGAATTTTAGATGTTTGAAAAACAAAATGTAAAAATAAATGATTTAGTAATTATAAAGGAGGACAATGTTGCTATTTGCAATTGGCCTCTAGGTAGAATTGTAGAGTTGTTTCCAGGTAATGATGGAATTATTAGAGTAGTAAAAGTGAAAACACAAAGAGGGTTTTTTAAGAGACCAGTGTCAAAAATATGTTTATTACCCTTGGAAAAGTAATTGTTATTCATTTAATTTGCTATTTATTGTTTATTAGTATGTGTTGTATTATTTATTTAAAAATTTCATGTGTAATAATGTATTATAATTGTGGTTGAATGAAAATCATTCAACGGGGGCCGGTATGTTCGGTCGTATTTATTCTGTATTTTTGGCAACGATTTTTATCGTCTGCATTTGTTTTTTATGAGTTTAGAGTTTTTAAGAGAACGCAGCCATGAGCGGCTGAGTTGTGAGCTAGTTAAATAAATATACATTTCATAGAGTTTTTCTTAAATATGAGTTTTATTGAGTATTTTAATTTTTTTTAAATGAGTTATCGACATTGGATGTGAGTTCGTTTTGTTTAGAAATGCTTTTGTGTTAAATTATTATTCTTTCGAGAATATTTTTATGTTAATTGTTATTCAATTTCTAGAATTTTTCTAGTTGTGAATGTTTTATTCGAGAAATTACCTTGAATGTATTTAATCGGTATGGCTTTTAATTTTTTTAATAAAGTTCTGTACTTTTTTCGTTCGAATCCATGGTTTATTTTTCATATCATGCATTTTATATGGCAATGCAATGACTTTTTTAATTATTCTGATACATCAAAATTTTATGCTGTTGTTACCATTTTATAAATTTTGACAGCAGCAATTATTTTTCTTTTTACGATATTAGATTCAGTTTTTTATCAAAAAATTAAATGACTAGTATTAAAAAATGCTCTGACGAGCACCAAAAAAGGTTAATATGTTTTTAAGTATAAAAAAGGGTTTGACAAGTGCTTCTGTTAATTATTGAGCATGAGGAAGGACAAGGGATCCCTTCTTGGCTACAACTCACTTCATTGCCAACTTTTAAAAAATCATATTTGCGCTTTTTCCATATGAAATAAATTTGCGGTTCTTTAGTAGAACTTTCCACCGTGCTTTAGATGTTAACCAAGGATGTAGTCGTAAAAATAAGATAGGATATATGCTCTAAGCAGTGGGATACCCTAGAATGTGTATACTATAAGCTTTCTTGAGAAACAATGTATATGGTGTTCTATTAAAAAGTCCAGAAGGTATACGGCGTATAACCTGCACTACATCCCTGATGTTAACTGCACTGTTCACTCTGCACTATACTACAAATCAATTTTCTGAGCAATTATACACTTAGGGCATGATTGGTGGCAGTGTATGAATGTGATGCAGGAACTAGGTTTTTGGCACTATGTCGTCTTCCCTTACATTTATGTCTAATTAAGCTGCATCTTTACTGGTTATGTCTTTACACTACACATTTTTATAGTAACTGAGACCGATTTGTTTTCACGGAAAAAGAGCAAATATGATTTTTTTAAAGTTGGCATTGAAGTGAGTTGTAGCCAAGAAGGGATCCCTTGTCCTTCCTTATGCTCAATAATTCACAGAAGCACTTGTCAAACCATTTTTTATACTTAAAAACATATTAACCTTTTTTGGTGCTCGTCAGAGCATTTTTTAATACTAGTTTTTAAATACTGTAACATCTGTCAGTGACAAAAAAGTTTATAATTTTTCAACATATTTATTTGTTTAGCAATAAAGTTGCTTATTGCTTTTAATATTAATATAAATTATTATTTATGAAAATGCAACAAATTATGGGTAAACGTTATAATATTGATTATTGTGTTATAATTTATTAGCGTGGATTTTTTTAATATTGAGAGAAATGTATTGTGATGTGGGATTTTCTTCCAGAAATATCGTCAAATGTAAGGTTTAATATTTAATAATTTAAAGAAATCACATAAATACCTGAAGAGAAAAACTCATTAATACTGGGATTTCTAATTGTCTTGTACCTCAAAGACATTTTATTTTTATTAAATTGCGGTAGTATTAAATATAACAATCGTCACCAGACGTGGCCCAAAATGAACAGGCTATTGTACTGTATTTCCACTTTTAAGGGATCAAATGCCCTTTAAAGAATCCAAAAATCGATTTTTTTAAAAGTTTATAATTAAAAGTGATTCTTTAGGAACATTTAAGAACAAACCGAAATCAAAAATTCGCATAAGAAGAAGAATTATGTCTAAGCTTTTCCTAAACGAACAATGTTCCATTTAAAATTAAACATCAATTTTCTCAAAGAGTGGTCCGTGAGCCGACCGTCGATTTTCCTATGAATCGAGTACAAGGACCGGACATACATCAAAATGTAGGTTTCAGTGTGTACATTAAAAATATCACTGGCTGCCACATACATCAAAATGTAGATTTCAATGTGCACATTAAGAATATCACTCGCTGCCAGGTCCTGTCCTGCCGGAACCCTGTGGCAGCCGCACTTTTTTGACGTCAATTTTGTGTGTTTGCCTATGTATCGAGTACAAGGACCGGACATACATCAAAATGTAGGTCTCAATGTGCACATTAAGAATATCACTGGCTGCCACATACATCAAAATGTAGATTTCAATGTGCACATTAAGAATATCACTAGCTGCCAGGTCCTATCCTGCCGGAACCCGGTGGCAGCCGCACTTTTATGACGTCAATTTTAAGTGTTTGCCTATGTATCGAGTACAAGGACCGGACATACATCAAAATGTAGGTTTCAATGTGCACATTAAGAATATCACTGGCTGCCAGGTTCTATCCTGCCGGAACCCGGTGGCAGCCGCACATTTTTGACGGCAATTTTGAGTGTTTGTCTATGTATCGAGTACAAGGACCGGACATACATCAAAATGTAGCTTTCATATGCACATTAAGAATATCACTGGCTGCCAGGTCCTATCCTGCCGGAACCCGGTGGCAGCCGCACTTTTATGACGTCAATTTTGAGTGTTTGCCTATGTATCGAGTACAAGGACCGGACATACATCAAAATGTAGGTTTCAATGTGCACATTAAGAATATCACTGGCTGCCACATACATCAAAATGTAGATTTCAATGTGCACATTAAGAATATCACTGGCTGCCAGGTCCTATCCTGCCGGAACCCGGTGGCAGCCGCACTTTTATGACGCCAATTTTAAGTGTTTACCTATGTATCGAGTACCAGGACCGGACATACATTGAAATGTAGGTTTCAATGTGCACATTATCAAAATGTAGGTTTCAATGTGCATATTAATAATATCACTGTTTGCCTGGTTTGATACATAGGTAAACACTCAAAATTGACGGAAAAAATGAGTCTGCCACCTGGTTCCGGGAGAATTGGACATGGCAGACCATGATATTATTAATGTGCACTTTTAAACCTTCATATTTATTTATATATGGTCCTTAAACTCGATACATAGGTAGACATTCAATATGCATTTAATGCATATGCAATTAATATGCATTTTCAAACCTACATTTTGATGTATGTCCGGACCTTGAATTTGATACTTAGGTAGACACTCAAAATTGACGTCATAAAAGTGCGGCTGCCACCGGGTTCCGGCAGGATAGGACCTGGCAGCCAGTGATATTCTTAATGTGCACATTGAAACCTACATTTTGATGTATGTGGCGGCTAATGATATTCTTAATGTGCACACTGAAACCTACATTTTGATGTATGCCCGGTCCTTGTACTCGATACATAGGCAAACACTCAAAATTGACGTCATAAAAGTGCGGCTGCCACCGGGTTCCGGCAGGATAGGACCTGGCAACCAGTGTGATTCTTAATGTGCACATTGAGACCTACATTTTGTTGTATGTCCGGTCCTTGCATTCTATACATAGGCAAACACACAAAATTAACGTCATAAAAGTGCGGCTGCCACCGGGTTCCGGCAGGATAGAACCTGGCAGCCAGTGACATTCTTAGTGTGCGCATTGAGGCCTACATTTTGATGTATGTCCGGTCCTTGTACTCGATACATAGGCAAACACTCAATATTGACGTCATAAATGTGCTGCTGCCACCGGATTCCTACATGGTTGGACCTGGCAACCAGTGATATCCTTAATGTGCACATTGAGACCTACATTTTGATGTATGTCCGGTCCTTGTACTCGATACATAGGCAAACACTCAAAATTGACGTCATAAAAGTGCGGCTGCCACCGGGTTCCGGCATGATAGGACCTGGCAGCCAGTGATATTCTTAATGTGCACATTGAAATCTACATTTTGATGTATGTGGCAGCCAGTGATATTCTTAATGTGCATATTGAGACCTACATTTTGATGTATGTCCGGTCCTTGTACTCGATACATAGGCAAACACTCAAAATTGACATCATAAAAGTGCGGCTGCCACCGGGTTCCGGCATGATAGGACCTGGCAGCCAGTGATATTCTTAATGTGCACATTGAAATCTACATTTTGATGTATGTGGCAGCCAGTGATATTCTTAATGTGCACATTGAGACCTACATTTTGATGTATGTCCGGTCCTTGTACTCGATACATAGGCAAACACTCAAAATTGACATCATAAAAGTGCGGCTGCCACCGGGTTCCGGCATGATAGGACCTGGCAGCCAGTGGTATTCTTAATGTGCACATTGAAATCTACATTTTGATGTATGTGTCAGCCAGTGATATTCTTAATGTACAGATTGAGACCTACATTTTGATGTATGTCTGGTCCTTGTACTCGATACATAGGTAAACATTCAAAATTAACGTCATAAAAGTGCGGCTGCCTTGGGTTCCGGCAGGATAGGACCTCGCAGCCAGCGATATTCTTAATGTGCACATTGAAACCTACATTTTGATGTATGTCTGGTCCTTGTACTCGATACATAGGAAAATCGACCGTCGGCTCCCGGACTAGTGGTTTTGATCATTGCGCGTACGATTTTTGAAAAACGGTTGCGTAGAATTTTACAAAATTTTCGCTGAATGTATCAAACGTATACAGGCACAAAATGGACTATTATTATGCTCCTCAAATTAGCAGTTTAGAATTCTCGATTACTGTTGTGTAAAAAAAATCTTGATATTTCGAATTTCTTTAGCGAATAATATTTTTTCTCTGGATCTTTAGGTTTTTTTTTTTTTTTTTTTTTTTTTTTTTAATCGTAGGTCATTTGAAAACTCATTAAATCTCTAAAATCTTGGCCTATTTTAGCTATTCATATTTTCAAAATCGTGCGTGCAAGGCATGCAAGTTTTATTCTTTCGTAAAAATTGCATTATCTTAAAAGAAAATTAAAAAACCTTGCGTATGTGTATAACTTTTTACCCGACTACGGCAAAGCCAAAGGAGGGTTATGATTTTGACAGGCTATGTATGTATGTATGTATGTATGTATGTATGTATGTATGTTCATCTGTTCCCTCGTAACTTCTAAACCACTAATCAGAATTCGACAAATGACATATCATTAGAAGCGTCTTAATTGTCCGCTGGTTATAGGCTATATAGATTTTCACCAAATTCAATGTGGCGCCCTCTAGCGGACAAAATATACAGAGTAAAAAAATAAAGTTAAGCTAGATATGCCGTGTTTGGTATCATTTTAAAGCGCTTCACTTGTACATTTCGAATATATATATATTACTAGCATTTGCTTGTGACTTTACTTGCATTTATGGGCTAATTGCATATAATTCACATCTTTTCGTTCTTAATTTCTTTGGTACTTAGTAATCAGAATAAGACCACTGCAGTGCCATTAGAAGGGTCTTGATCTTGATATTCTGTTGGTTGTGAGCTATAAAGTTTGTCACCAAATTTACTATTATGCCCTCTAGCGGACAAAAAGTATAAAATAAAAATATATGTAATGTGTTTGGTATTACTTGAAAGAGCTTCACCAGTATTTTTATATCACCAGTATTAGATAGATTAAGAAATCTTCCTAGGTCATCTTAATACATGAAACCTTCAATCTACATTACACATTTACACATTACACTAACGACCTCATCCACTAATCGGTCCATTACCCATTTGCTGCCATCGACGGATATGTGCGTCACTACTACCAAATACTGGAAGCGTCATACGTCAAAAAATAAAGTTAAGATAAATATGCCGTGTTTGGTATCATTCAAAAGCGCTTTACTTGTACATTTTGAATATATCTATATATTACTAGCATTTGCTTGTGACTTTACCTGTATTCATGGGGTACTTTTATACTTTTTCAGCGTAGTTTTTTGTCGTAGTTGGGTTTTAGTTTTTTTACTTTATCTTGTTAACAAGTTTAACTGATAAAATAAATTCTTCTTAATAAGGGTTCTCAATTTTAGAGTCAAAGGGGTCAATTAGATATAAAGTGATTGCAATTCTTACCGATATCACTTTTTCACGTATTTTATTAGTTCAAAGGGTACCTTACACCTTAAGCAATTATTGTTTTTAATGTCCTATTATTTGTATAAAAAACACACACATTATACTAGTCAAATTTACTAATCCAATTTATTATTTATTGAAGTGCATTAATGAACAAGTTGATTTTTAACATTTTTTCATCACAAAAATTTTACGCACATTTATAGCTTCAAGAGGCAAGTAACAGCTGAACGATCCTCACAACAACAGTTCATTCAATTTTTACATACACGAAAAATGCGGTCGCAGGGTCCTATGCAGCATTTTTTGAGTGAGCAACTCTTTCCTTGCTTAGCACAGCGCCTTTAAAAATAAAAATAAAAATATTTTTCAATAACTTTCAGGATTTCATGTGAAAATATAGAAACAAATATAAAAACTCATGTAACTTAAATGGTTTTGCTAACAAATATATGTATACTGCTTTGAAAAAGTTATTGGTGGGTTGTTTCATTATTTGAACTAGAAGGTGGACTACATAGACTTTAAGAAAAACCCGTTTTTTAACCGACTTCAAGGAGGAGGTTATGATTTCGACCTGTATGTATTTGTTGTTCACGCATAACTTTCGTAAATATGAACCGATTTTGATCATTCTTCTTTTGTTAGAAAGTGTAAGATGCCCACATGGTCCCATTTCATTTTTACCAAATTCTTGCGATTAGAACTTTTTAAAAATAAAAACATTAAAATTCCAATTTTTTTTGAAGCAGTCATCCAATTAAAAGCGTTCATTTTTCAGGTAATCGCAGGCTTTCATGTCGAGCATACAAGTCAGACGTGTGTGTACAATAAATAAATAAAATTTCAGGCTATCACTCTTACACCGATAGGAGATCTTTTTAACCGACTTCAAAGATTAGGTTATGATTTCGATCTGTATGTATTCCTTGTTCATTCATAACTTCCCTAAAAATGAACGGATTTTGATATTTCTTTTTTTGTTTGAAAGTATAAGATGCCCGCCCCATTTTAATTTCATTAATTTCTGATGATTCGAATATTTTTAAATAAAAAATGTGGATTTGATAAAAAAAATAATGATTTGTCGCAAATAATTTTTCATTGTTGCAACCGTTTTCAAATCATAAGCATATTAAAACTATGCATTCATATGCGTTAGCGCCAAGTTGTCGCGAAGCTTGATTGTTTATTGAAGTCGGTTACTATTTTTTTTTTTAAAAAGCATAATTATAAAAAATTGAAAACTGTAATATATACGTATATATATATATATACATTTTTTTTACATGAAGTATAATTTTTAGACTATCCACTAACATAAAATAATCCTTGTGAGCCACTATAATATTTACCCATCATGGATATACATATTATAAAAAATAGAAATAAAACATAAGTAAAATATTTATAAAACACATTGCTATTCCAAAATAAAATTTAAACGTATATTTAAGTAAATTTAATACATAGAAGTGCTGTTTTACGAAATTGTGGGTATTACTAGACTATCCCAATTTGAAAATAATAAAAATCGCCAAACTACTTGTAAATTGTTTAAATTAGCATAATTTTTATTTCAGATAACGAAGAAACAAATAAATTAGTAAAAAATTAATAAAAATAGAAATAAAATGTCGAATTAAATATCACTTGATGACGTAACAAAAGCACACAATGTGTTTAACGTCAAGTAAATATGACTACGATAAGCCATTATTGGTATTTAACCTTATAGTTTGGCGATAGCTTTTTGTTCGACGGGATAATCAAGTACAACCAAATTGCATAAAAGTAACATCCTTATAACTCTAAAAATGATAATCTTATTAAATAACAGTTTATTGCATCGGATTAAGCATATCCTATCCAATTAAAATGTATGTTTGAATGGAAATATAAATGAAAGACAATGTCGCAAAATGTAAAAAAATATGATTAGAAATGACTAATTATCTGATAGACTTCATTCTTTATACAAATTTTATGTTTTTTTTATTGTATTTTATATTTACTGTTTAAAATAATAATAAAAATAATGGGAAATTTTACCTATTATTATACTTTTTGTCAGAACGAACATTTCGAGTGTCTGAAAAAAAAATTATCTTTGGATAGTCGAAGTTGCTGATAATTATTAGGCTTCTTCATTTTATTATACATTAAGTACACACACAAAATTTGAAGTCCACCTCCTTTTTTTCGGGATATAGAGCGTTTACAGACACACAGACTTACGGGGGTGAGCTCAATATCCCGTTCTGATTTTTTTGGCATTAAATGAACCGATGTGGTTACCTTTGGGATTGCTTTTAGGTGCGTTCGTAATTATGTAAATAGGTAGCACCTACAGTTGTCGTTCAGTCCTTCTGTCTGTCGGTCCGTCTATCCGTCTGCTCGTCCGTCCGCATATAACAACGCAAAAACTACCCAACCAAATCGTTTGAAATTTAAAATATGTAATTATCACACAATTTTGTCGAGTCATTTCAAATTTTATGAAATTCGGATGCATAGATCAATTACAGGGACAATCAAAAATATTCAGTAACATTACCATCAATGGGGAAAAAGTTTTAAATGCATTTTAATCGTTTGAAATTTAAAATAAATAATTATTACATAATTTTTTCAAGTCATTTTATATTTTATAAAAATTGGATGCATAGATAAATTACAGAACTATCAAAAGCATTCCGTTACATTACGGTCAATAGTGAAAAATGTTTCAAATGCATTTTAATGGTATTACACTCATCCGAATATAGTAAAATGCATGAACCTATGAAGTTTATATATATATATACTAGCTGACCCGCCCGGCGTTGCCCGGGTCCGTATTAACAATATTAAACGAACTTGAAATTTGTATGATTTTATCATTAACTCGTTACATGCAAAAATGCATTGTCTGAAATACGTAGCCACTGACTGTGTGAAAAATCGGTTTTAAAAACAACAACTAATATTAAGCTCTAAAAATACTCAAAATGAGCAATGAAAAACGCGGGAGGGAATATGTATCAAACGATTGCATGATTTTCGTGTTAAAAAGTTGATATTTACCCGTAAAAATCACTGTTAAGTCACGTAACTAATTATTATTTTCACATACAAATCCCAAGTGAAATACTTTGAATTTCAAACTAATTATATCACACTTAATTCCGACTATACCATGAATGAAATCGATACACGATGGTAGCTAAAAGATTGGTATATACTATTATAATTTCAGAGCTATTTAACAAAAGTAAGTGTTATTTTTAATCAAATCTTGCGTAATGTTCACTCTGTGTATAAATTCCTAACCTTAAACTTTTGTACCGTAACCAGAACCTGTCTGTAACCTAACAGCGGCTTAACAGTACCCTATCGTAAATTAAATATAACAGAAATGTAACATAGCCTTCACTTTATTGTAGCATATCCTTATTCTAACCATAACATAAATGCAATTTAACTTTAACCTAAGTAGTATAATAGAAAAAAACCATTTTAAAAAATTACTATTTCTTCGTAAAATATGCTTCAGCTCTAATTCATTTCTTTCAATTCGTTTTATTAATACAAAATTCCTTCCTCGTGTTTTTGTTTGAGACATTAAAATTTCAGCGATAAATGGTTTAATATTGCAAACCTTTTTTCGGTTACTTCGCCTCCATCTATCTTTTTCTCCATGGTGTACAGCAGCTGTGATAGAAAAAAAAATATCCTCATTTAAACTGACAGTTTGCCAGTCTATGAATTTTAAAGGTCTGTCACAGCTTTTTTAATTATTTCTGCGAAAATTTTATGCAACCAATCAACCATAAGAAAATGAAAGGGAAAAAAAGCGAAAAAAGGCGATTTTTTATGAGAGTGAGCTTTGGAATTTAATTAATTACTCAGTTAATAAATGGAATTTTGAAATTCTGAGCTTCAGGTGCATTAGGAGAGACATTGGGCTACTCTCAAAAAAATTTTGAGCTTCGTGCGTGCTGTAGATTTTCCTAGCCATCGCAGACACACACAGACACACACACACACACACGCAGACAGACAGAGCGTTTTGTTCTTTTATTAGTATAAAGATATACAGTGGCGGTCAAAAGTTTCCGGCCAGCATGAAGAGGATGAAGAGGAATTTCAAAGTGACACTTATACCTTTTATTGACATAATTGCTAGGTACTTATTTATGGAATAACATATAAATATCAATAAATTTAATTGACAAAATTAAGCACAGAGGAAAACGCATGTTCTCAAAAGTTTCCGGCCACTTTCGCAAGTTTAGAAAAAATGGCATTGTAATTTAAAATTATAGTGATCAACAACATTTACAATTATTAAATTACAGGGCACACAAAAGTATTCCACTACATAATGCTATACGGGAAAACATTGTTTGGGTTGTGTGTTAATTATATTAAACTATTTCACATTTTATGAATATAATATACATTGCTGAGGTGTAATAAAAATTTCTTTATGTATATTTATAGCAACACAAACAAAATTTCGACCACTAATACTACATCTGAAGTACTGTCTATCATAAAAGCAAGATCTGAATATTTGTTAAACTTCGTTATCGTACGAACACATCTCATTTGCACTCATTTGCACTTCACGTGCAATTTCCAACTTGTTTTTCTTCCGAAATGGATTTTAGCAATTTGTTTTTTCTATTTTTTTTTTACATTTAGCATATTTCTTTTCAGAAAAAAAATAAAACTTTTGTTTAAATTTGACATGTATAATAAATACATAGAATATATAAAATTGTAAAAAAGTATAAAATATTTATTTATTGGCGTACATATTATATATTTATATATTTATATACCGGGTGTCCTGAAAAGGACTGAACGATTTTAAAAATCAATAACTTGCAAACTTTTACAGATATTTAAAAAATTCTTGCACGAGAATCATCTCAAAGGTCAAAAGTTTTTTTCCTGCGATTCTGAATTTTAGTTCGAATTACAAACAATAGATGGCGCTGAGAGCGCTAGGTGCGGTGTTGAGATGGATATTGACGTCACTTGGTACTGAAGCAAAATAAGGAGTTTAAGGCTGTGGAGTGGGTCTCGTTTGACAATGCAATCTTGCTCTTAGGGCCCGATTTTGAACCTTTGTTTATTTGTTTTTATTGAACAACATACATTTGACCCGTGCACTCCACATGAAGCCCGATTTTGGACTCAGTCGGTATAATTTCAATGAAATGTGTTGTTGTCATGGAAATAATAAATCCTTTTATATAATAGCAGCGATTGGAAACTGGAAATGAATTTAACGAGCAGCATACGAGTTTTGCAGACGATTTTGCATTTAAAAAAGCCGTATTTTCGCGGATTAAATTACTTTTTATCATCTAATTTAAAGAATACTTTGTGCATCATATTTTAAAATAAAGTGAAACGATTTAGTAGTTTTTTTTGTTGTTGTTGTTAAAAATTAATCAATTTTGCTATTTTAAAAAAATTGTTATATTCTAAGAAATGCTAGTTTGTTTTAAAGAAGTTCTTTAGTAGAGTTTTATGTATGTTGTAAAAACATTGCGGAAATGGTTTATTCTTTAGAACAAAGAATATTCATAGTATAAACATTGAAAATTTGGTGCAATAGCTGTTGCACTCTTTTGTAAAAATACCCAAATACAAAATTTATGTATATTAAATTCATGGTAATAGGGAAATAATACTATCTCCACCTTAAATGAGCTATAATCATAATGACAACCTAGAATCATCACCTATCACTGGATATCATTGAATTAGTCACGCAGAATAGGTTTTAATAAAATGAAGAAAACATTTATTAATGTCCTTTTAAGCTTTGATTCGCTTTTCATAAAACTTTAAATGAGTAACGAAAATTCTGCAACGAGTATATATATCATAATTCAAAGCATTCTGTTGGGTAGTTTCTGCGCTATTATGTGCGGACAGATAAAAGAACATTCCAGATGACGAATATAGGAGCTACATATATAATTATCCTCACAGAACATAATGTAATGGCATAGTTCTGAGTGTCTGTGTAAATGAATCATGAATTATGCATAGTTTGTTTACAATACCCAACACAACATAATAAATCTTATAAACATGTATCACTTACAGACCAATTCAATTATTTCAACGCAAGTTAGAGTTTGGAAAGACAGACAGGCAGAAGGCTAACTAAAAAGAAATCATAAACATTTTTAGCTATGTTGGAAAGCATTAAAAACACATGCTAAGTTGAAATTTGACATTTAGCAATTTATTTAAATAGACGGAAGCATATTTGAACTCTTTTGTATAGCCCTATACTTTTCCTACTATCTTTAAATACACGCCATTTATCTAGCTAAAATCTATTTAAAACCGAAACATGCTTTAAACTAATGAAATCACACTTCCAGAGATTACCATCCAGAGCCGGCTATTAATCCAATTTTTGAGTGCCTCTGTATATCATTTCATTTCTATTCTTTAAACATATCGTAATATATTAAAGCTGTTCAACGTAAAAAACACACACAGTATGCATAACTCATTTACAAACCACCTAATATATTTACTTGCACACTTAGTAAGGAGTGCGAATTCTTTTGTGTAGCCCTGTATATGATTTGCACCAATTATATACACAGCGTAACATGCAAAAATGTACTGAAACTTAAAAAAAATTATATCAAAACTTAAAACTTCAAGCAATTATCGTTAGCGTACAGCATTTTTGATGCAGCATAGTTTCCGAAATCTTTTGTGTGTTCCTGTAAATATTTCATATTTTCTATTACATAGTAAGAAATTCGTAGTAAACCTAAGTAACTTATAACAATTTTATTATATGTGTAACATAATTAAAATATGCCGCAAAGTATGTTTCCTTCTATACCGTTATGTTACATAATTATTTTGTGTGGCCCTGTAAATGAATAATAACTATTCTTTGTGCAGCATATTCTACATCATTTGTATTTCAATTTAATTCATAAATGCATGTTAATTTCATTATGTTCGGACGGGTGTAATATCATCAAAAAGCACTTGAAACTTTTTCCCCGTCGGCCATAATGTAACGGAATACTTTTGACTGTCCCTGTATTGGAAATACATATCCGATATTCATAAAATATGAAATAACTGGATAAAATTCTTCAATAAATATGTATTTAAAATTTCAAACGATTCGACAGAGTAATTTTTGCACTGTTGTATGCGGACAGACAGACGGACGGACGCACCAGAGACGAGTAGGTGATATGCATTTATACAATTACTAATGTATCTAAAAAACAGCTAAATTTAAAAGCGCATGTCGAAATTGAAAACGCATTTCCAGCAGTTATTACTTAAAGACAGTACAGTAACCGGTTTCTTTTTGTGTGCCCCTGTAAATGAACGTTAAATGCTATAAATACCAAATACTCTATTCTATCATAATCATCTTATACTGAAATTCAGTGATTTATATCAGTTTCAATACATTTGAAATAGTGTATTTCATTAATATACACTGCAAGTGATTTTCCCCCATAGACTATGATGTGATGCAATCTTTTGGGTGTACCTGTAAATTAACTGTTAATCCCACATACTTAAAATACAATACAGGACATGACTAGGTGACATAAAAAAGGTTTAAAAGATACCCAGATAAATAAATAGATAAATAAGATATCCTGTTCTCAAAATACTTACATTCTTGGAATGTAAAAAATAAATAAATAAATAAATAAATAAAAGTCGGTAATTCGAACATTGTTGTTTCACGCATTTCGATTTCAAAGGAGTCGTACCCATGAAAATAATATTTTTCTCTATTATTGCGCTGACGCCACAAAATCAAAATTACATGGATTGCATTCAAAATCGGACGTAAAAGCAAAAGTTCTTTTTTCAATAAGATCCACTCCATAGCTTTAATTTCCTTATTTTGCTTCAGTGACAAGTGACGTCAATATCCGTCTCAATACAGCACCTAGCGCTCTCAGCGCCATCTATTGTTTGTAATTCGAACTAAAATCCAGAATCGCAGGAAAAAAACTTTTGACCTTTTAGATGACTCTAGTGCAAGAATTTTTTAAATATCTGTAAAAGTTTGCAAGTTATTGATTTTTAAAATCGTTCAGTCCTTTTCAGGACACCCGGTATGTATATCTCTATATGTAACTACATATATATAGAAACATATCTAAAATGTATACGCATAAAAATATTTATATAAACATCATATTTTTTTAAACATCTAACATAGATAATGTTTATTAAATAAATATATCTTTATAAATTATTTAAAAATTATGTTTTTCCACTATCTTCAGAAATCAAAAATAGTTTTTGTCGCCAGTTTCGATTTTTTCGTCAATTACAACAATTAGAACAGGATATACAACTCTTGCCAACTAACGGATAGATAGACGGACAGACAGACAGATGGCAATTTCTTATTCTGAAAATATGTTTTTCGGAATTTACAGTTTCTGAAAAGTGTAAATCCGTGAATTTTTTTCGATTTTTTAAACAATTGAAAGACTTACAGTGAAACTCGTTTAAGATACGAATCAAGGGACCGAAAGCATTTCGTATCTTAAGCGGGATCGTATGTTATCCGGATTTCATAGATTCTCGAATGATAGTGCATATAAAAACAGTGCACATTATTATTAACCAATAGCCATTAGTATTTTAACCATTTATAACTCTTATTTTACCCATTTCTAACAATTTTAAATATTCTAGAAAATTTTAGTTTAAGATATTGAAAAAAGGAATAATTTTATTTTCTCCAAAATGTTTCTGTTTGTACGGCAAAAAAATTAAAATGCCTTTATGTAATACTCTCTGTCAAATTATAAAAGACAATAAAATGAAAATTTTGTTAATCTTTAGAAACAAGTAACTAAAATACATTACATGCTTAAAGGGGAAGAATAACAAATTTTCATAATAAATTTTTTAAAGACAAACTAAATGTATGCAAGGAATAATAATTATTCGATACATTCTAACAATAGAGATGTAGTTTTAGTTTGTTAAGAAAAAGTCATTTACCTTGGTTTGACACTTATAACAGATATCATTAATTTTTTATTAATAATAGAAATATTAAATTTTATCCTTGAATTATTATTATTATTATTATTACTAAGGAATAAAAAATCGAATCCTAAATTACGCTTATCCTTTACTTATTATCCATTCTTACCTGAAAATAATTTATAATATAGTCTTTTCATTCCTAAAGCTAATAATCAAGATTGAAATTTCAAGCATGTAGACAAAACTCCATTTTGTATCAACCTTTAATGTGAGTATACATATTGAAATAAACTGTCCTGAAATCTATTATTTTGCATTTACTCATTAATAAGCATGTTGTACTTATATCCCAATTTTCATTCAAATCTGTGACATGGCAGCCACAGCTAATTTGTTCTTTTTGTATGGAATGACCCATTTGTAAAAGTAAAACAAGTAAGAAAAATCATGCGTTAAGCATAGATTAGGAAACACTTTCCAACGCTTCCTGAAATCTTTAACAAAATTTTGTTATTTAGGGAAATAAGATGCTACTGTCCATAGCCAAAAACGTATTGAAATACTTTTGAACAGCCCTTTATTTGATCCGTCGGTTGATACATATATATATACAAATATTGGGGAAATTTAGTTTAGCAAGAAAATGCCTAACTGGCTGAAATTTCTCTTGCAGCACTTTATTCTAATAGATGGAAAATACTTCAATACTTTTGTTCAGCCCTGTAATTTATCCAGTATCTTTACTACAGCCAGTATTTAATTAAATTTTAGTTCAAACAAACACATTCTTAAAGCTACTTAAATCACATTTCCAGAAATTATCATATATGGATGACCATGTTGCTAATTCTTTGCGTGACCCTGTATATCATTTTATCTATATTCTACAAATATTTCTTACTAAACTGAAAGCAGTTCAACGTAAAAATGCATAACTACCACCTTTAAGTTAGTTACTGACATATTCAGTAACCTTTATGAGCTCTTTTGTGTAATCCTGTATATTAACTATAACATTTATATACACCATATAATTTGCAGATATTTTGTAAAACTTAAAAACTCATATCATAATTGAAAAAGCATTTCAACCATCCATCAGCTATCATCGATAATACACAGTACTTCAGATAAAAATATAAGGTTTGAAATATTTTGTATCCCTGTAAAAGTTATGCACTTCATATTATGCGTTAAATATTAAGTCTCAACGGCATATATCAATTTTATGATACTTGAAACCATTTAACATTATTAAAATATGTCGCAAACTATCCCTCCTTTATTATTGTGTAATGGAATTCTTTTGAGTGGCCCTGTAAATGAAAAATAATTATTATTTTGACAGCATATTTTACAGAAATGCATATTTTAATGCACTTTGCGAATCCTTGTAAATTTGAATAAGTTTAACAGGGTGTAACACCTTTAAAATTCATTTGAAACGATTTTTTCCCATTGGCCGTAATGTATCATAAAACTTTTGACTATCCCTGTAAATAAACTAATCATAGTAAAAACTTCATTTTCAATAGGGTTCTTGCTAAGGTAAACATCAATAACATAAAAATTTCAGATCAATCCGAGTATATTTACGGGAGTTAGAGCGCGGACAGACGGCCATCCGGACAGACGGACAGACGACCAAACAAACCGAATTCATAAACACTTTTCAACTTTGTTAGAAAGTGTTAAAAAGGTAAAAAGTAATAGCATTTTATGAAAAATAAATAAAATTTTACATATTTTATTCTAAAGACACGTGATAGATGGATTAATTATGCACCAATTCGTATATTAAGCGGGTTTTTTGACACCAAAGAGCCAATTTTCTTCGTATATTAAACGGGATCTTATATTAAGCGAGTAATTTTACACAGGTTTAATAGGCAGTTTTCAAGGGACCGGAGATAATTCGTATATTAAGAGGGATCGTATATTAAGCGGGGGTATCTTAAACGAGTTTCATTGTACCTTATGCTAAATATGATGGGTAAGTAAAAAGCATCATTACAGGAAAAATATCAACTAAAAAATCAAATATAATTTAAAAAAATTTCAAAAGCAAAATTTTCGTATTAACCGCATAGTAAGAGTAATTATCACAAGATTTTGTTTTTACGAAATCCTTTTTTACTCTGATCATTTCAGTGCTTTAAGTGCAAAGTCCATTTATATGTACGCTAAATTTGTGTTTTATTTATAATCATTTACTTATTTATTTATGGAGAAATTTAGAATTTTTTAAAACTATCAGCCGCAAAATATACTGAATTCTCTACATTCTTTAAGGGTCAAATGAATTAAACTTTCGTAAACGAAATCCACGCAATAGAGAATAATTTAAAACTATTTAAGACTCGAAAATTGTTTTCTAAAACCATAGAAAATCAGTAAATTGAGATTGAAATTTGCAAACAATTCTTTTGAATTTTTTTAAGTTTTCCTTTTTACTTACCCATCATACGTAGTATAGGGTAAGTCTTGCAATCGTTTTGAAAATCGAATTTTTTTTTTGACGGATTTACACGTTTTAGATACTGGAGATTCCGAAAAACATATTTTTAGAAATTTTTTTTTGCCGTCCGTCTGTCTGTCAGTCTGTCTGTCTGTAAACGCTCTATCTCCCGAACAAATTGAGATAGAGACTTGAAATTTTGTATGTCGTTAGTATGTAAGAATGGGACGAAGCCTATTTAATATTAGCAACCTCGATTATCCGGAACTATTTTTTCGGACTCTCGAAAAATTCGTTCTCATGAAAGGTATATAAAAATTTTCCAATTCTTTTGTTCTAAGGAATGGACGTAAAAGGCAATAAAATAACACACATTTTGCATGTAGAACGAAGTCGATCGGATTATTAGTTGCCGAGATATTTATAATCCTGTTTTCCACATTCTTCGATTTTTCATGACCCTGTATTTCATTCAAATTTCAATTCAGAGGTATATTTTAATTGGAAATCAGACGCTTAATCCGACGCAGTTAATTGTTAGTTAATAGAATTATTATTTTTGGAGTTATAAGGATGTTTCTTTTACGTAGTTCGGTACTACTTGAGTAGTTTGGCGTTTTATATAATTTGTCGAAATTGGTACATCAGCAGTGCTTTAATATAGCATTACTTATGTATATTAACAATATTTAAATTTTGTTTATGAATTGCAATGCATTGTATAAATAGTTTTCACATGTTTTATTTTCATATACATATCCATGATGGGTAAGTATTACGGTAGCTCCCAACGACTAGTTTTAATCCACCGGTGTAAAAATTTAGATTATTTGATTATGTGTATGGTAGATTTGCGTTTTTTGAAAAAAAAAACCATTCTTTTATCTATTTAAAGTTTAATTTCATTCTGAAATTTTAGTTAGAAATAAATGCTGAAGAGATGGTGGAAATAGTATTTAATTTTTTTCCACCGAATACAATTTTTAGTGCGATTTTTTGGTGCTGAAGAACGAAAGGCCTGGATTGGAGAGGTTTACCTACGTTACAAATTTATGGGAAATAAAAACAAATCATTTAGTTTTTTTATTAGAATCATGACTAGATAATAATCTCTTTGCAAGAGGGAAATTTAAATTACATTATATAACAAAACAAAATTACAACAATTTAGTAAAATGTCTCTGCACTTAACTAATATGACTTTGATTTTATATACATTAATAAAGACAATTACACTGCTACAGTTTCTGCTGTAGTTTGAACCAAATTTTGGTACTTAGTGGCTGCCACCAAAAGATGGTGAAACCTCGTACCAATATTTGGAGCTTCCTATTTCAACCTCATTCCAACTATTGGAACTATGTTTCAACAGGAGTTCCAAATATTGGTTCAAGATTTCCCCACCTTACAGTGGCAGCTATAGAGCACCAAAATTTGGTTCAATCTAGGACAAGATTTTTAACAGTGTAGACTGAAAGGCACACGGCAGTAGAGGTAATCATCTCATCCAGTTCACGAATGAAGACCTAGGGTTAGTTAAATCTCGATTTCCATATTAAAAAGTAATCGGTCTGTCAAGTCATATCTAGGTAGAAAAAAAACTTATAAACCTGATTTTAGTGATTGACTCATAGGTTTAACTTTATAATGTTTAAATATCTTTGTTGTGCAGAACATTATATTTTCCTGCTCCCAGTATTCAATGTTTCCATGCTTTGGACTTCATTAAAGCACAATAGTAAACCTACGAGTCATTCGTTAAAATCGGGTTTATAGGTATTTTCTACCAAGATATGACTTGGCAGACCGATTGCGTTTTAATATGCGAATCGAGATTTAACTTATCCTAGATTTTCATCCATGAACTTGATGAGATGATTGTCTATCCTGCCACCTGCCGGTCTAAATATGACAGTTCTGAAATATTAGCTACGGTACTCATTTAGTTATGTGGTTTAGTTAAATTAATGCCTGTAAGGCCTTTTCCTGGGGCGTAATATTTTTTTCCAACCACCTTCGTCGTTCCAAGGCCAAGCTCGCACTCTGATTGGTTGTTGCTTTCGGCACTGTTTTCATGTAACTTGGCGATAATCATACTTGGCGTAGCGATAGACGATTCCGTCGAGTTCGATTTCCTTCCGAACCGAGTACGAAGTAAACCGAGTATAAAGTAAAAAGTTGTGTGTAAAAACTTTTAAAGAGTACAGCTTTCAGTAAGACACGTTCGATCCAATCCAATGCTGCAAGAGAAAAGTTACTTTGTACTCGGTTTGGAAGGAAATCAAACTCGACGGACGGAAGCATCTATCGCTACGTCAAGCATGATTATCGCCAAGTTACATGAAAACAGTGCCGAGAGCAACAACCAATCAGAGTGCGAGCTTGGGCTTAAAACCACGAAGGTGGTTGGAAAAAAAAATTACGCTTTCCTGGGTCTAAAGTAATCAAGGAATAAATCATCAAAATGTATAAAATAATAGTTAAATAAATAAAAAGAAGTTCTTGTATTTTAGTTACATTTCTCTCCTATTTTAAGCACGTTTCAGAAAGTGATCTAGTTAAATATTTTAACATTAATATACTGTATTTCTAAGACATATATATAGTTAATTATGTGTTTTTCTGTATTGTGAATGACAAATTCTTACATGGCTCTGACTGAATCTAATTTCAATACATAACATTCACTAGAGACGGCGAAAATCTTTTCACTTCTAAGTATCTTCTACTGATTTAGTCAACAAGACTTTGATTTTATGTACATCAATGAAGACAATAAGGCAATTCTGAAATACTTGTTACGCTACTCATTTAAAATTATGTAGCTTCGTTAAACTAATGCCAGTAAAAATTTTTTCCGTGTTTAAAGGAATGCAGGAATAAAGCATTAAAATATATAAAATAATACTTATGTTAATTAAAAGTTCTTTGTATTTGAGTTACTTTTCTATTATACTTAGCACATGCTTCAGAATCCATTATATGTATATATTCACTGTAAGGCCAAATATATATAAATATATATAAATATATATAAATATAATTAAATAATAAATGTATTCACTATAAGGCCAAAGACAACCGGTAACTTGCGATTTTAGGCATTTTGTTAAATATATAGAAAAACATATGAGGAATTATCCTGAAATTCTGAGTAAGCTTATTTATATAGGTCATACTTTCCCTTCCCTGAAACTCCATAGGTGACCTTCAACAAATTGAAAAAGACGAATATCTTTTGGATAACTCTGACGAAACTAAAGAGGCAAAAGCGTTAAAACTAAAGATTATGAGTAAGTGCCTTATTTTAATAATCTGTTTTCATTTTTAAGCGGGTAGCATGTATACTCGTAGAGAAATTAAGGTTTCTTATAAAACACTCCTATTTTTTTTAAATTTAATTCTTAATAATTTAAGCATTTAATGCTTAATGCTTAGTTTAATAATTGATGCATTATAAAATAATGTTTTTTATCGAAAATATGACAAACAACATTGTACACAATATCCTGAAATCAGATCTAAAAAATAATAAAAAAAATGTATGAAAAATGTGCGGGTTTACTAATTAATATTCATGCGTGAAAATTATCAAAATTTCACTTGCATATTATGTTAGCTAAATGTATAGAGCAACTTTAGTGAAAATAAGAAAAGCATAGTTTGAAAATTCTGCAAGCGTTTGTCGATAGAATAAGCTCAAAAAACATTGTACACAATATCCTGAAATCAGATCTAAAAAATAAAAAAAAATGTATGAAAAATGTGCGGGTTTACTAATTAATATTCATGCGTGAAAATTATCAAAATTTCATTTGCATATTATGTTAGCTAAATGTATAGAGCAACTTCAGTGAAAATAAGAAAAGCATAGTTTGAAAATTCTGCAAGCGTTTGTCGATAGAATAAGCTCAAAATCCGTTATTATTAAAATGATGTAAAAAGATGAGGGCTTGTATCCTTTTGTCCATTGATTAGTGTCAATACAGAATACATAATATAGCACGTATTACTATATTTAAACAATAACCCTCATTTCTTTTTGCTTCATTTTGGGAACAACGGATTTTGAGCTTATTCTATCGACAATCACTTTCAGAACTTTCAAATTGTGTTTTTAAGACTTTTTAAAAATTTGCTTTATACGTTTAGCTGGCACAATATGCAAATGGAATTTTGATAAAATTAACCTACGAGCAATGAAAAATTATTTTGTAAACCTACTCAGTTTTCATACAATTTTTCTAATTTTTAGTTCTGATTACAGGGCATTGTGTGCAATGTTGTTTGTCGTATTGTCGGAAAAGAATTTTTTTTTTTTATATTAAGAACTTTGCATACTATAAGGAAAAAAAATAAAGGAAACATTTTTAGATTGTTTTTTTTTTAATCTTAATTTCTGTTCGTGTATATATATGTTGTCCGCATAAAAGTGAACACAGTTTATTACAATAAACCAATTTAATCATAATATAAAACTTGAATGTTTTTGTTATATCAGTTTTGACAGGGTAATCCAAAATATGTTCGTTATTTTTCAATTTTTTGACTGTCCTCTATGGAGTTTCTGGTAAAATTCCTTACGGAAATGTATGACCTGTACTATTATGTTTACACACTTAGAGTTTCAGTATAATTCCTCATGTATTTTTCTAGATATTTAACAAAATGTCTAAAATATCAAAAACCGGTCACCTTTGGTCTTATAGTGTATAGCTATATTTTAATATTAATATACTTTGTTTCTATAACATAATTATGTTCTATGTATAACAATTTCTTACTTGGCTCTGGCTGATTCTAGTTTCAATACATCATATTCCATTAGAGCCGGAGAACAACTTGTGCCGATGATGAAAAGAACAAAAAGCACTATAATCAGGCTGTATTTCATTTTCCAGAGTAAGCTTTAAGAATGATTTAAAATTATCTGAAAAAATATATAAATGAAAATTTAAGAATACACACTGTTAAAACTAATGGTGACACATTGCACCTTTTAGGGGTGAAAGGATTGTCTCGCTGGTGACACCCCTAAGGGAGCCAGAATGGCACCTTTAATTAGGGTGAAAGGATAGCACCTTTAATCCAGAGTGCCCAATAATAAAATAATAAAAAACGTATAAACCGACTTTTGGCCTTCGAAGGATTCGAACCCACAATGCCTCATTGCAAGCTCAACGTTTTAACCACTCGACCATCAAGCTCAGCTTTAATGTCTCCCTAAAATGCTCTAATGTCCTAAAATTCAAAGATTACTTTATATAAAAAAGCTCGCCAAAAGTTAGCCATCCGAAGTTCTAAACGAAATTGGGATAGTCCATAGCGGTAATAGTCATTTTAGGGAGAAATTGCTGTTTTGATCCACCAGTGACAGCGCCCCTCCCCTACTGCTCATGGAGTCATTATAGGAAATTTCTCATCTCCAAAAGGTAATGCTAGTGTACACAACTACATACAGAAAATCTTGGCATGATTCAGTAGTTTGATGAAATGGGACGGGAGATTTATTGTTTTTGTAGGTAAAAAGTAAATTTGACTTGTACAATTTAAATGGTATTATACTACTGTTCCAGTATTTTCAACCGAAAAGATTACTCTCCCTGGAAAGTAAAGCTACTCTTTATCAGTTCCTCATTCTTTTTTGTTAGGTAAATTATCCAGTGTTGGAATTGTGATTCATTTTATTCAAAATGTCTGTATGGGGCACATTGATACTGTCTATGTCGGAGAACATTGATATGTATCTATATGCCCCATGGTAGCTTCAGACAACCTAAATCCTTTTCTAGTTCATTTTTTCATTACCTTTTATTGGTTTTTTTTATTCTTGTATTTTACCATACACTCCTTAATCTAACAATTTTTCGCCAAAAAAAATGTAATATTAGTTTTTATTGAAGGGAAATAAATAGCTCTAATTTTTTATATTAGAGCATTTTATAGTATTTTTGCAAATAAAAGACGTATGAATTTACCCAACATCTAGGGGGCCGTCCATTAATCATGTGAGGCTCCAGAGGGGGGGGGGAGGGGTCCATAAAAATCACGAAATATCACAAGGGGGGAGGGGGGGTTTAGTAATATATCACGAGTATTTATTTTTTCGGCAAACGCGCAATATTGAACCGAAAAGCGACGTTTCAAGTATTTATTTTTTCGTCAAACGCGTACAAAGTCGAAAGCCGCTTGTGGTGTGACCTTGATTCACCGTTGCCAGGCAACGAACGAAGTGAAGTTCCCGCGAGCCGTGACAAGCGCCTGCCGGACTCAGCTTGTCAGTGTCAGTTATTCTGTTGTTTTGGCACTGAATACATGCGTAAATTGTTTAAACTTGTACGTTTTGCATTAAAACAATGTTTAAAATAGGTCATCTGTATAAAGACCTATTTGCAGAGTATAAGAAGGGAAAAAAAACCTAGTGTAGCTCAAAAAGAATTCAATGAATTGTGGGCTAACGCGAAACAAAAATATACTATCAAAGAAGAATTTATGAAGTGGGCGAATGATCTTTTACTAGATTACCGCCGAAAGCACCAAGCAAAGAAATCATCTAATATCCTCTTTTATTGTTCTAATACAAAAAAGATAAGTTAAAATTTGTATGTAACTATATCTTTTATGGTCATTGTTCTAATAATAATACTTAAACCTGTATTTTACAATAAATATTCTAAAAAATTAAGATTCTTTGTAGGTACTAAAAAATACACGTGATATAGGGTAGGGAGGGGGGGTAGTCTTAAACCTCACCATGTATCACCAAGGGGGAGGGGGGGGGGGGTTAAAAATACCAAGAAAAAACATCACATGATTAATGGACGGCCCCTAGTGCAAGTAAAACTAACAAAAGAAAAGGACGGCAGCTTAAATCTCGAATTAAATATCGATTCTCCACAGACAAAAGTATATTCGACATGAGAAATGTTAAGTAAGAGAAAGAAGATGTAGAACAATAAAGGATAATTATATTATAAACAGTTTTTTTTTTGTATAATTATCCTTTATTTTCTGTTTATAAACCGATTTATAAACAGAAATCCTAGTAGTTTTTTTTATATTTCCTAAGAAAGAAAACAATTTTGGGTTTGAAGTGCAAGATATGACAAAATTACGACAGCCAACAATCAGACAGGGAACATACAGAACATCAAGTCATTATTCATTTAATTTTGATTTCTTTAACATTACTTACAAATAAATTTGGGTGATTTGAATTTCCCCAAGAAGGGCACATTGATTCAAATTACTTTTTTTGACCTTTTTATAAATTATATGAAAAAATACTTTATAAAACAACGACTGTACATTTTTATAACACGCTAAACAAGTTTTGCTGACACCACACGGAAAAATAACTTGAAATTTCTACTTTCTGGACACCGAAAAAATTCTTAGAAAAAAGCTGTATCAATGTGCCCCTGTTCCCCCATATAGTCAGTTTTACTTCTAAAAATCTTTAATAAATTTTTGAGATTTTTTAAAATATTATTTTTTTGCATTCATAGTCCAAGAGCCGACCGCACAAAAACTTAAGGTATTCAGCACATGAAAAAAACAAGTTTATTTTATGGGAGAATGGTAATAGCGGATTTTAATAATCCATGTCTGCAGAAAGTAAAATAGTGCATAAACCAAAAATTAATACCACTAGTAGTTTACTTGTAGGTTTATCATTGTGTTTGTCCTACACTTATTTCACACCTTTATTGTCGGACAAAAAACCTGATTGAAACCGGTTTAAATTCATTTGGAACGGTCAAAATGATCGCTCACTGTAATTCTAGCGTTAACATTAAGTTTTGTAACAAAATGTGAAATTTGACCTTTTAAATAACTGAGAATTTCGATTTTAATGAGATTTTTACATCTACTAAACGCACCACGTTAATTGATTTCAATGCAAATGTAACATAATATAAAGACATTATTTTTGCGAAAAAAGACTTGACGTTTTATGGCAAATAACCATAATATGAATGTAAGATTCAATTAAGCGTAGTTTCTGTGCGTTTATTTTGATTTTAAAAGTAATATTTTATTAAAAAATATTCAGTTAATTGTATATGCGTAACAGGGTATCAAAATTTCAATAAATAAAGGTTTTAACTTACTTGAAATCTACTGCAAAAATGCTTAATGTTTGACTACAGCATGGTGTTTTTATACAGATAATCGAACAATAAATCGTTAATAAAAAATCTCCAGCTGGCATGCAATATGTAAATCTAATACAACGACGTATGAAATGGAGTCTAATTTTTTTTTAACAATACGATAATATTGAAATAACATTTAAGCTGTCTTGAAAAAATGATTGAAGATTTAAAAATTAATTAGAATGACATTCGAATTTTACAGATGTTTATTTTTCTCTTGAAGAAAAAAAAGTCTTTATGAAATGCAATTTCGAGATGAAAGGCATATGAAAATTTTGCACAGTTAAAGGATTTTAGTTCTTTGTAAATTACATAATCATTCAGAACTGGTCTTAAAATTTCAATTATACTGTAATTAGAGGGTTCACTATCGTAAATTATCATAAATATATACTTTTACTTTCTTCTAAGTTTACAAGAAGAATATATAGGATTCATGAAAAATTCCAGTTTTCGATAGATTTATACGTTTTATAAGGCCTTGAACACAAATTGATGATTTTTTAGACAATTCCTGTCTGTGAGTTTGTGTGCTATTTTCCCTATGTAAGTTTGTTGGTAACAAAAACTTTGTGGGCATTCTATCTCAAGAAATAATTCACCAAATTTCACATTCAGTTTGACCTTGATATAAACTGACACTAATTAGATGTTATTGTTATGTTATATTATTCACGAAATTTACAATAGTTCTATTTCAAGAAGGAATACACTTATTTTTACAATATTTACGATTCAGTTACTCCCTCAAATATATTAGTATTTTTTAGTTTTTGGTGTAAATCGCCTTACAGGTGTCACTGTTATGCTGAATTATTCAGATTTTTCAATAGCTGTGTCTCAAAAAATAATGCATGGATTTTCATCTAAGCTCAGTTTCAGAAAGCCCTTGATAAAAAGTTGTTTTTGGCGTACACACTGTTAAAAATAAAGGTTGTATATGGCACTTCTAGAGGTGAAATGCTTGTCCCGTCAGTGACACCCCAAAGGGAGCCAGAATTGCACCCCCTGGCACCTTATAGGGTGCCATGTGGGTGCCTTGGGGTGACATGTTGTGCCAAGGGATGCCTTGGGGCACCTATAGGGGTGCAATTCTGGCTCCCTTAAGGGTGTCACTGACGGGACAAGCATTTCACCTCTAGAAGTGCCATATGCAACCTTTAGTTTTAACAGTGCATTAACCAACAGATTGTGCTGTTAGGCAATTTTTTTTAATATTTCTGCAATAAAACTGAAACTTATGACTGTACGTGTAAATAAACTAATAATGGCAAAACCTACGTTTTCAATTAGTTTTCAATTTCGTGCTCGGGTAAACGTCATTAACGTCCAAAAATTTCATAACAATACCGAGTATATTTACGAGAATTACAGCACAGACGGACAGACAAACCGAATGAATAAGAATTTTGATGAAAATATAACGAGAAAACAATCTTTATTTCAGTTATCCGAAGACCTCTCAAATGAATATAATATGTGCTGCAGAAATTAAACTTCTCTCCAAAAACAAGATCAGAAAGCAGTAAATTGTACTCCAGAAAAATATAAATAAAGCCCTTATGAACACAAATCACGCCAAATTTAATTGTGCAAAAAAAAGAAAAACCCGAGTGATTTATATCTGCAATGTATACAAGAAGTATGTTTTTTCAATTAATAATTACTGTATTATTATATTAAATGTTGCTTTTGTTAAAATATATTCTTTTATTTATATTAACTAAGTTAAAATTGTTTGTGGCAAGAGATATCTAAGAAAAATATATATGTATTTGTAAAATATGTGTCTCATAGTTATTTCATACAGATAAAATATGTCATACCATAAATGCAAATATAATTTTTTTGCTTTTTTTATTAATAATTAATGAAATATTAAAGTTAATGCTATTTTTGCCTAATTATATTCTTTTATTTACAATTACAAAGTCAGAGATTAAATGACTTTTAAACTGAAAGCCATAATCAAAAATTCGTCAATTTGATGAGATAAAACTAGGTGTATATTAAACTTCAATACTTCTAGTGTTAATTATGATATACGCTTTTAAGTTTTACTAGATGTACGCATATTATATGGTTTATATAAATGTTTATTCTTAGAAATTTAGATATACAGGGTTACACAAAAGATCTCGAAAAGGTTGCTGAATATGAGCGTAATTTACTTAAACTGTGGTTTTTAAATATATTATGCCTTTTTACGATGAACTGCATTTAGTTTACTAAGAAATGTATGTAGAATATACATAAAGTGTTATACAGGGTCACGCAAATAACTGGATACATGGTCGCCTTTGGATGATGATTTCTGGAAATTTGATTTAAGTAGCTTAAAGAGAATTTATTTTTAAACTAAACTTTAGCAAAATACTTTCGTGTATTAAATGTAGTATATATTTTACAGAACTAAACATAAGTATTCAAGTATGTTTCCATCTATTAGTATAAATTGCTGAAAGGAAAATTTCAACCAGTTACTCGTTTTCTTGCTAAAATAAATTTGGCCATTATATAGTCCATATATTTACCAGTAGATCAAATACTAGTGTTTTTAAAAGTATTGGAATATATATTCAGATATGGACAATAATACGTTACTTTCCTGGACAAAGAAATTTTGTTAAAGGTTTCAAAATGTGATGGAGAGTGCTTCAAAATCTATGCTTAACGTATTTTTTTTACTTGTTGTACTTGCTTTAATTTCAAAATATTATCATATTATTTAATGTAAGTATTGTTTTATCAGTACTCACCACGAGTTACAACACGTGCTGTTTTGGCTGCAAAACATACTGCTAGGTATACGAAACATGAATTAAAGTAAGTTATATCTGCGAATTTTTGTATATTTTATATATTAAATTGTATATGTTCTTCAGATTGCTCATCGACTTCAACGTAAAGAAGAAGAAAATTGAACGATATTAATCATGTATTTAAATAATAAAGTTTCGAATTTATTAAAATCTGCAAGAAATAAGTGGTCTGTGTGCCAATCCCGTTTATAAATTATACATATACAAAGTTACAGAGATATAATTTCAACCTTATTTCTATTTTACGAAAAATATAGGGTTGGTTACGATAAATATGAACAGAGGGTAATTATAAACAATCTAATATAGCACTCAGCAGTACATTAGGAGTATTAATCTAAACCTATATAATAAAGAAGTAAAGTTTGTTTATTTGTAAAGGCTAACCTCTGGAACTATCGAACCTATTTTAAAAATAATGGTACCAAAATGGTTACACTGCGATTAGAACAAAGTCTATATTTTATGTCGATGCACCAACACTGAGGGATGCAGTTGCAAAAAACGTTCTAAAAATTCGATTTGTGTCTTACTGAAGGACCTAGAAACATGAAATTTGACATGTTAATTATGAGATAGAAATGATCACCAAGAAATTTTTTAAAAAGATACGAAACTTGAAAGGGTTGAAAAAGCTTTCTAGAAACGTTCTAAATAACGATTTTTAAATCATCCCAGGAAGTGACAAGTCAATTTTAAAAGTAAGGATGTCAAAATGATGGTGACAGTCCTTACTTTCAACATTGGCTCTGTCCCATGTTGATATCATTATTCTAAAGAGAGTGCAGAAGCAAAAAACGTTCTAAAAATTCGACGTTTGTGTTATTGAAAGACTTAAAAGCATAAAGTAATTTCGCTTGCCAATTACTTATATATATATAGATGTAATAATAATATATTTTTGTTATTTTCCCGTTTCGATTTTGTTCCAAATTCTTATAAAAATCTACTTTTATTTATATATCAGTAATATTCTAAATATATAATTATCAGCTAAATTCCCCCTTTTCCTTAATTCGGCGTAATTTACTATTTATTTTCAAAAAATAACTCAATTGTATTATTAAAATGTATATCTTTTGTTTAGAACTATTAATCTATTTTATTATTTCATTTTCCCTTTTTAGAATAAAAAATATTCTTTCGGGAGTTTTATTTTTAATATTTTATTAAATATCGTCTGCAAACCCATAATTCATTTCGATCTTTTACGCCGGCGTGCATTTTTTCAATTTGGCAGACTTTCGCGGCTTGAATATAGTTCGGACGTGATTTCCTACTTATGAAGTTGGTCATGTATACTAGAATGTTGTTTATTCTAAATAGACAAGAAGCTCTACTGTATTAAAATACATTTATATAGACGAAGGCACAGCACGAACATTACACACAAAAACCACATAAACGATAAAGGAATTATGCTGGAGACGATGGTTGTCGTCCGGAAAGATGTGTGGAGTGACGCTCTAATATGTAATTTCATATATTAGAGCGTCACTCCACACATCTTTCCGAACGACAACCATCGTCTTCTCCTCTGCGATTGCCATTCGGCGTTTTAAAAAATATTATTGGACCATGCAGTATAGGCGACCTTCACAATACTTTCTCTTTTTTATATAAAACTTATCAATTATATCAATTTCATGTAAAGCAATGAAATTCTAAATGAAAATCGCTTAAATAAGAAAAAGTTGAATTTATCTAAGAATTTTTAGTCATGAAAGGTCTGAGTTATTTAATAAGAAACGAATGTTTTTATAGCCTTTAAATCAAATGGTTTTAATTCCGAAAAGAACATATAGATTTTTCCACATCAAAAGGTATTTTTGACTGGAAATTGGAAAATTATGCAGCAGGTTTTCCTCTTAACGTAAAAACGTGAGTAGAAAAATAAACGGAAAGATTGAGTCTCTAACGGTGAAAAGATCATCGTATATCGCTATATATGTTTTTCCGCTTTTCAGAGAATACTGTAATGAACTTAATTTCCAAACCAACGACAGATGGCACTACTCGTCCTAGACGGAAAGAAAATAACTTTTCCAAAAAAGAACAATTCTTAGTAGATGAAAAGTTCGTCAGTGATGGCGTCACAACTCCAGAAATTGGGTCAAAACAAACCACATAGTTCAGAAACGATAGAGATGAAATGTGCTGTTTTATCAACCCTGAAACTGATTTAAACCAGTTAAAATTCAGTCCAAACACTTGCGGATCGCTTTTAAAACTTCACTCAGTTAAATTAATTCAGCACTATCTGATTTCATATTGAAATCCTCTTTGATGGTATATAGTGCATCTTTAACACACTCAAAACTCTTTCGGTTTGTTTTGACCCAGTTTCCATGGAAATGCGGGCTTGAGTTGTCTGTGACGTCAAACTGATGAGCTCTGTTATGAGTGGAGTGTGATCTCGGATTTTGTGAATATGTTGAAGAAATGCTATTTCAATTTTTGTTTTGTTTTTTGTTGTGCTCGTCTTCGTCATTGTTAAATGTGTAAAATAAACTTAAAAAGGACAAGAACGTGTTTCCTTTGACTTCAACTTCTGCATTCTTTGGTCAACTCTATCTGTTGTTCCCTTACAATACGAACTTTCTTGATAAAATATTTTCTATTTTAAGGAACACTGCAAAAATCTCAAACACAAAAATAAACACATTTGGAATATTTTTTGCCCCCTCACAACACATTAATATGTTGTGTAGAGTTTTTTAGGTGGTGATTGTGTTCTTAATATATTGCAAATGTGTTGCTTTCTAGAAATGTGTCCTTAATGTGTTGCAAAGTATTGCTATCTAGAAATGTGTTTTAAAAATAGTGTTGTTAATTGCAACGAAACAGGGTTATAAAAAGTGCAGATGAAAATAATTTCTTAAAAGTGTTCTCAACTGTTCAGTTCAACAAGCGCAAAACGTTTTGACACATTTACAAATTAATTTTTTAACGGAAAGTTATAAACTTAAAATGCCTCACTATGAAAGCGATTTCGAATCGAACTTAATTTTCCATTTTATGGTAATTAAATTACCTATCCAGTTCTAAGCTTTTTTGATGAAGTCATCAGCCGTTTTTCTCTTGCTTTTCGACAGGTTTTTCTGCTTTCGTCGGGAAACGTACTCAAAAACGTCAACTTTGAAGGCTTGTTATGAAAGGTCTATTGTGTTTGTAATTTAAAAAAAAAAAAAAAAAAAAAAAAAAGAGTGCATTTAGACAGTTTTCGAATAGCAACACCTGCTATTTTAATGAGTTCCGAACAAAAATAAATTAAAGCATATGTCACACACTGAGAAAAAAATGTAGTTCTGACATCTAGAATTTAAATTGTGGTTCTAGAAAAAATAGTTGCATGTCATCCTTATAAATTCTAGTTCAGTATATATGAGAGTTCTATAGTCTCCTACTGGAATTCAAGAGTGTATTCCTATATTCTTGTGGTCAAAATCATTTAAAAATCTCTGTAAATAGAAGCTTCTATAGTCTCCTACTGGAATTCAAGAGTGTATTCCTATATTCTTGTGGTCAAAATCATTTAAAAATCTCTGTAAATAGAAGCGAATACAAGAGGTTTGATATGGTAAATGTAATTCTTGTTTACGAAACCATTCCCGAAATCAAGCGATACTTTCTCGTTACTGAAACGATTCAATATCATTTCGTCACCTAGAAAACACGAAACTAGAAATAGTAGGTCGTTTCGTCTATTCAGCTTAGTTGATTAAACTATTCGCACAATTCGATCATCTATAATTCTAGTTCTGGTATTTAGAAAGTGACTAACTATTCATTCTAGGTGAAGGCGGTATATTTTTTTCTCAGCGCAAAGTGGCCCAATTTGATTTAAGAACACCCTTCAAATAGTATTGTGCTGCACAACACTTTGTCACCAAATTAACAACTAATTTTAAACACCACACAATTAGGAACACTATAATACATGTAAAACAATTTCAAAATATTTTCTACATGGTGGCTTTAAAATGACGCAATTTTAAAAAGGAATGTTTTGAAATATATTTTGGAAAAACATTTTCTCCTCTTGTAATTTTTAATTACTTTTTTGCAGAATCTTTTTATTTCTCACAATACATTCGCAACACAATCGAAAAACCATTTTAGTTAGAAGTGTTGATTTTATGTTCAGTTAGTTTTGCAAAAGTGTTTCAGTGAACTAAAGTACAATCGGCTCTCGTTAATTCGAACTCGTCGAGACCACAAGAAATGTTCGAATTATCCGAAGTTCGAATTATCAAATGAAAACATGCTTAATATAGTTCTAATAAAAGGAATTAATGTTATAGCGTTTTTTAAATTTATTTCGTCTGTTATCATTAGAATATAACTTAATATTAAATTAGAATGTATAAATACATAAACTAATTAAAAGATTAGAAACAAGCACAATGGAAGAAAAATTTGAAGCGCCACTGATAGACAGACGGGGCACTAAGAAAATCGATATCAAATGCAGTGGATTATATGTATACTTGTCCGGAAAAATTTTCACAAAAATCAAAGAAAGAAAGTTATTTAAATGATCTGAAATCTGCGACAAATAAGAGAAAAATGAAAAATCGGAATTCTCGTTAATTCGAATTAAACGAAGCAAAGAGAAAATGAGTTCGAATTAATGAAAATTTTTAACATTATTCTGCGATTAAAAATTTCGAGACTTCATATTTAGTTCGAACTAAGCAAAGATTCGAATTATCCGATTTCGAATTAACGAGAGGCGACTGTATCTGATTTCTGATGATCAGTATCTCTACATAATATTTCTAAATCCTTCCACTTGAACTCAATAAATTTGAAATTTCTGTAGTTTTATGTTTTACTAGCATACTGGAAAAAAATGAGACGCATAAAAAAAAAAAAAAAAAACATTTAAAAACTTATCGAAAAGGTATTTCGGCAAATCTTTTAGTAAAAAAAAAAAAAAAAAAAAACGATATATCAGTTTTATTATATATATAAAACCCCTCCGTGTACGACGATTCCGGGGTCAGCCCATCCACGAGAAAAAGAAACTTATTGCAATTGCGTCCACGTCAGGCTTAACTATTCCGAGCCGTTCACAAATATTCTAATTGTTCAACTTATGAAAATATACATGTAAAAGATTTATTCGTTACGCATTTTCTTTAAAACCTACAAAAACTATTTAATTATAATGTTTAAGTTCTAAATAAAACAACCAGCAATTACGAAAAAGAACAAACAATGTAAACAAGTTAAAACTGTTGCCATTTAAGAATGACAAATTCCGTGAATGAATCTTTAGAATGACTCCATTGTAACATCACGACTCAGGAATGATTGGGTGCGTTCGGGAGCTATGCGCGCGTGTTCAGGAGACAGGTACATGGAGTGAATATTACAGCGAATTTAGTACTCGGAAGCCAAAATCCCTGAGCTCGCGCGCGCAGCGCGTGTGTCTCTCGAACACGCGCTGTTTACTCTTTATTGTTTACATTTGTTTCCGATCTTATAGAGTGTTTTTTTAAGTACAGTAAAACCTCCATAACGGACACTTCCGAATAGCGGATCCTCTATTTAACGGACAGTTTTCCAATTCCCACTCCCAAAACCTACATTTTTGTATGTTTAACCTCTGAATAACGGACATTCCGAATAGCGGACACTATTTTCGGTGATAAAGGATGTAAAAGGATAAAAGGATTCTGGGAAAAGAATTTTTTATCCAGAAAAAAAAAGAGTAAAAAGGCCATTAAATTTATCAGAGCAATGTGTCACAAATTTGGTGATCACAAATAAATGTAGAGGGTGGGCTAGGGAAAATCTCCCCCCTCTCCCCACACATTTAGTGTGAATTCAGGGTTGTCCGGGAGGGACATCTCCTTCAGCATTGCAATGTCCCCCTGAAGATTTTAAGATTTTATTCTTTTAATAGACAAAAAGTGCAATCCCTCCTCCCCGCCCGGAATTCTATAGAGTCCCATAACGTCACATTGAAAAACAAATTATACATAATTGCAAGCAAAATTAAACTTTTGTAGCAGATTTTTTTATAAGAATGTAATAAACAGTAGATAAAAGTGTGCACAATTTTATTTCAGTTTTATCGCTTAAAAAATAATTTTAATTTCTGATTAATCATATAATATAGGTTTTAGAAATATAAAAGCCAATTAATGAAACATTAAGCATTTCTTAGCGATTTTTGAATATCTGAGGTTTTCCCAATAGCGGACACCTCCAAATAGCGGACAATTTCTGCGTTCCCGAGCTGTCCGTTATTTAGAGGTTTTACTGTATTAGCTAAAAAATAGTCCAAAATAGGAATTTTTTTTTTATACATTTTAGCTATTTTTATTATTTTCTCTCAGTATTTTTATATATTTTTTGGCTGTAGTTTCACAATATAATCTTTTATAATTGATTTTTTGCGTTACTTTATTCTTTTAAAATTTATGTATTTACGATTTGTTCATTCCAATCCCCCCCATCCACCAGACAGTTTTGTTATAGTTTTAAATGCAAATTTCTGTTAAAATTTCCTTTTTTTATATAGATTTTTTTTTCCGCGTGTTTAATCGCAGTATTTTTAAAAATTGTTTAAGCCTAAAGTGGCTGATTGACCACAGTTATAATTTTTTTATCATCCTTTTAAAAATGCAAACACGTCATTTTGACGGGCTGTCTTCTAGTATAAAAGAAAATTCTAAGTAAAAGAACAAACATGAACAAAAGTTGAATAATTCAAAAACTTTTAGTCGTGAAAAAACAGAGTTATATAATAAAAAATCAAATATTAGTATAGTGTTTAAATCAAATGGATTTAGTTCCAAAAATAACATTTAGATTTTTCCACATTTAAAGATATATTTGACTGAAAACTGGAAAATTATGCAGCATATTTTCATGTTTCCATAGAAAACGTTAGAAGAACGCCATAAACCGAAAGATTAAGTCTTTAACGGTGAAAAGATCATCGGATATCGCTATATACAGAGTGAGTCATAAATATTAAAACAATAGGCTATCTCCTTAAATATTGCCCCTAGACCCATACTTCCAATTGCAAAGTTTCATAAAAAAAGGTGAATTTTTTCATAAGATAAGTTGCAACTCCATGGGGGGGGAGGGGGGGTCTGTTTTAAAAAATACGAAAATTAAATTTTTATACGGCCCCCAGAGGATAAAACTTCCAATTAGAAAAATTTTCTTTATCCCTTCCTGAATTGAACAAAAAAAATTTCATCTCGATATCTGCAAATCCCCGAAAGATATTAAAATCCAAAATTTTCCAAAATTCCTGATTTACACCACTTAAGCACACCTCTGAGCGCAGCAAAATCAGTTCATTTGAAGTACAATTAAGGGATCGACCATAAATTTACGTATTGTTAAATGTCGATCCAAGACAATACTTAGACTTTTAGATATAAAATAAAAGCGTATAGGTTTTTGCTTTAAACTTCGTTGAAATATGCTAGATGTCTGCAATATTTCGACCTTGCCGCCAACTTCGTAACTGGCACGACTCATTGACCGGACCGTCTTATTAAACACTTATTAAAAGTGTTATCAAATTAAGTGATATTAATTAACTCTCATTAAAAGTGTCTTAAAAACTTATTGGCGCATGCAATAAGTTTAGTAAATATAGTAATAGCGATAATGACGCTTCTATTAGCGGAATCATTGGAAATATATTTTAATAAATTACATAGAAATATTTTCAATAATCTACTTTATACTACAGTTAAACCGCTATAACGGACACTAACGAATAGCAGACACCTCTATTTAACGGACTATTTTCCAATCCCCATTCTCAAAACCTAAATTTGTGTATGTTTAACCACTGAATAACGGACATTCCGAATAGTGGACATTATTTAAGGCGATAAAGGATGAAAAAGTATTTTTTAAGGAGAAAAAAATGAAAAAAAAGTAAAAAGTCCTCTAAATTTATCGGGGAATTTTGTGATAAATAAGCTGGAGAAAATCACCCCCCCCCCTCCCCACACACATACACTGTCAGAAAAATTCGTCAATATACACTAAGTTATCGTTATTTTTTCACAAATAATTTCTGTTCTCCCAGAAAACGTATTTGTTCTGTGAGTTCATTCCGAGCGTCGAAAAATGAGGAAAAGTTTCCGTTTATATCCAGCACGCATGCGCATTGGGTCTGTTAGTAATAAGTTCGAATTTATTTTTAAAATGAAAAACAAAAATATTCTATTGATTAAAATGTCTAATTTAGTTTTAAAAGACAAAAATGTTTTCGAATTTAAAAATAAATAACAATTACTTTCTTTATTCGTTCAAAAATTCTCACAAATAGAACATCCATGTTTTTTCTCTAACATTCTACGTAATATATTTAAAATTCACATTTTTATACTATATTAATACTAAACGTAAAAAAAACCCAGCCACAGTTTCATTAAAGATGAAATCTTTCCGAGATTAACTGCATAATTAAAAGCTTTTTAACGAAATACACCAACCCACACCATATGAAATGAAGGGTTCTATTTTAACGCACAATCATCATGAGCAGCCGTAGCGCCGTGGATTAGCGTTGGTCTGGTAATCCTGGGATCCTAGGTTCGATCCCCGCCTCTTCCAAATTGATTTTTTCCAAACTTTTTTCAAGTGACGGATATTTTTCCTCTTTTGACAGAGAAAAAAATAAACAGAAAATCGTCAATATACAGACAATTTCTGGCAGCAGTGCTGCCAGTGCATTTTCTGTGAAAAGACGGAAGTTTTTTTGAGAGTGTACGTTCAGAGTTGAATTGAAGGGGTTGCCCAGGAGGGACATCTTCCAGAGCATTGAAATATCCCCTCGGAAAATTGAGATTTTGTGCTTTTAACAGTCAAAAAGTGCAATCCCCCTCCCCGACCGGAACTCTATAATGTCCAATAATGCCACCTTGAAAAACAAATTACATGTAATCGCAAGCTAACTTTTGTAACAGGGTTTTTTCACAAGCATGTAATGAACAGTGGGTAAAGGTGTGTACAGTTTTATTTAGCCCCATTGCTTAAAAAATAATTTTAATTTCTGATTAATCATATAAAAGAGGTTTTAGGACACATAAAAGTCAATTAATGAAATGTTAAACGTTTCTTAGCACTTTTTGAATATCTTTGATTTTCCCAATAGCGGACACCTTCGAATAGCGGAAACCTCCGAATAGCGGAAACCTCCGAATAGCGGAAACCTCCGAATAGCGGAAACCTCCGAATAGCGGATAATTTCTACGTTCCTGAGGTGTCCGTTATTTAGAGGTTTTACTGTATTCAGTTTCAAAGTTTATGAAGGTTTTAAACCTATTTTTGCTTTCTTCTGTCTTTCCAAGAAGAAAATATTGGATTCATGAAAACTTTGAATTCCGGTTTTTGATGGATTCACACGTTTTAGGACTCAGAGATACCGAAAAACTTGTTTTTATGAAATGTCTGTCTATGAGTCACAGCAAAATGAAAAAATTTGAAATCGACGTGATAAAAAAATAAAGTTTAAATCAACTGACGCATTTAAACAGTAATTAAAGAAGGTGAAAATGGCAAAACTTAAACAAAATCTGAAATCGAAACTATACAGCATTTAAACGTTTGGAGCCCATCTTTGCCCATCTTAAAACTAAATGCACTTTACTGCATCAAATGTTTTTATTTCAGTATTTCTCATTTTTAGGTAGATTTCGTATGAAATACTACCTATTGCAATCGCACCAGTTTATCTATCTATCTATCTATCTATCTATCTCACTTTTTTATGGACACGATAACTTCTATAATTATTCACCAATCTCCACCAAACTTGTACATAAAATCAAAGGGGATAAAATCTTGGCTTAAGTTCGTTAATGGGCAAAATTGGACCTAGGGGGTCGGAATAGGGGGCGTTTTTGTGAAAACCGAAAAAACGCCATAACTTCTTAATTAAAGTAGATATCGAATCGGTTTAAAGTTTATATTACTTCTTAAAAATGGGCCAAAAGTTTATGTATGACAGATTTTTGATAAATTTAGAAGTGGGCTCAAGGGGCGAAAAAAACAGGGTTTTTGAGAGAAAAAAATTCATAACTTCGTCAATTTTCAAGATATCAAGTCCAACTAAATTTTTTGTAAATGTTCTTAAAATTATCTAAAACTTTTGTATTTACAAGTTTTTGATAGGACCAACTTTTACCGATGAAAAAAATTAAAAACGAAAAGAAAAAGGGCGGTGAAAAAAGAGAAAAATCCATAACTCAGTCAATTTTTAAGCTATCAAATCTGATTAAATTTATTTTACATCTTCTCAAAAATATCTACAACTTTTATACTGACAAGTTTTTCATAGGACCAATTCGTATAGCAAAAAGAAATTAAACAAAAATAGGAGTTGGAGAAAAAAACCTCAAATCCAAACTGCTTATAATCTGACTCATTTTTAAATTCATTTTTGATTTTAAACGCATCCAAATGGTAGATCCTCTTATTTAGAAACTGCATAAAGCGACGCATTGGTCAATTTTCTGATAAAGACAGAATATATTTAAAAAAAGGCTACCAAAAAGGGTATTTTGAATAGAATTTCTCAAAGTCATCGGGACGGAAAATTTAAGGAAGTATTCAAATAGGAAATTGCGTTTTTTTCTGGCTCATTTTTAAATCCATTTTTGTTCTCAAACGTATCCAATTTACAGATCCTCTTATTCAAGAACTATATAATGTGATGCATTGGTCAGTTTTTTGATAAAGACAGAATATATTTCAAAAAAGGCTACCAAAAAGGGTATTTTGAACAGAATTTCCCGAAGTCATCGTGATTTGAAAATTTAAGGAAGTTTCCACATAGCAAATTGCGTTTTTTATGACTTGTTTTAATATCCATTTTCGCTCTCAAACGCATCCAATTTACAGATCCTCTTATTCAAGAACTATATAATGTGATGCATTGGTCAGTTTTTTGATAAAGACAGAATATATTTCAAAAAAGGCTATCAAAAAGGGTATTTTGTACAGAATTTCCCGAAGTCGTGATTTGAAAATTTAAGGAAGTTTTCACATAGCAAATTGCGTTTTTTATGACTCGTTTTAAAATCCATTTTCGCTCTCAAACGCATCCAATTTACAGATCCTTTTATTTAGGAACTATATACTGTGACGCATTGGGCAGTTTTTTGATAAAGATAGAATATATTTTTTAAAATGCAGTCAAAGTGAGTATTTCGCACAAAATTTTCCGAAGCAATCATGATTAAATAATTAAGGTTGTATTCAAACAACAAATCGGTTATTTTATGACTCATTTTTTAATTCAATATTTTTCTAAAATGCATTCAACTGACAGTTTTTTGTTATTTAGGAACTATATAATGTACTGTTTTGGTCGATTTTTTAATAAATTCAGAATTTATTTCAAAATATGCTGTCAAAATGGGCATTTGAGCTGAATTTTTCTTAAGATGATTCTGATAAAACCAGTTTTGCAGAAAAGTGAAATAAGACTTTTCATAATAAAGACTTTAATAATAAATAATTAATTAATAAAAGACTTAAATAATAAAAGACTTTTCATAAATGGCCACATAAAGTTATTAAACTGGGTTTATCTCTAATCATATATATATATATACAGTGTCTCACAAAAGTGATGGGACACTTGTGCTTTATAAAAAGAAACTGCAATAAAATAAATAAACAAACATGTGCAAAATTTTTTTGGGTGTGTTTCATATTTAAAGTTAGTAACAATTATTACATAACATACATTTTGTCAAAATATTAAAATACTAGAAGACAGCCCGTCAAAATGACGTGTTTGCATTTTTAAAAGGATGATAAAAAAATTATAACTGTGGTCAATCAGCCACTTTAGGTTTAAACAGTTTTTAAAAATACTGCGATTAAACACGCGGAAAAAAAATCTATAGAAAAAAAGGAAATTTTAATAGAAATTCGCATTTAAAACTATAACAAAACTGCCTGGTGGATGGGGGGATTGGAATGAACAAATCGTAAATACATAAATTTTAAAAGAATAAAGTAACGCAAAAAATCAATTATAAAAGATTATATTGTGAAACTACAGCCAAAAAATATATAAAAATACTGAGAGAAAAATAATAAAAATAGCTAAAATGTATAAAAAAAAATACCTATTTTGGACTATTTTTTAGCTAATACTTAAAAAAAAAACCACTCTATAAGATCGTAAACAAATGTAAACAATAAAGAGTAAACAGCGCGTGTTCGAGAGACACACTCGCTGCGCGCGCGAGCTCAGGGATTTTGGCTTCCGAGTACCTCTTTTTACCGAGTACCACTCCATGTACCTGTCTCCTGAACACGCGCGCATAGCTCCCGAACGCACCCAATCATTCCTGAGTCGTGATGTTACAATGGAGTCATTCTAAAGATTCATTCACGGAATTTGTCATTCTTAAATGGCAACAGTTTTAACTTGTTTACATTGTTTGTTCTTTTTCGTAATTGCTGGTTGTTTTATTTAGAACTTAAACATTATAATTAAATAGTTTTTGTAGGTTTTAAAGAAAATGCGTAATGAATAAATCTTTTACATGTATATTTTCATAAGTTGAACAATTAGAATATTTGTGAACGGCTCGGAATAGTTAAGCCTAACGTGGACGCAATTGCAATAAGTTTCTTTTTCTCGTGGATGGGCTGACCCCGGAATCGTCGTACACGGAAGGGTTTTATATATGTAATTAATTTAGTAAAAATACAATTGTTCAGAACGGAGCAAAAAATGGCTCACATAAGTGATGGGACACTTACTTTTCCATCAAATATTTATCCAAAAATTTTACTTTTTAAAAGGTTTTAATATTTTGTTGGATTTCCTTTTACTTTTAAAACATGATTTAATCTTTTTGGGATGGATTCGACTAATTTTTTTGTGATTTCTGGAGTGATTTTACCCCATTCTTCTTGAAGCACCGATTTTAGTTGTTGTTTTGAAGAAATGGTGTGTTTGCGAATTCTTGATTCCAATTCTTGCCAAATATTCTCTATGGGATTTAAGTCTGGAGATTGTGGTGGTGTTTTTATTATTTCAGGACAGTTATATAGTAGCCAGAGTCTAACGTTCAGAGCACTGTGCTTAGGGTCATTGTACTGGTAGAATTTAAAATCGTTATGAAGGTTCAATTTTCGTGCTGAAGATTTCAAATTTTGCTTTAAAATATCAATATACTTGTACTGATCCATTATACTGTCAATAAAAACAAGATTACCAACTCCAGCGGACGACATACACCCCCATACCATAACTCCTCCTCCACCATGTTTTACTGTTGGTACCAAGTTCTGTTTGCGAAATTCCTCCCTGGGTTTTCTCCACACCAAGATTCTACCGTCAGAACCAAATATATTAAATTTACTCTCATCAGCAAATATAACTTTATTCCAGTAATCAGAATTCTTATTTATGTTGGATTTTGCGAAAGCTAGTCTGAGTTTTTATTCTTTTCACTTACGAAGAATTTTTCCTGGCTACTCTACCGTGATATCCAGCAGATCGAATTACCCTTCTAATAGTCTCAGGATTAACAGTTATTCCATATAATGCTTGTAAATCAGCAGCAACTTTTGAAATACTATTTCTTGGATTTTTTTTAATATTTCGAGCGATAATTCGCTTTATTCCATTGGATAGCTTTGATGGTCGGCCAGGTCTTCTTTTATCCTGAATCATATGATTCTTTTTATATCGTTTAATGATATTGAAAACTGTTGAACGACTCAAGTTAACTGTTTCAGCAGTTTTTCTAATAGATTTTCCACCATCAATATGCAAATTAATAACTAATTTTCGAATTTCAGGCGAAGTTTCTTTTCGTTTAGCATTCATGGCTACACAGAACTAAAAAACACAAAAATTCCAAAACAAACTGGAGAGAAATGCTGCAGACGATTTTATAAATTATTGCCAATTGCTTTTAAGTAAAAATAAAACCCCAAAAAATATTTTTATTGCTTATTTCAGACGATTTTTGTTGCATATATAATGGTGTCTCATCACTTATGTGAGCTATTTTTTGCTCCGTTCTAAACATTTGTATTTTTATTAAATTAATATTTTAATATTTTGACAAAATGTTTGTTATGTAATAATCTTTACTAAATTTAAGTATGAAACACACCCACAAAAAAATGTGTACATGTTTTTTTAATTTATTTGATTAGTTTCCTTTTGTAAAGCACAAGTGTCCCATCACTTATGTGAGACACTGTATGTATACAGGGATCTGTTTAGGAAAAATTTGGGTCCGTTAACGGACTCTTCACAATTTTTATTACGGTAAAAACGGACCCTTCACAATTTATATTACGGTAAAAACGGACCCTTCACAATTTTTATTAAGTTAAAAACGGACCCTTCACAATTTTTATTAGGTTAAAAACGGACCCTTCACAAAATATTTTATCTTAAAAATGGACCCTTCATAAATTTTTTCCCCTTAAAAGTAAAACCTTTCAATCGCCTTCGCCTTCAGTCAGATAGAAACGCAACAGCGGAAATCGGGTTTTTCTCTTTCACAAAACAGCCAACTAGCACCTGCGCCGAAAAGAGCTTTCTGTGACGTATTGAGCGAGCGCCGATCGCAGCCAATGAGAGATACAATCTGACAATGAGCGGTACAGTGCAGAGACGAAAAGTGATTCAGCATTTTTTGGGAGTAAAAATTCTTTCTCTTGTTTGGCAACACGTCACCTTATTTATTTCCTAAAGCTATCGTCATGAAGATAGAATAATAGAAGGAGAGCCGAGAAGATAGGCTTTTCTTAACAGAACTTAGCCCCAAAGTATTTCCCAGTGCATGGCGTGGCGCTAGTGATGCTGCACTGACTTTCGATCACATGACTTGTTTGACTGGTCTCTCGACTAGTCTGCTAGCGGGACGTAGGGGGCGCTAGACTTTATCTGCTCCCAAACTGCCGGAAATGCCAGCCAAACTCGGAAAGACTTTAGGGACGAAAGTGGAAGCGCTGTCTTTGTTCTCCTTCTACTATATCTATCTTCATGGCTATCGTGTACACGAACGACTAGGTATAGCGTTTCCTCCATTAAACAGCGCATGCGTCACTACTTGGCGAAATTTAGATCGATGTGAAGTCTGCTAGTTTGGCAATTTATCTGCAGAGCTGGCGAATAGACTTTAACTTTGTAATTAAATGAATATCACATTTTAAATAATATCGACTAAGTTAAATTAAGTGAAAATAATGAAATTGCAATGACAAGATCAGTATAACTATTATTGTAAGCTTAAATGTATGCAATCAATATTACGATTCTTGCAGCATAACTAAAAATAATTTATTAAATTCCAACAGAAATTTTTTTAAAATCATTTTAAGAAATAGTGTTATTCTATTTAAGTAGATATTTTGCATAAATTTATGATAAAGTTATTTTCAAATAATAAAAATTAAATCATATATATGTATATTAATTTATTATATTTTTACCATTCATCGAATTGCTTAATGTATGATAATTTAATACATAAAATGTTTAATTTACCATTGCAACATACATTACCAATATTATTTACATTTGAAGGATAATAATTTAAAAAAAAATGAATACTTTGATAAATTCATTCTGTTAATTACTGTTTACATGTTATTAAAGTTCTTGCATAAAAATAATTTTTATGAAAGTTTAGAAGATATTGCAATTAGATTGTAATAAATATTCATTTTAATTATTATATTATTATTGAAAATAATTATATTATAAAAATAAATATATAATAATAAAAATTATAAAAATAATTTTTAAGTGATAAGAATTTTAAATTATAATTTCATAACACTATGATTTTCACAATAAAAAATTAAAAAGCAGCTGATAAATTAATAAATATTTTTATGCATAAAAAATAATTCTTAGAAAAGATTAACACTTTATAAGTTAATCCTGCAATTTATATGTATGTATGTTGTTAAATTCCATAAAAAATATTTTTAATGCAAGTTAAGAAGATATATATATGTTTTTTACAGTTTAGATATTAAAAAAATTCATTTATTAAAAAAATACCTTGTAAGTCATGTCAATATAAAAAGAATAAAAAGTTAGTTAACAGTGCTGTATTCACAATAAAAAATTACAAAGTAATTGATAAATAAAAATAATGATAATAAATATTTATATATTTCCATGTATCAAAGATAATTTTAAAAGATAAAACCTTCAATAAATCAATTCTGCTAATTTTATATTTATCTGTTACTAAAAAAAAAAAAAAAAAAAAAAAAAAAAAAAAAAAAAAGGAAAAGTAAGCTTAGGAGATTTATATTGTATTTTAATAAATATTTACTTATATTTACAAAATAGATAGATATTTCTTTTATTTAATTATTAAAATTTATTTAAAATTAATTCTATCTATAGTTTAAATTATTTATTTACACAAATGAAATTAATTTTTTTAACTTGATTATAATTTTAATTTAATTTAATTATCTAACTGATAATAAAATATATTAAAAGATGAAAACTTCAATAAATCAAATCCACTAATTTTATATTTATAAAAGCGGGGTTTTTTTCTTAAATAAAAGCGGGGGGGGGGGGTGACAAGCTTAGAAGATTTATATTGCATTTTAATAAGTATTTAAAAAAATAGATAAATATTTCTTTTAAACTATTATAATTTATTTAAAATGCATTCTATTTACAATTTAAATTTATTATTACAAATAAAATTAAATTTTTAAAAACTATCTGACTAATAGTAAAATATTTTAAAAGATGAAAATTCAATAAATCAAATCCGATAATTTTATATTTATCTGTTTCTAAGAAAAAGAAAAATATATTAAGATTAGGAGATTTATATTGCAATTTAATAAATATTATATTTACAAAATAGATAAATATTTCTTTTATTCAATTATTAAAATTTATTTAAAATGAATTCTATTTACAATTTAAATTTATTGATACAAATAAAATTAATTTTTTTAAAACTTAATTTAAATTTAAATTTAATTATCTAACTGACAATAAAATAATTACAAAAAGTGATAATAAAAACAGACTGAGCTTTATTAACAATCTTAATAAAGATCAAACCATAACTAAAAAAAAAAAAAAGAAAGCCCACAGCGGGGATAAAACACGCGAACTCAGGGCTCAGCAATAGACCAGGACCAAGCGAGCCAACTCTTAACCACTATACGAGATTGTTCACACAACTGTTCTCCAAAATGCCATAAATGGTCTTTACGCAATACTTTCTGATAGTACTTGGCGTTTCTTCGCCAAGACGAGGCAGGAAACAACCCAAAAATGAGTTAACGCATGCGCTGTTTAACGGAGGAAACGCTATATCTAGTCGCTCGTATCGTGTACTCGTCTCGTGGTCGTGTATAGTTCTTTGATATATTAGTGTGTTGAACTACCATGAAGGGAATGAAGCGTCCAAATCAGAATTTAGGTGGTACGAGAAACGCTGATTACTACGTTAAAAAGACTAAGAAGTCAGATGCTAGGGGATGCCCCAAAATTCAGTCGTTTAAAAAAAAAAAAAAAGATTCAAATGACGCCGAAAAAGAACCTGTTGATGATGCGTCATGTGCTGCAAAAAATGACGCCGAAAAAGAACCTTCTCCAGAATTTTATTGTAATTATATTTTTGAATTTGGAGTAGGTGTAAATATCATTATAGATATGCAATGGTGGATATATTTTTTCATTTTGTGGTCTTCTTACTTTAAGTATAATGTTTATAATTAATTTCAAAATCTACAACTTCTTAAAAGGCAAATAAACATTTTCTATTCGAATAATGCATAATTCTCTGCATTTATTACTATATTTTTAAATCTGCTGCCAATAGGTGTGAATATTGCTATAAATATTGAATGGTACATTTAATTTCCATTCTGAGCTCTAATATTTCAATTTTACTGTATTAAGCACAGTTTTTTCACAATTTAGAAGATAAAATACAAATAGAAATTTTTTATTAGCAATGTATAACTATGCCTCAATCAATTATAAAAGTTCTGTTTGCATTTTAATCTATTTTAGCTTTTAAAAAATACATATATTTTAAAATCCGCTGGCAGTAAGTGTAAATATTATTGCACATATATTTTTTATTCTGTATTCTTCTAATTAATTTTACTTTTGACAAAATGCTTTGTTTTATTTTCATTTTAAATGCTTATTTTCTTCAAAAGCAAATGTTATTTTTCTTAACTGGTTTAAAATATGCTGCACAGCTATTGTATTGATAATTTTAAATTTACTGGACACAAAGGCATCTTTTTATTGATTTTACAATTTTCTGTTTAAAAATGAATTGTGACAGTATATGTGTTTGTAAATTTATGTACTTGAATAAACTGAATGGATTATTTCACAATCTCTCTCTATATATTATTATTCATCATTTTTTAATCCATTTCTGGATGTAAATCTGTCCCAGATTTCTTTAATTATTTCCCCATCAGCTGTACGGCAGTGGATGCTGCAGCTGCACATTTTTTTTTTATTTTTTTCATACTTAGCAAACTAATTTAATAAATAGTATTAACAAAATTCTGGGCTAAGAAAAAAAAATGCTAAAATTTATTTTTGGTGTCGAAATTTATTGTATTTTCTTTGTAAATACAAATTTTGCTTATATTATGAGTTACTATAGTTTCTTATGATAGTAAACTGGGTCCAGCATTTTTGGGTTGCAGATAAATTTTGTTTTTCTGCAGATTGATACAAAAAATTCTGCTACTAAGACTGTTTCTTGTTATCTAGTTAAGAATTTGAAAACCAAAAATTATTATTAAAGTAAAAACCTTTTATGTACATTTTAAAGAACTTAATTAAAAGTTGAAATGAATTATATAATGTTTTTACATTATATATATATATATATTATGTGTGGTTCATCCAAACAAGAACATTAATACTAGTTTTGCAAAATTTTGTTTTTCACAATTTTATAAAAACAGGACCCTGTCACTGAAGTCCGAAGGGACCTACCTGAATGTAACGTTATTTTTAAATTCACAAAATTAATAATACATTTTTCACAATTTCACAAAAACAGGACCCTGTCTGAAAAGTCTGGACAGACCCCTGGTATATATTGTTGAAATGAGCACTCTTCGAAATCTACCTCCGCCTATAGGCCCAGCCGATAGGGATTTTTAAATTGACATACGTCAATAACCGTCGGTTACGGTAACTTTTCAGCTCAGAAAATTTACTTTTAAAAATATGATTTGTTTACAAAAATTACTTTTTTTTTTTTAATATTGCTATTTTAAATACTTTTATTTTTTTTAAATAAATATTATTAAAAATGCTGAATTAAAATTGAAAATTAGACATTTTCGTTTAATGAAAAGAAAAAAATTCAACACGACAAATAATATTTTGAGTTATAACAATTTTAATTTACTCAAATTTTTTTTTTGAAAAAAAAAATATTAAGAAGTCTTATGATGTGATAATGCTTACAAATTATATGGTTAACCATCGCAAAATATTCAAAATTCTAACTTTATAAATAAATAAATAAAATAAACGTTTCCTGGACCCATTACAGCAACATTGTTTCTTCAAATGCACGCATTTTAATTAGTGTCTGATCCCTTGAAACCTCACGATTTATTAAAATTGTCATAACTCGCTGAGTTTTAAAGATATCAAGATGAAATTTTTTTTGTTCCGTTCAGGAATGAATAAGGAAAAATTTTCTAATTGGATGTTTTATCCTCTGGGGGCCGTATAAAAATTTAATTTTCGTATTTTTTAAAATAGACACCCCCATGGATTTGCAACTTATCTTATCAAAAAATTCACCTCTTTTTTTTTTTATGAAACTTTGCAATTGGAAGTATGGGTCTAGGGGCAATATTTAAGGAGATAGCCTATTGTTTCGATATTTATGACTTACCCTGTAGAATAGTGAATAAATGAAACTTTCAATAAAGTATAGAATAATAAGTCAATTCTTATATTTTAATAAATCCATTTGTAAATTCTGGGGTTAGTTTCATCAGTTCATTATTTTACAAACATATTTATTTAAAATAACTAGTGTCTAGACCCCGCCCCAAACAACGGCTCTTATCACAAATGCACCCAAGAAATTCCCTAGTACTTCGCACAGGTTCATATTGTTTCGTAATAAATACTAGAATCTCTATTAATCTAAAATCTCTTACCTCGGTGTAGGTTATTCGCCTTTATTTGGTGTATCTCGTCTGAATGATAAGTATATTCTTCAATAAAATATTCCTTTGGACGAAACTATGACATTTAATTTACAACACGAACATAAATATTACACGAACAACATTACTTTTCTTTTACATCTCAATTTATAATGCGTACAAATGTACGTCTCATTCTCGTTTGCTCAGCATTCATAGAACAACAAAAAACATAACTAAAAAAGGAATACAAAAAAGTCATTAGTTCACGCAGCTTGCAAAATGTTCGTGCGCCATGGAGTTTCGAAGTTTAGAGTCCGAAAATACAACACATATAACGTTATTATTGTTTAGACTGGGGTCTAGATGCTAGTATCTGTCTGTCTGTTTGTTTGTTTGCTTTTCGTTTTTTTGTCTGTCTGTACGTCTGTCTGTCGGTATGTATATCTGTCTGTTTGTCTATCTGTTTCTTTGTTTGTTAGTTTGTCTGTCTGTATATCTGTTTGTTTATTTCTCTGTCTGTTTGTTTGATTGTTTGTTTGTCTGTCTATCGGTCTGTCTGCTTGTTTGTTTATTTGTCTGTTTGCTTGTTTGTATGTGTGTCTGTTTGTTTGATTATTTGTTTGTCTGTTTGACTGTCTGTTTGTTTTTTGTGTGTTTGTTTCTTTGTTCCTTTGTCCGTTTCTTTGTCTGTCTGTTTTTCTGTTTGTCGGTTTGTTTGTTTGTCGGTCTATTTGACTGCTTGTTTTTTGTATGCTTGTTTGTCTGTCTATTTTTTGTCTGCCTGTTTGTTTGCCTATTTGTCTGTCTGCTTGTTTGTCTGTCTGTTTATTTGTTTGTTTGTTTCTTTGTCCGTTTGTTTGTCTGTCTGTCTGTTTGTTTGTTTGCCTGTTTTTCTGATTGTTTGTTTGTCTGTCTGTCTGTCAGTTTGTTTGTTTTTTCTTTGTTTGTTCGTTTGTTCGTCTGTCTGTCTTTTAGTTTCTTTGTCTGTCTGGCGGTTTGTTTATTCGTCTGTTTGTTGGTTTGTCTCTCGGGTCTGTCTGTCTGTTTGTTTGTTAGTTTGTTTAATTGTCCGTTTGTTTGCCTGTCTGTTTGTTTGTCTGTCTTTTAGTTAGTTTGTTTGGTTGTCTGCCTGTCTGTTTGTTTGTTTCTCTTTTTGACTGGTTGTTTGTCTGTTTGTTTGTTTCTGGGTTTGTTTGTTTGTCCGTCTCTTTGTATATTTGTCTGCTTGTCGGTTTTTTGTCTGTTTGTTTGTTTGCCTGTCTGTCTGTTTGTTTCTTGTTTGTTTGTTTGTTTGTCTGCCTGTAGGTTTGTTTGTTTGTTGATTTGTCTGTCTGTTTGTTTTTTGTTTTGTTTGTTCATATGTCTGTCTGTCTTTTTGTTTGTTTCTCGGTTTGTTTGTTTGTCTATCGGTTAGATTATTTGTCTGTTTGTCTGTTGGTTTGTCTGTAAGTCTGTCTGTTTCTTTGTTTGTTGGTTTGCTTGTCTGTCTGTTTCTTTGTTTGCTGGTTTGTTTGTTTGTCTGTATTTCTGTTTGTCTGTTTCTTTTTATGTCCGTTCATTTGTTTTTGGTTTGTTTGTTCGTCTGTCTGTCTGCCTTTTTTGTTTGTCGATTTGTTTATTTGTCTGTCTGTTTGTCACTTTGGTTGTTTGTTAGTCTCTCTGTCTGTCGGTTTGTTTATTTGTCTGGTTGTCTGTATTTCTGTCTGTCTGCTTGTTTCTCGGTTTGTTTGTTTGTTTTTCTGTCTGTCTGTTTCTTTTCCGTTTATTTGTCTGTTAGTTTATTTGTTTCTCTGTCTGTTTATTTGTTTGTTGGTTTGTTTATTTGTATTAGCTTCAAGAAACGGCAATAAGCTATATTTTTCGTTTAAAGAGGGAAATTATCGGCAGCATGGGGAATTTCTTGGGTGCATTTGTGATAAGAGCCGTTGTTTGGGGCGGAGTCTAGACGCTAGTTTTAAAATATGTAATTGTTGAAAAATTGTGTCGAGTCATTTCAAATTTTATGACAATCGGATGTATAGTTTAATTACAGGGACAATGAAAAGTATTCCGTTACATTATGGCCAACGGGGAAAATAATTTCAAGTGCATTTTTACGATGCTATATTCTTTCGAACATAATGAAATTGATACGCAGAAGAATATATTAAAATATACATTCTGTACAATGTGCGACAAAGAATATTTGTTATTAATTTAAAAGGCCACACAAAAGTATTCCATTGAATAATGGTATAGGGGGAAAAATGGTTTGGGGCGCGTTTTAATTCTATTAATCTATTTCACATTTTTTGAAATTGATATACGTTGCTGAGAATTACTACCAGTTACTTTCTGTATAATAGAAAGCAGATAGTATTTACAGGGATGCAGATAAGATTTCGGCTATTATACGGTATTCGAAGTACTGCATACTGTTACACCAAGATCTAAATATTTATAAAACTTCGTTATAGTTTGAATTTCCATCTTTTTTTTTTCTTTAAACTCAATCCTGTTTTTCTATGTAAAGATAGAAATTTATAATCGATTTTTAACCCACTTTCTGACAGGAAAGAACTATAAAAATTTTGTTCACAAGTATGTTTCCGATGACAATACAACATTTTAACATTATTTTAAATTATAAAGTTATTTTAAGACTTTTTTTCTACAAGCCCACCACAGACAATAAATCGGTCAATATTCTTCATACACTGTAAAAAAAAAAAAAAATCCTTTAAATTTACGGCAAAAACTGCTGGCAGCAATGTTGATATCAGTTTTTGACGTAAAAATAGCAGTAAAATTATAGGAAATTTTTTTTTTAATCACATCTAATTTTACTGCAGTTTTTACGGCAAAAATTGCTGGCAATATTGCTACCAACAGTCTTTGCCGCAAATTTAACGTATTTTTTTCTACAGTGTATAACATACAATTAATTTTATGGCGGTTGAAATAATAATGGATTTAGTGAAGCGCCAGTAAACCATCCCCAAAATATACCAAATGACTAATAAATTGCAACCATGAAGCTTTTTAAATGCTGAATTGTAGAAAATAAATCAGAAATAGAAAATGAAGAGTGTAATATACAAAGGTGTGGAAATTATTAAAATAATTGTGATTTTTTTTCAGTTTTTCTTGATTAATATTGTATATACTTGCAATGTTTCATGAAAGGTAATTTAATTTGTTGATCTAGTCAGTTTTTCACTCCTGTTTTGGGGATATAATTTTGTTGAATATTGCCAGTTCTTAAAAAGAAAAATATTTGATCCAAAGTAGTCAAATTGTTTGCATTGCATTAAAAAAAAAAAAAAAAAAAAAAAAAGATTAAAAAACGAATTTAAAATAAAATTTCAAAATCGTCTGCTTGCTAGACTAGTATTTGCTTTATATTCTTGAGATGGCATTAGCATTATTCTATTCTTAAAACAAATCTTTCTGCTGTTTTGTTTAGTTTATACTATTTGGTAGCTTTTTTTTTTTCGATTGCCAAAGAATTATTGTGTGATTATGAATAAAGAAAGTGATATTTCATCTAGAAAAAAAGCTGTAGTAATGTGTCTCATCCAAGAAAATACTTATACTCCCCATGAAATCGCTAAAAAAGCAAAAATTTGCAAGCGTGTGTGTATAGAATAAAAAGATCTTTGTAATCCAAATGTGAATATGAAAATTCTAGAGTAGGAAGATGCGAACGAAAAAGTAAAGTTACGGCTAGAATAGAAAGGAAATTAATTAAAATTGCTAAAGCTAACAAAAGAGCAACTAATTATGAACTAAAAATTGCTTGGCAAGAGTATGGAGTAAAGGTATGTGATTCTTCTATCTATAGAAAACTTATGTCAAGTGGTCTCAGTGTTCATCGTTCTCGAAAAAAGGAAAAATCACATCTGCTATATCAAAGGAGGGACTTGTTTGCGCAAAATGTGTGCAAGAACAATTCGGAAATGACTGGAGCAAGGTGAGAAATATTAATTTTATCTTAATTAATCAGTTGAACTTACAAGGAAGGTCTCCATATGGGCATGCTCAGAAAAATCTGAAAGAATTACAGAATGTTCTTCTCATATAGTTATATATGTTTATAAAAAAAAAAATCGGCGGAACCTCCTTATAACGTCCGTAAAAAAATAATAAAAATTTCGCTTATTTGGTGATTTATCTCCGGTTGGCGAAAAAACGAAATTTTGAAAAATACGCTTTTACGCTTTGAATGCTTTTTAAAGAAAAAAATTTCTATGTTCAATTTATTTAAATAAGTTTAGTTTAAGTAATTTTAGTTTTGCATTTTTACTTTACTTTAAGTGATTTTTGTCATATACGTTTATATGTACTTATAACAAAATGAAATTAATATATTTTATCATTTAAAACATAATTTAAATTGATTAAAATTGTTCCAAATTGAAAAATACACTGTTAAAAATCTGCTTACTTGTATAGAAAACGGTTACTTGGCCGTGAAATGGAGCTTTCTCATTGGTTGGAATAGAGATATTATATACAAGCGGTGGAGTGCGTTGCTACAAAATGCAGCAGATTTTTAACAGTGTATGACACGGTCAATTCACCGTGCTATGGAGAATTCTCATTGGTCAGAAGAGAGATATTCTATAAAAGTAGTGGAGTGACGTTGCAGTAAATGCTGCAGATTTTTAACAGTGAAGTCAATTAAAATCAATTTTCAGATTCGTTAAAATCGTCTGCTTTTGGCGAGGAAAGGCACTGCTCGCCAAATCCCGCGTCGCTTTCAGCTTTTCACGCCAATTATGCCAAACTATTTTATTTTTTTACATATCTAATAATGTAATTCCGCCGCTAATTTTCACTGATCCTTTATTACCTACATGAGTAGTTTAATTCGTATTTTTTTCGAAAAATTCTGAGTATGCCCCCAATTGAGACCTTCCTTGTTAGTAAGTTGTTCATTTCTTTTCTTGAAATCACATTTTTCGCATTACTGACTAAAAATACGGAACTGTTTATAAGTTTGATTAAATATTTCTTTACAAATTACATACCTTAAGAAATTTTTTTATCGTTTAAGTATGTTTTTCTCATGAATCAATGTTTACGATAACAAAAGAAAACAGACAAAATTTCCGGAGAAATACTAGTTACGGATTTCACCCAAATTGCGTAGCACAAACGATTAAAGATCCTACTAAAGCAATGGTTGGAACATGATGTCTTCTCAAGGTACTGGACGTTTATACATTGCAGAAGGCATAATAGACCAGTATCAGTATAAACAAGTAAGAAAAATCATGCGTTAAGCATAGATTGTGAAACACTTTCCAACACTTCCTGAAATCTTTAAAAAAAACTTCGTTATTTAGATAAATAAGGTGTTACTGCGTCCATACCCAAATATATATTTCAACACTTTTGAATAGACCTGTATTTGATCTGCCGGTTGATATAGATACTATATAATGCGGAAGTTTAGTTTAGCAAGAAAATGCCTAACAGATTGAAATTTCTCTTTCAGCAATTTGTACAATTTATGGAAAAATACTTCAATACTTTTGTTCTGCCCTATAGTTTATTTAGTACCTTTATTACACGCCAGTATTTTGTTAAAATTTAGTTCAAACAAAAACACTTTTAAAACTACTTAAATCACATTTCCAGAAATTATCATCCACGGGTGACCATGTAGATAATTCTTTACGTGACCCTGTATATCATTTTATTTATACTCTACAAACATTTCTAAGTAAACTGAAAGCAGTTCAATGTAAAAATGCATCACTTATTTAAAAACCACCTTTAAGTAAATTACCGTCATATTCAGTAAGGTTTGCAAGCTCTTTTGTATAATTCTGTATATCAACTATAGCGTCCATACACACAATATAATATGCAAATATTTAGTAAAACTTAAAAGCGAATATCGCAATTGAAAATACATTTCATCCATCTCAGCAGCGTACATAAATTTTATGATACTTGAAATCGTTTAACATAGTTAAAATATGTCGCAAACAATTCCCCCCTTTTATTATTGTGTAATGGAATTCTTTTGAGTGGCCCTATAAATGAATAATAACTATTATTTTCGCTGCATATTTTACACTATGCATAGTTTAGTGCACTTTGCGAATCCATATAAACTGGAATATGTTTTACCAGGTGTAATATCTTTAAACTTCATTTGAAACGATTTTTCTCATAGGCCGCAATGTATCGGAAAACTTTTGACTATCCCTGTAAATAAACTACGCATGGTAGAAACTTCATTTTCAATAGGGTTTGTGCTAGGTTAAACATCAATAACTTATAAAAATTTCATAACAATCCGAGTATATTTATGGGAATTAGAGCGCGGACAGACGACCACACGGCCAGACAAACCGAATGCATAAACACTTTTTAACAAAGACTAATTCCACAATTAGAAGACTGTTTTCCAAATGAAGATTTCATTTTCAAGTATGATGGAGCTACATCCTCTAAAATTTCATCTGTGACTAAATTTCTGGATAAAACAAATATAAGAACTCTTCGATAGCCTAAAACAGTCCAAATATTAATCTCACAAAGAATCTTTGGGCCATTGTAAAGAAAAATTGTAGAAATGCATCATCACAAACAAGAATGATCTGATAGAAAGACTCATTGGAATTTGGCACCATGACAACGAAATACAAATGAATTGCTAAAAATTCATACAACCTCAGTCAAACTATATCGAATCTTTAATAAAAAACAAGGGAATAGACACTGAATGTTGTATGCATCATTGTTTTTAAAAAAAATTATTATTTCTGTTATATAACAATATTTTATTGTAAATTTCACAAATATTCTAATAATTTTCACACCTCTGTATGTATTTTATAGTACGCTTTTATCAATGAATAGTTTTATATGAATTACTTTACGATGATGCGGCGAAAAATCAATTTTGAAATCCTACAAAGAGAGTTGCGATGTTCCCGATTTTCTTTCCCGTTGTTCTATTTTAATGTAGACACAGAAGGAAATTATGTTCTGTTTTGGCATAGATGTCATATATGCACCAAATCTACTCATTTGTCTTGCTTGCGTGGTATTCAAAATTACCAAGCTTTAAAACATACCACATAACATATAGTAAAAACATACCATATAACACCATATAAGTATGAAGATGGTTTGATATTATATCCCTGAGTCTAAAACATACTTACAGAAAATCACCATTATGTTTAACTTATTGAATATTTACAGACAGTAAAAAGATTTACTTTGTAATAAAAAAAATTGTAATATTTTGCTGTGCCAGTTTTTTATACCTTTTGCGAGCCTTATGGTCACGCGTCCGCTTGAGCATAAGTAGTTCGTTGGGTGTAGTTTAAATAAGAGTTTAAATAAGAAAGCTTAAGGTATTCTTCCGAAAAGATTTCGGAAAAAAGTTTTTTTATTCAGAATACGATGATGAAACAAGTTAATGTTATAGAAATTAACCAAATCGCGTCTCAAATTTGGAAAAAAAAAAAAAAAAAAAAAAAAAAAAAAAAAAAAAAGACAGAACCGATTCGGATTAACGGGGTCCGAATTAGCGGGGTTCTACTGTAAAAAAGAAAGGAAAATGTTCAATGTTAAAATAATTTGGAAGTAATTAACTTAGGATTAAGGCGAAGGTTTTTTATTATTACATATATATATCGTGAAAAATTACCTTTTTTTTAAAAGACTATATATTTTCTGACCAATGAGAGCGCTCCATAGATGTTTATGTGGCGTTCTCATTTGTCAGAAAATTGATAGTCTTTAAAATCAGAACTAATTTTTCCCGATATTTTTAACAGTGTTCTAATTCTTATACACAAAAGGAAACCAATTTTTAATCGCATATAACTCGTCCCTCAATCGATTAAATTAGTTCAATTATTTGGTTATATTCAGTCTATAAAAAAAGTCTATAAAAATAAAATAAAATAAAAAAATAATAAACTGCGGACATCCACTGCCCAAAGCAAAATGTTTGAATGTTTCCCATTAAACTGATAAAAATCAAAACGTGGCTTACGTAATAACAGAGTCATACATTACGTAGCCATGCATTAAACATTAATATTCCTGGACCAATCAGGAAACGAATAAAATGCGGACGTCACAAGGATTCAGATGTGCCTCTGATATCTTTATTCTCGAATGAGAGCAACAACCATTTTCCGAATGGTTAATAATTATTACCATTGCATTTAAATATAATTTAAGTTTTTAGATCCAGTAATATCATAGAAATCGCATTTTTTAAAAAAATTTTTCGCTTGCACACTTTTATACACATATTCCTTTTTTTTTAAATTCTTTTGTTGCAAGTATTTATGTCTTAAAAGTAACACAGTAACAGCCATATCAAATTTCAAGTTTCCATCCCTAATAGTTCAAAATAAACTGCAATTTAAAACTTTTCTAATCATTTTACCGTTCTACTTGTCAAAGTTTTCAGAAATCGTTCTTAAACAGCTTTTACATTGTAATACGTAGTAATCACCATGTAAAATTTCAAGCTTTTAACCACAGCAGTACCATAGAAATCACATTTTTAGAGCTTTTTAACACTTTCAAACATATTTGAAAAGTGTTTATGAATTCAAAAGTGGTTATGAATTTTGTCTACCGTCTGTCTGTCTGTTCGTATTCTATCTCGCGTAAATATGCTCTGATCGTCATACAACTGATATATGTTCTAAGGTTTACTACCTCATGTATGGTATTGAAATGTGTAGAATTTATAGTTCGTCTACAGAGACACTCAAAAGAGTTCTGTTATATTCCGGTCTATGGAAAAAAGTAGTTTGCGGTGCATTTAAATGATATTATGCTATTTCATATATGTTGAAATTGATTAATGTAAGTCACTGAAGTGCACAGAGAAGCTTATAAAACAGGGTGTACAACGAATTTGTCATTCCTTTACAGGGACACACGAAAGAATCTCGCAGCAGTACTGTGTATTAACATTAATTTCTGACATGCGTTTTCAGTTGTGACACACTTTTTTAAATTCAAGCAACTCTTTGCTTTCTCTTGGTGTGAATAAATTCTATCGATCATATACAAAGTAGCACAAAAGATCTGTAGTTTTTCGTTTATTGACAGAAATTGCTCACGGAGAATTTTCAACGGTACTATGCTTTTCTTATCTGAACTGCAATTTAGCATACTATGTAGTACATTTGAAAAATCTATATATAAAATACAGAGCTGCATAAAAGTAATCCGATATTTTCCGGACTATTGATGGTAAATCCTCTAACTTAGGGATGCACAACCTGTGGCCCGCGGGCCAAAAGTGGCCCGCGAGTTTCGTCAGTTTACAACTTGAAACAATTGCAATTTTTGTGCATATGTCGGAGGAAAAAATCGTAAATTTCGTCAATTTACCGCGGAAAAATATAAAATTTCATCATTTAAGAGCCGCAAATTTCGTTGATCGGCACGGAAAAATTGCGAATTTCATTGATCAAGTGCAGAAAAAAAGCTAATTTTGTCGATGAGGCTCGGAAAAATCACAAATTTTGCTCATCAGATATGAAAAAAATCACGAATTTTTGCCATGAGGCTCGAGGAAAAAAAATTTTCCCGATCGGGCACGGAAAGATCGCGAGTTTTGTCGATTAGGCATAGAAAGATCGCGAATGTTGTCGGTCGGACGCGAAAAATCGCACATATTGTTGATAGAGAAAGAAAAAAAATGGTAATTTTGTTGATAATGCTTGAAAAATTGTAAATTAAATTCATCAGTTGCAAAAAAAAGCATGTTTTCTCCGTTTATCACGTGAAAAAAACGTGAATTTCGTTGATCGGGCACGAAAAAAAATCACAAATTTTGTCGATAAAGGACGAAAAAAAACGCAAATTTCATTGATAAGGCACAGCAAAATCGCGAATTTAGCGATGACGCGCGGTAAAATTTGAAAATTTCATTGATCGGCTGCAAAAAAATTGTAAATTTCGTCAATTTATCAGGAGAAAAAATTGCGAGAGTCATCTTGCCTCATAAAAAATGCAAAATTAGTCAGAGTCAAAATTGCGAATTTCGTTGATAAGGCGCAGGAAATTGTGTATTTCGTGAATTAAGAGCGGAAAAAGCGCACATTTTGTCAATCGTAGACCGAAAAATCGCGAGTTTTACCGATCGGATTCCGAAAAATCCGAAATTTCTTTAATTGGTGACAAGAATATTGCGAATTTTGTCTATCACACGCAGAAAAATTGATAATTACGTGGACCAGGCTATAATAAAATCGCGAATTTCGTCGATTGGGTGCGCAAAAAACGTGAAATTTGTCGATCATGTGAAAAAAAAATCGCGAATTTCGTAGATTGGATTTTTATAAATCGCGAATTTCGTCGATCGACTTTGAAAAATCGCGAATTTTGTAGATCGCCTATGTAATTGCGAATTACGTCGAACGGCTTCGCAAAAATCGCGAATTTTTTCGATCAGCGGCGGAAAAATCTCGAGTTCTGTCGATCAGACGCGAGGAAAATATAAATTTCATTGATTATTCGAGGAAAAATATCGATTTTCGTCGATTAGCTTTGTAAAAACCGCAAATAACGTCGATCGGCTTCGTAAAAATAGTGAATTTTCACGATCGGCTTCTTAAAATTTGAGAATCTTGTTGATCAGGAGCGAAACGATCATGAATCTTTTCGATAGACTTTGTAAAAATTGTGTTTTTTGTCGATCAGACTCGGAAAAATTGTGAATTTCGTCGATCAAGCGCAGTAAAATTACAAATTTCGCTAATTGGCTTTGGAAATGTCGCGAATTTCCTCGGTCAAGCGTGGAAAATCGCCAATTTCGTCTACCATGCGAAGGAAAATCACTAAATTTGCCGAAAATGTTCGTAAAAATTGTGAATTTCGTTTATCAGGCGCGGAAAAATCGCGAGTTTCGTCGATCATGCGAAGGAAAATCGCGAGTGTCATCGATCTGCTTCATAAAAATCGCTATTTTTTGACAAGGATCGGAAAAAACGCAAATTTTGCCGTTCTTGCGAAGGAAAATCGCAAATTCGGCCGATAATGCGAAGGAAAATCAGGAATGTTATCGATCGGCTTCATAAAAATCGTGATATTCATCAATCGACATCATAAAAATCACGAATTTTGTTAGTTGCGTTTAGAAAAATCGCAAATTTCGTCGATCATGCTCGGAAAATTGAAAATATCGTCGACTAGGCGCCGAAAATTTTAAAATATCGTCGATTAGGTGCCAAAAAATTTAAAATATCGTCGATTAGGTGCCGAAAAAATCGGAAATATCGTTGATTATGCTCTGAAAAATTGAGAATTTTGTCAATCAGGTGAGGAAAAATCGCAAGTTTCGTCGATCGGCTTTTTAAAAATCACAAATTTCTTCGGTCGGCTTCGTAAAAATCGTGAATTTTGTTGATGTCAATTGAATCAAAAATATCGTCGATTATGCACTGAAAAATTGAGAATTTTGCCGATCATGTGCAAAAAAATCGAGAATTTTGTCGATTCTGTGAGGAAAAATCTCAAGTTACGTCGATCGGCTTTTTAAAAATCGCGAATTTCTTTGATCGGCTTCGTAAAAATCGTGAATTTTGTTGACTAGGTGCAGAAAAATCGTCAATTTTCACGATCGGTTTCATAAGAATTGCGAATTTTGTTGATGATGCGAGGACAGATCGTGAATTTTCTCAATCAGTTTCGAAAAAATTGCGAATTTTGTCGATCGGTTTCATAAAAAGTGCAAATTTTGTCGATCAGGTGTGAAAGAATTACACATTTCATTAATCGAGAGAAGAAAATCTGGAATTTCATTGATTAAGCGTGGAAAAATCTTGTTAATCGACTCCTTCTTTCCCCTTCGTTTATAAAGTTCGAATTTTTTTCGGCACCAACCATTTATGCTTGTTTTTAGCATTTTAATAAAACAAAACTTACTCTCCTGAATAAAGTCAAGGAATATTTTTACATCTTGAAAATAATCCTTGCTATCTCTGTTATATACAAAAACATAAGAATTGTTGATATATCTTTACCAACAGATTTGGATATTTTGACTGGCTAAGAGAACTCAAAATGTAACCCCCCCCCCCGCTTTCCCCTCTGAAACCATATTTTTTTAAATCCGATTATAGGCCACAGATCAATCACCTCCTCTAAATCGAATTCTCTCCATGTTATTAATGTGGCCCTCGAAGACCCAGACATATTTGTATGTGGCCCTTCTGTTAAAAAGGTTGTGCACCCCTACTCTAACTACATTTTAGGGTTTCGTTTATCTGACGAACTCCTATTCGTCTCTGTCCTATGTCTGTCTGTCACACAGTCCGAACACAAAAACTTTATAAGTCAGATATATTTCAAATTTTGTGTATTTACAGCTGAATACCTCTTGTCACACAACAAATCATAAAATTTAGAAAAATACTATTATTTTAATTATAATATATATTTCAATATCATCAATTCATTTTTTTGTTGTTATTTTTATTTCTAATTGTTACACGCAAGCTTAAATAGATATAAAAATTGTTATGCATGTGACATAAATTAATGGATTAAATAAATCACGTGAAAAACGCGCTTATTTGTTTTTATTTCATCATATTACATCATATTTATCATCTATTTTGACACGCGTAGTGAATTATTTTTTTTATTTATTAAATTTCTATTCATTTAAATTACTAGCCGCCTCTGGTGACTAGTTATATAGTCAATTGGGGTTAAACACTTTTACGAAGTCAACTGGTTGATATTAAACGAAACCCTGTGTGCGATCTGTGATCACACTTACGCACTTCTTTAAATACATTACGTGTTTTCCAAATTATTTAATAAGATATGCATAATTATTTATGCCTTATGAAGTTTTATTAAAGTATTCTGGAACTGTTAGAAAATGTTTAATAATCTGTGCTTGATGCGTAATTTTATATTTTTGTTTTTACCTGCACTTTTTTACTTTCCGAATATCTTAGAAATTGTTCTTCTGCTAATATTTATTATTATTATTAAAATCCGGGTTGAAAACGCGCACAATTATTCTGTTTTTCTTTCCTAATTAAAGCATGAGAAGGGTACAAACCGGAGAAAAGACCGAGGCCTAAGAATACCCCAAGAAATATTATTTAGCGTAGACATGAAAGCTGCAAAAAAGTCAACATGTTAAACACACAAACATTTACCTCTGTAATTGCTACAGTTGAAGGGGGGTGGATGTGTATTTAAGATTTCAAATAAGCAAGGAAGAAACAGAAGAAGGGGGAAGATTTATTGAGAGAAAATAGAGGTTAAGGAAGAAGGAACTTGGGTTATTATTTATTGAGAAAAAGGTAACGTAAAAAAAAGAATATTATTTATTAATAAATGGGTAAAGTTAAAGAAAAAAGAATTAGCATGTTATTTATTAAGAAAAAGGTAAAGTTAAAAAAAGAAAAGGGGAAGGAGTAGCATATTTTAACCGTATTTAAGTTAGAGAGGTAAAAATAGTATTTTATAAAAATGTACTCTTTTATAAGCATTTAAAGCTTATTTTGAAAATCTCACTCCTCATTTCTGCATTGCACTTTATGATTTAAAAAAAAAAGACTTTTAGACCAAGAAGCGTCAGCACAGCACCTCATTGAGCTCCTGGCTGAAATTCCAGAATGAGTTAAAACTCGACTCGCACATTAAAACGCAATCGGTCTGCCAACTCATATCTTGGTAAAAAAAACAACTGAAAACCCGATTTTAATGCTTTACTCATTTGTTTAATATTGTGTTTTCCTGCACCCAATTTTCCATCTTTTCATACTTCAAATGAAGAAGAACACAATGGCAATCCTACTGCAATTTATACTGAGAAGATATCCCAATCTATGCATTATCTTAGATCATAGACTTTCAGACTAATAAAACTGACTTTGACCTACTTCAGGATCAGTGACTTCAAAATGTCAATCAAAATGTCTTTCAAAAGCCTTTTTTAAAGAGGCTACTTTAGTCACCTGAAAAGGCCCACTCGCAAATGATAATCTTATGGAAGAAATTTAAGCTATCTCATTCGCATTTCTGTATTTTTAAACAATTCTTTTTGCATAGTCTAGCTGTACAAATGACTTTTTTTATTTGTTTCCAGATACTTTTAATGAGGACACTTTCATTTTCGGAACCGACTTCAAAAATAAAAGCGTCTCTTAAAAAACCTGGAAAAAAAAAATGAAAAAGTAAAAAAAGGCTGATATAGAAATCAATCCCTCAAGAAAGGTCTCCATACTGAGCACATTCAGAATACAGTAAAGCATCGTTTATACGAAGATCACTTATACGACGTTTACATTTATACGACGTTTTAATGTGGTCCCGATTCATCCCTATTCATTTTAATGTAAAAATATATCTTTTATACGACGCTCAAAATCGATTATACGTCGATTTTTCGATTTTGTATAGGTTTATTTTTGTTCATTTTTCTTGTGTATTTTACAAACGAGAGGAAGTTGGCAGCTATGAATGACATCAAAGAGCGTGTTTAAATGCACTCCACATTATAAAAATGTGGGCTGGTGTTCGATTAATCTGAAAAATCAGCTTACGTGTAACAGATTACACTGGGAGGGGTCATTCTTTTTTCGGGGATGGTCAGCTTTCCCGACCTGTTTAAAGTTGCAAACAGACTATCTTTCTAACTATTATCAGTATTGGCGAATTTTAGTTGGCCACGCGGGTTTTGATCTTTAACTTTAAATGGAAAGAAAATGATGTGCTGCAAATGAGGAACCTTTCGGTGAAACATGAATAAAGGTACGCATATTTAAATTGCTTTCTAATCCCTCCCCCTTGTTTTTAAAATTATATATTTATATTGGTTTGTTTAATTTAAAAATTTATACATACTATCACGTTAAACATTAAAATTAAGTGAAAACAAAATTAATTCTAGTTTTGGAAGTGAAAATCGATTATACGTCGTTATCGTTTATACGACGTTTTTCCGTAGTCCCTTCGGCGTCGTATAAACGATGCTCCACTGTATCCACTGTATTTTGAAAAAAAAAAAAAATTATGTATGTAACAAAGGATCAGTCAAATTTAGAGGCGGAATAACAGCAGAAAGTCTGAAAAAAAGAAAGGGGGGAAAAAAACCTTCCAAATTTTTCGCGTGAAAAGACGAAAGCGTTACGCGATTTGGCGAGCAGCACTTTCCATCTCCAAAAGTAAACGGTTTTAATGTCATTGAAAATTGTTTGTTAATAGATTTTTATAATGTGTGTAAATGGTGTTTAAGGAATTTAAACTTAAATAATGAGAGAGCTTAATACATATACATATATATATATATATATATATACGCATCGTTCATCACTAAAAAAATATTTTCATATATATATATATATAATTCATATTTAATTTTTCTTCATGCATTTAAACGTATTTAAAAATAAAAACCAGGTGAAGAATGCTACAGTTATACATTTCAATATATAAGAAGTTGTTTCCACAGCAACAAAATTGAATCGACAATGCTCAATTGAACTTAATTTTGAGCTAGAGAGATTTTTAATTAATTTAAATTTTGAATTTCGTTTCAAATTGCAAATTTTGATGGATAAATTTTAATATAAGTACATATAAATATCGATATGAAAAATAAAGTATTGTTAAAACAAAGTAAAACTGACAAAACTAAAGTTATTTAAATGAAATTTATTTAAACAAGTTCAACTTGAAACATATTTTTCTTTAAAATGTATTTGACATAAAAAAGGTATTTTTTGAAATTGTATTCCATCGTCATCCAATGTAAAGTTACCAAATAACGAAATTTTTGTTATTTTTTCACGGACGCTCTATCGAGGTTCCAACGAAAACTTTTTTGTAAATATATATATCCTCATGAGAAGAATATTTTGTATTTTTTTTTCAGAATTTTCGCAGTATGGCCGTATGGAGACCTTCCTTGTCAACTATCCAATGAAGAAAAAAAAATCATTTAAAAATATTAAAATGCAAACTAGGTAACTTTAACATTTCCCCCCATAGGATTAGCATTAGGGAGCGTGTCTTTCCAGGTGACTGAAGTAGCTTCTTCATGTTTTTAAATTGATAAAAATTAATACACTTTTAATCACTACATATTACATTTTACACAATAAAGCGTGTGTAAAGATAGCATGTGTTTAATGCAAAATTTGCTGAAATGAAAAATTTCATAGCCTCTGCGAAATGACACATTTTAAACGATTAAAATCATGAAATATATTTCTAATTCCTTTTAAATTTCAACTTAGCAAGTTTCATTACATTCTTCTAAACTTTTGTAATTGAATTGGAAATTTTCTAGAAATTTTGGATAAGACTGCAACCCCATCAATCTAGTCTTTGGATAAGCTATTGCGTGAATGTATTCGAAACTCTCCCTTTTTTTTATCCTTAAAAAATATTTTGTCTCGAATTCTCACAGACTGTTGCCTTTTAGGTGCGTTCGTAATTACGTAAATAACACCTATAGTCGTCGATCAGACTGTCTGCCCTTCTATCCGTCCGCATATAGCAGAGCAAAAACTACCCAACCGAATCGATTGAAATTTAAAATATGTAAGTGTTGCATAATTTTGTCGAGTCGTTTCAAATTTTATGAAAATCGGATGCATAGTTTAATTACCCGGACAATCAAAAATATTCCGTTACATAGCGGCCAATGGGAAAAAGTAGTTTTAAGTGCATTTTAATGGCGCTACACTCTTTCGAACATAATACAATTGATATGCATCTATGAAGTATGTACTACAATATACATTCTGCATAACCTGTTGTGCAAGGAATTTTTGCTATTCATTTACGGAGCCACACAAAAGTGTTTCATTACATAATGGTATAGGTGGAAAAATTATTTGGGGCGCGTTTTAATTATATTAAACTATTTCATATTTTATGAAAGTGATTTACGTTGTGGAAGTTTACTACAAGTTACATTCTGTATAAGGGTGATTCTACGATAAGAGGTTCAAAAACATGGAGAATTCGGCCAAAAAGAAAAGTTTGAGTTTGATCAAAAACCTTTAAATTATGATTTTTGTCCCGTTTATTTACTTTTTCATATAAGGGCAAGTTATTTTATACATATTTTATAACTTTTTCTGGTTAGTGACTCGCTCCCCTGGCAGTTATCGTGCCAGGGGAAATACGGCAGGGGAGAGACATTTTCGTGTAAATTCAAACTTTTTAACTGACTGAATTAGTTTTTCGGTTAATTGTGTATTTCACTTTAAGTATTACCGTATTGTTTAATTAGGGCAGTAAATGCAATTGAATTAAATGAATATTATAAGTTTTATGACTTACCAGGGGAGATACATGATCACTGTGCGAAACCACTACAAAACACGGTCGCGTCGCAACAACTAAAAATGGCGACGCTTAAATGGCTTGCGCGTTTAGTATTGCTAACTTCAAGCCAATAGATGTCCTTAAGCACTACTTCCAATATAGCCATCCTTGAATTTATATTTGTTTCAGCAGAACGAAATTTGACAGGGGAGAGACACAAAAAAAGCGGTACAAAAGTTTATTTAAAAAATTATTTGAAATTAACAAAAATATTTTATTTTTATTTTATAATACGTAAGTATAATTACTTAAATTCCAATTAAACATACTTTAGCTAAGCATCTGGCGGAAAAAATAGATGTATTGTTTGAAAGTTAAATTGAAACCGGCAAGGGGACATGCCAGGGGAGGGGACTTTTTAGACTTTGTAAGAAATTTCAGAAAAATGTGTTTAAATTAGGCATTCAATCGTGATGTTATTTAATAAAGTATATTAAGATGATGCGATTCATTGCAAAAAATAGCAACATATAGAATAAAAAATTTGTTTTAAACGGATTGCCGTACAAATTACCTCTTATCGTAGAATCACCCATAATAGAAAACAGGTAGTATTTACAGGGACGCACAAACATTTCGGCTACTGCATCTGAAATATTGTATACTGTTACACCAAGATCTGAATATTTTAAAAACTTCGTTATAGTACAAACGCACCTCATTTGCTACGCTTGAAACGCTATTTCCGGCTTGTTTTAATTTTTATAATTTAACTTGTAATTTTCAGTTTAACTACAAACACTATCAAAATTTTGTTTCACTTGGAACTTTAGTACTATCACCAGATACTTTTGATTTGGTGAATTTTAACTGTATATTTTATTTTGTTCCCGTGCAAAACTTTAATACTGAAACACTATCTTGTAAATTAATCGCGCCTTTTATTCATCTAGCGGTCTCACAGATTCTTAGTAGTTATATGACAAATTCTGTCACATCAGTTAAAGGTTGAGGCTCCTCTCGCTGGCCGACGAAGCGCTTTTTTTTTGCATTGGATAGCTCAGGTACATACACACATTGCTCTTTTTATACTTTTTCGATTTTAGTTGCAGATATTTTTTAAAAAGGAACTTTCACTTTCGAAACCGGTTTTGAATGTGAAACTAACTTTACAAAAAATATCTGCATTCAAAATCGAAAAAATAAAATGGTACGATTTCGGTATGCACCTCAGCAATTCAATGCTAAAAAAAAATATTTAAAAATGTCAAAATACAAACCATACATTAGAAAATAACCTCCTCATAAGAATAGCATTAGCTCGCGAGTACTTCGTCGGCCAGGGACAAGAGCCTTAAACTAAAATACAGAGTATTCGCATCACTATTGTTTATTTTTTTCCATCTTGTCAAGGACCTAATCATCCATGTCATATTTTGATGAACTGATTTACCCAGCCCTTGTGTGTTTCATGTGTGAAAGTTAGTACCATGCATCTCCGAATGACAAAACCATATGAAATATTTGGCATCAGTGCTTACTAAAATACTCACTGTCTCACTTTTTTGATCGCTAAAAAATATTTTGTTTCGAATTCTCACAGACAGCTGGTTTATTTCGTTTTTATAGTTAAACTTGTAATTTTCAGTTTAACTACAAAAATTGCCAAAATTTTGTTTTATTCGGAACTTTAGCATTATCAATCACCATAGGCTTTTGAATTTGGTGGATTTTAATTATAACAGTCCTATACAAAAGTTTAGTATTAAAACAATAAATATTTTATGAGTTAATCGCGCCTTTTATTCATCTTTCGATAGAGCGGTCTCACAGACTGCTTCACAGTAGTTTTTGACATATTCTGACACATCAATTAAAGGTTAATGAGAGTCTTCACTCCCTTGAAAACTCCGGTTCCATAATGTTAAACCAATTCGCAGTTTAATTTCAAATTACTCGTTTAAATTTAAATATTTTTAAACTTTTTTTTTTTTTTTTTTTTTTTTTTTTTGCATAGCATAGCTGCACTTGATCTAGTATGATTGTTTTTTTACTTTTGCGACTTTGGTTGCAGATTTTTTTTTTTTTTAAAAAGGTTTCAAAATCAATTCCGAAAGAGAAAGTACCGTAATTTCCGGCGTATAATTCGCGGATCAAACAATCATTTTTCGACCCAGAAATTTTTTTAAATAAAATGTAACTTTTAAATCGCGATAAGTATTTGGCTTCAATTACTGCTTAAAATTTCTGGTTCGAAAAAAATTGTTTGATCCGGGGATTATACGCCGGAAATTACGGTACCTTAAAAAAAAAAAAAAAAAAAAAAAAAAAAAAAAAAATCGAAAAAGTGAAAAACAGTCATACTAAAGATCAAACTCAGTTATCCTATGCAAAAGGATTTTTTTTTTTTAAATATTTAAATTTAAATGAGAAATTCGAAATTAACCTGCACATTGGTTTAACATTACGGAGCGGTAGTTTTCAAGTGGGTGAAAACTCCCCTTAAGCTAAAATACAGAGCATTCGCATCACTCTGTTTATTTTTTCCACTCTGTCAAGGATCTAATCATCCATGTCATGTTTTGATGAACCGAATTACCAAGCCCATATGTGTTTCATGTGTGAAAAACACTGCATGTATCTCCGGATGAGAAAACCATATGGAAGAAAAAGCAGCATCAAATGCTTACTAAAATTCATGAATGAAAGTTGTAACGTAGATCCTTCTACGACCCGCCAGCCAATCGAAATCGAGACTCTTCATCGCCCACCCCCCTCTCACCATCCACTTCTCGGACTTGTTTCCACACCACCATCTTCTCCCCTTGCTAAGAAAACTCTCCTTTTCTCTCGTTTATTTCATCTGTGCCCCCCATCTTTTGCGGACAGTTTTTTTCCCAGTAGCAACCTTTTATTTCCAAACACGAAAAATGACATCTGGAAATCAGCTAAAACTATCCCATTCCATTCATCCGTATAATGTAGCCGTGACTGTTTAAAACTTCTTATGTAATTCGTCGTTGTTGTAGATTTATTTATTTATTTAAGATTTTACAAAAATATTATGAATTACCTATTTTACAATCATTTCATCCCATCCTTGTGTTTGTTTAAATAATTCGATATATATATATATATTTTTTTTTTACATAATGGATAATCAACTGGAATTTTTATAAAACGAACGAAGACATGAGCTGAAGAATGCTGTTAAATACTAGGATATTTTTGTGAAAGATATGTGTTAAATATAGTCAAAATCTTTGACAACATATATGATAAATAACCGTCCACTAAAACTTGAAATGTGACAAGAATACGATGAGATTGAAATGACTTTTTCGACTGGAAATTTATCTAGACTCTATCTCATAGTTAACTGGGCCGCAAAAATTTTAGTGACAGATTGACTTGCGCCAAAAGGCAAAATACGAAGAAAAACCGAAACGGAACGAAACAGTCTTTTTCTGTTTTTATGAAAACTATCGCAGTTAAAGTTTTATTATTTGAAAATGTCAAGAAATAAGTAAGTTTCATCTTCTATTTTTTTTTCTTTTTTGATATTGATATTTTACCATGTATATAATGATGATTTTATATTTTTTTTAACCCTCTAAGTGTTTGGTGCATAAGGAGCTGTGCATCATTATCATTTTAGGGGGGGGGGGGCTGGCATATGATATCGTAAGATATCTCTGGGAGGAGGAGGGTTGTCTTTTTATATCGATATCATTTTTCATCCAATCAATTTTTTGTTGTTGTTGTTATTTATAACATGCTCTTCGGCTTAAAATAGTATGTCATCGCTTTTTTATTTAATTATCTAATATATGAATATACAAAGATAATATTAGAATCATAAAATTATCATAAAAGTATTTAATTCTAAAATATGGAATACCGGTAATGTTTGGAATTCCTATTCTACTTTATACCTGTAAATAATCATCGTTCGATAAACCATGTGTGAAGTATACATAAAATGAAGCTTGTGTTTACTAATAAATGAAAGTGAAAGAATGTTGTCCATTTGTTTTGTCGATAATAATTTCCGTCTTCCCTGAACCCTTTCACTATTCAGGGCAAGTGCAACAAGACTTTATTACTGTTGAATGCATTATGTAACAAAAAGTTGTTATAAAATATTTTTTAAATAGCAACTATTTCTTTTAAGTGCTATTTGATTTAAAGTGATATTTTAATGACTTCTCTTCATTTAAATCAATAAAATATGAAAAAAAAATTCTAAAAATCCAAAAAATTTTACATTTTGATAATGATATTTTTACCGGAGGAGGGGGGGTGGGGTTCAAAATTTCCAAAAAGTTGATAACGTTATATTTGCACAGCCCCTGATATTCCGTTCACTAAGCTCCAGGTTTCACTGCAATATAAGCAATATTTAAGACTATATAATTCTATTAATTTAATGAATTTTCAATACATTGAAGAATGACTAATATTCTCAAGCCTTACATTCATATTTGTAATTAATTTTTTTTTTTTTTTTTTTTTTTTTTTTTTTTTTAATAATGTTAAAAGAATCATTATTTTCTTAAGCATTTAAAACAAAATGTGGAGAAAACAACATTACAATTTTACCGTTTTGCAAAACCGTCAGACGGAGGTAGAGGTCTGCACGGGCCCGGGCCGGCGGAATCGTTCCGAATTTTCTTACGGGCCGGGCCGGACCGGCAGATTTAGAATAGTTTTTTCAACGGGCCGGGTCGACAAACAACATAAACGGGCCGGGCCGGCAAAAATATTGAACGGGCCAGACGGTCCGGGCCGGGCTGATAAAAAAATTTTCGGGCCTGCCGGCCCGTTCTAAAGATTTAAGCAGAAACGATAAAATATAAGCTATTTTCAACGAAAATGGTTTTAACGAGAATAAGTATAAATATGGCCAGCCACTAGTTTGACAGCATCAATATAAAAATGCACAGTGTATCGGCATCGGAGAATTACATTATGTGTAACCCGTTTTAATATATTTTTAGCTGACTCATGCCGATCCGAGATCACGCTTGCACTATTTTTCTACATATAGACTGGCCGGACCGGTACTAGACTTAATTATTGGCAGAAAACATTATTTGTAAAATTATTAACAGCGATAAAGAACTTATGTTAGCTTAGTCTTCGGATATATACTTCTTGATGATTTTTAAATTAATTTCTCAATAATGCGAAAGTTTGACACATTTTCTGGTTAATTTTAAATTGTAAAAGTATAAAAGTGATAAGCCTAACTATTGAAGGGATTTGGAATCGAATAGCGTTTTTCATTTTTGGTAAATAAAATACTTGTATAACCTTGTTGAGTTATAATAGTTTCTCAAATGATTGCAGGTTTTTCTCCCTTCCCTTGCTATTGTTCCGAAAATTCTATTCAAAACGCTAATTATCACAGTATTTTATTTGTTTGCAGTATTCTTAAATTACTTGTATCAAAAAATGGATAACGCCATTGGATTATATAGTTTCTAAATAAAGATATCTGCTAATCTTATGCGTTTCTGAGAAAAAAATGAATTTAGAAATGTATCAGAAAGGAGCTTCTTTGAATTTAAGAATGAATTTAGATTTGAAATCTATAATAAAATGATATAGAAATATATTTATAAATCTTCTTTTATTAAACAGCTTCAAAATTAACCATATTTTTAGCTTTCTTTCTTTTTTCTTTTATTCTAAGCCATATTAATTTTTTAATGAATCTTTATTCGAATGCTGAAAGCCTAAGAATCTAAGTAATCATTAATGCTGTTAATGTGTATTTGCTGTAAAATATACTGTAAAATCATTCCATAGATATGTATGCAGTATTCTTTAAAGGAATCTTAGTTATATGATAAAAATCTGAACTTTTTAGAAATCGTAGAAATTGTAACGGGCCAAAACGGGCCGGGACGGGCCTGTTTTCGCTGATTTTTGTACGGGCCGGGCCGGGCCGAAATAACTTTCCTACGGGCCGGGCCGGGCCTGGAAATTCCGGCCCGTGCAGACCTCTAGACGGAGGGAGTCAGGTCCTTTTTAAACTGACAAATCACACGTAGAAGTTACCCTAATGTAAGATATATCCACATCTAATTATCCTTTGGATACTGAACAAAACACAGACTAAAAGATATATTAATATTCTATAAAATTCTAGATGCATATAGTTTTTAATTTTTAATTTTAAAATTTCAAACATTTTTTGATAAATGAATTCATATTATATTCCTTTCACGCAAATTTCTCATAAAAAATTGTAGTAAAGCGCAATTTTTTTTTCTTTTGAGTTGAAATATCAGTATTCGTACGCTTCAAACACCTTTTACCAGAATATTTGTAGAGTAATATTTGCCTTTTAAAAAGAAGAAAAAATTCTACCTACAGGTATAGCGACTAGTTCTTTTACGAAATTTCTGATTCGCTTAAAATGGCCTGAATAATTTGATGCGTACATGATGCATTTTAATGACATATTATAATGTGTCATAAACATGATCTACGTTGGTAAAAATGTAATAATTAGTTATTAAAAACTCTCAAAATTTTGGTTCATATTCTGAAAAATTCTAGATGCATGTAGTTTTTTAATTTTTAATTTTAAAATTTGAAACTTTTTTTTGATAAACGATTTCACATTATATTCTTTTCACGCAAGTTTCCCATAAAAAATTGTCGCAATGAGCATTTTTTTAAATTTGAGTTGAAATATTAGTGTTTGTACGTTTCAAACACTTTTTACCAGAATATTTGTGAAGTAATATTTGCCTTTTTAAAGGAAGAATAAATTCTATCCTTTCAGGTATAGCGACTAGTTTTTTTTACGGAATTTTTTGTACGATTAAAATCTTCCGAACTCTTTGATGCGTACTAACTATAGATCAATTTAATGATATATTATAATATACCATTAAAATGATCTACATTGAAAAAAATATACTAATTAGTTTTTAAAAAAGTTTCAAGATTTTGGTTAACTCTTTATTTACCGATGGTTCTTACAAGTACCATTAAAATAACTTATAAAATTCTTTTAATGTGTCGATTAGTTGTCATACTATTTAGAATAAGTTACAGATACATTACTTCATCTTGTTCCAAAAGCATTATTGATTACACAAAACAAAAATATTTTTAAATGGATGATTTCTTTTGCCTTTGCATCTTTTCAGCTTTCTTGGCGCTGAGGGAGGGGGATGGGGATTTTTCTATGCGGAAATATTTCTATATTTATATTCTAAGAACATCATATTAGTACATTTTATAATTCTACAAAATACTAAGAAAATAATTTAAAATAAAAGATTTGAGTGGGGTTATAAATATAGCACTAAATCCCTGTAAATTCAAATTTAATTAATCCTTCTAAATCCTTCTAAAATGCTTCAAGAATTTACTAAATGATTATGTAAATCGCTTAATTTAATTTAAATAATTTGCGTAAAATGCTTTAGATTGTAAAGTTTTCATGAATTCATAATGCGGTAGATAAAGGATTAAAATAATAAATACTATAATAATCGTAATTTCTAAATTTTGTACCAGTTGTGGATCATTTTGTGCATCTATAGGGATTACACCTTCAATCAAACTTACATGAAATTCTATCCAGCAATTTCTTGGAAGCCATGATACCAGTGATACATTATTTCGAATTTTCCAAGATATTTCATAAGTTTCTCATCTATTTCTCTGTTACAAAGAATTTATAAGATCTGGCACCACGGAAGATTTTTATGATTTAATTTGTCCTGATATTTTTTAAAATTTAATTTAATTTTTTACCCCATTATCAAGTAAAGGATTCATTTACGCCAAATTTTCTTTCGTTATATTTTTCAATAATGCAGACCGCTTTAAATTTAAACTGTTCAGTAAAAGTTTTTTTCCCATTTCACAGCACCAAAAATGCGACTAAACCAATACATTTTCAATGTTATGAATTAATATATTGTTGCTGATGCAGTATTATTGATTATTAAATCACCTGCATTCTTTGAGCAGATGAAAATAAAAAGTTACCGGAAACAAAGCACTGAATAATCAAATCTGGTCACACAGAACTAAACTAAAAGTTGATTTTAGATCGAATTAACGTAGAATATTGCTAGAAAATTATGTCACGCAAAATTTCTGGAATAAATACGGTTTGGGTAATACGAATTTCTGTTTCATTATTTCAGACTATCACACAAACGCTTCATCTGAAAATTACAAATCATTATTTTTCTTTTGAGAAATTTTCTTTCAAAAGTAAGAGACGCGAAAATTAAACGAATGTTGTTTTTTCTTTCTATTTAACATTTTCTTTCAAAAGTATGGAGTTTTAAATAAAGTGGAGGGCATAAACTGTGCTAATAAATAAGTTAATGTTAAATTTTTCGCTTCTTCGAAAATACAAGCAATTCGATTTCATAACTTTCTTAAGCAGAATTTCGACAGATAAGTCATAGTCTAAGAGCCGACAGCACAAAAACTCATGTTATCGAGCACAAGAAAATTTTTTTTTTTTTTTTTTTTTTTTTTTTTTTTTTTTTTGTAAGAGTAGTAATAGGGGAATCTAATGATCCATGTATGCCGCAAGTAAAGTGGTGCATGAGTCAAAAATTAAAACCATTAGTGATTCACTCGTAGATTTATCATTGTGTTTTCCTGCTCCCAGTTTTCCACGTTTTCATACCTTTGATTGCACGGTAAACACAATGTTAAACCTACGAGAAAACCGTTAGTAATATTAGTTTTTGACATATGCACCACTTCACTTCCGGCAGATATGTATCACTAGATTCCCCTATTACTACTCCTCCATAAAATAATGTTTTTATTGTGCTCGATAACATAGATTTTTGTACTCTCGGCTCTGGACTTATACCACGCATTGGAGTAAAACATATAATTTAGACAGTTTTTCGAAAATCAAAATGAAAGTCAGGTTAAATAAGCCAAAAATAAATAAATAAAATTATTTAAGATGATTTTGTTACCTAACTACATAACGTTGAAAAAAAAATCGTTAAAAACAATATTAAAAATGTCTAAAGTAATTAGAATATTTTGAAACGACGAAAAGGGACTGAAACAAATCATACATATATATCTTTCTGCAAACCAATTTTCTGTGGCATCACGCAATTTTCTAAACATCATACTAGTGTTATTAAAAAAACATAACAAAACAGCGTGCACTGTTAGGGTACTAAATTAAGTAATTGGATTAGCATATACAGAGTGTTTACTTATCGTTGAGCAATTGCCGATTCTTAAACCGTTAAGAATTTAAATTTTAATATTTTCACATGATTTTTTTTGCATAGGATAGCTGAGGACGATCTACAACCGGCCTAGTTTTTACTTTTTCGATTTTGCTTATATATTTTTCTTATTATGATAGTTTCATTTTCAGAACCGGTTTAAACCGGTTTTGAAATTGAAAGTAACTTTTCTAAAAATCAGAAAACCAAAATTGTAAAAATAAAAACTAGGCCGGTTGTAGATGGTCCCCAGCTATAGTATGCAAAAAAAAAAAAAAAAAAAAAAAAAAAAAAAAAAAAAAAAAAAATCATGTAAAAAAATAAAAAATTGGGCTTGATATTTGAAAAGAACGTTCCCATAAATTTTACATTATAATCCGGATCTTTTTCAATGACTATTGTGGGGCCTTAAGGTACAAAAAACGTGACTTTCCGAGCTTTTATTTATTTTACACTAAACTTTTATATAATTACAACTTCAAAATAGCTTCAAAATTGATACACAAAAGCATTATATGAAATAATTTTACTATAGTAACATACATATTTTAAATTATCTTAAATTCCGGTATTCAAACAAGAAATGTGATTAAAAAGTAAGAACCAAATTTAAGTACTGTAAAATCTGGCGTTTAAAGCGCACTTTTAATACCAAAAATAAGATTGAAATTTACGTGTGCGCGTTATACACCGAATATAAAAATGATAGATTTAAAAATAAGTAAAACTCTAATAATTATTAAAGCATACAAATATTAACTTTAATAATTACGAGATTTTAAAAAATAACAGCTTCAATAATTCCAGTTCTATCAGTTAAATTAATAAAAACTTAATGAATGGAATTTTTTTTTCATATGATGGTTAAAAAGTTCTTTTACTTGAAAAAATTGTTCCTCTAAACGCTTGTTACTTCAGTATACCATTTTTTGAAAGTCCAGAAATAATCTTGGAATGAAGGAATTTAAAAGAAAAGAGTGTCGCGTATATACGTGATTTTCAGTAAAGAAAGTTTATTTGTAAAGAATAAGCTGAACGTTATACGGCTTATATACCTTAATAAAAAAAACAAGTTGGAAATTGCACGTGAAGCGCAGCAAATGAGGTGCGTTCGTACGATAACGAAGTTTTAAAAGTATTCAGATCTTGCTGTTATAGCAGATAGTACTTCGAATACAGTATAGTGGTATTTTTTTTTGTGTGTGTTCCTGTAAATATACAGGAAGTAACTTTTATTACACCTCAGCAACGTATATATTAAGCTATACTACCTGCTTTCTTTTATGCAGGAAATAACTTGTAGCATTTTTCATCAACGTATATCAATCTCATAAAATGTTAAATTGTCAATTACAATTAAAACGCGCACCAAAAAATGTCCCCCCTATACCATTATGTAATGGAATACTTTTGTGTGGCCTTGTAAATTAATAACAAATGTGTTTTGCACCACATATTGTGCAAAATGTATATTATAACACGTACTTCATAGATTCATAACAATTTTATTGTGTTCGAACGAGTGTAACACCATTAAAATGCATTTGAAACTTTTTCCCCCATTGATAGTAATGTAACGGAATACTTTTGATTGTCCCTGTAATTGATCTATGCATCCAATTTTTATAAAATTTGAAAAGACCCGTTAAAATTATGTAATAATTATATATTTTAAATTCCAAACGATTAAAATTCATATGAAACTTTTTTCCCCATTGACCGTAATGTAACGGAATACTTTTGATTGTCTCTGTATAATTGATCTATGCATTCGATTTTCATAAAATTTGAAATGACTCGACAAAATTATGTAATAATTATGTATTTTAAATTCCAAACGATTCGGTTGGATAGTTTTTGCGTTGTTATATGCGGACAGACAGACGGACGGACAGACAGATGGACGGACAGACAGACGGACGGACTGAGCGACAACTATAGGTGCTACGTATTTAAATAATAACGAACGCACCTAAAAAAGAAAAAAAAGAGAATAAAAGCATAGATACGCGTTATATATACCGGTTTGCGCTATTGGCATTTAGAAATTTTGCTTTCCTCGACCAGCAAGGGTAGAATTTTATGTTTCAACGAATGTTTTGATCATTTTTTAGAAGTAGTGCTAAAAACGTATTTCTATATATTATATATATATATATATATATATATATATATATATATATATATATATATATATATATATATATATATATATATATATATATATATTTATATATATATTTACTAGCGGCCTTCGCCCGCTACGCTGGTCGGTTTATCTAAAGAAATCTTGAAGAAGTAGTTAGATAAGGTTCAGACATACATTAAAAAAAAAAAAAAGCAAGTCGATCATTCAAAAAACGTTGGGAAATATCAAATATTTACTGTAATTTTTTAAGAAAAACAAAGTTTCGAAAAAAAAATTAAATCGAAAAAAAAATTACACTGACATATTAATGCAAGGAAATTTTCCCAGAGAGAAAATTCGCCTTGAATACAATATTTCAAATTCTTTTAATTGCTTATAGGCGTTAATGCCAACATAGTGAAAAAAAAATTCCATGCTGGGAATCGAACCCGGGCCATGAGTATGGCGCACTGACGTTCTACCGACTAAACCACATGGAACGACAGCCAGCTTGAAACTTTCTCATACTTAAGTAGACTGGCGAAAACATAACGATAGCGCGTTTTAAAATCGCACAGTGACATCTATTGGATTTTATATGTACTAAAAAACGTTATGTACTAAAAAACGTGAGCAGCGCACCTAATAGTTTCTTTTGTTTCTTTTTGTTACTTTTTTGTCTGTTGTCCGATTTTGATGAAACAAAGCCTATACACTGCCCGGGAGTGTGCATTCTTCATTAGTGAAAACCGCATAAAAATCCATTCAGTAGTTACGAAGATAACCTCGAACAAACAGACAGACAGACAGACAGACAGACAAAAAATTCAAAAAAATTTTTTTTGTGTTTCATTGGTTTTCTTTTATCGCCCTGACTCCATTTTTGTCAATTATCTTCAATGTACAGACACACCGGGTCCTACTGTTTTATTATATGTATATATATATATATATTTATATATATAAACTAATGCTGTCACCGCCGCTAACAATGATTTTTTTTTTTTTTTGACCTAAAGTATTTTTTTATTAATATTAAGGGAGCTGTTGCATCCAAAAATATGAAAAATGGTGGTTTTACAAAGAAATGTTTGATACACACGCTGATGCAGGCAGTTTTTAAATCGAATAAATATTTTTAGAGATATTTAATGTTAAAGTTCGTCAAAATAATTTTGTAGGAGCAAAATCTATACATAGGAATTTAATCATATTTAGATCATTGTATGCATTAGAAGTTCCGCTGTGCAGATTGCATTAATTTTTTTAATAGTCATTTTATGAGAATTTATTTTCAAATTTTCAGCATTACGAGGTATATTTTTTACATATTTTAGAAACGAAAATTATTTTAAATTGTTGCCAACTATTAAAACAGTGTAAAAAATACAACTTACTTTAAATAAAAAAAATATTGGCACGTGACTCTCATAAACAGAAAAAACTTTCAATTTAAAATTAAATGAATATTATGTATCAAATGCAGAAATTTTTTGAAAATTATGTCATAAAAATTACGTTTACGCATGAATTTTAAAAGAGAAAGAAAATTGTGAAATAATAAATTTATTAACATTCGTTAAAACTCGTAAATGGAGAAAAATTAGATTTAAAAATCAAATTAAGACAGTACATAATAATATTTGCTTTTTAACGATAAAAATATTTTCGCAAGAATATTACAAAAAGTAAAAAAGGCTAGTAAAAATTAAGTCAGATTTAAACGTTACATTCAACTATCACCTATTTTAAACCATGGCTTTATGGCATTGTTAAAAAATACCGGGAAGCTATTACTCAATTGACTAACAAGGAAGGTCTCCATACGGGCATACTCAGAAAAATCTGAAAAAATTACAGAATGTTCTTCTCATATAGTTATATATGTTTATAAAAAAATTTCGGCGGAACCTCCTTATAACGTCCGTAAAAAAATAATAAAAATTTCGTTTATTTGGCGGTTTATCTCCGGTTGGCGAAAAAACGAAATTTTGAAAAATACGCTTTTACGCTTCGAATACTTTTTAAAGAAAAAACTTTCTATGTTCAATTTATTTAAATAAGTTTAGTTTAAGTAATTTTAGTTTTGCATTTTTACTTTACTTTAAGTGTAATTTTGTCATATACGTTTATATGTACTTATAACAAAATGAAATTAATATATTTTATCATTTAAAACACAATTTAAATTGATTAAAATTGTTCCAAATTGAAAAATACACTGTTAAAAATCTGCTGCGTTTTGTTGCAACGCACGCCCTTGCTTGTATAGAAAACGGTTACTTGGCCGTGAAATGGAGCTTTCTCATTGGTTGAAATAGAGATATTATATACAAGCGGTGGAGTGCGTTGCAACAAAATGCAGCAGATTTTTAACAGTGTATGACACGGTCAATTCGCCGTGCTATGGAGCATTCGCATTGGTCAGAAGAGAGATATTCTATAAAAGTAGTGGAGTGACGTTGCAGTAAATGCTGCAGATTTTTAACAGTGAAGTCAATTAAAATCAATTTTCAGATTCGTTAAAATCGTCTGCTTTTGGCGAGGAAATGCACTGCTTGCCAAATCCCGCGTCGCTTTCAGCTTTTCACGCCAATTATTCCAAACTATTTTATTTTTTTACATATCTAATAATGTAATTCCGCCGCTAATTTTCACTGATCCTTTATTACCTACATGAGTAGTTTAATTCGTATTTTTTTCAAAAAATTCTGAGTATGCCCCCAATGGAGACTTTCCTTGTAAGTTAATTTTATATTAGCTGATTCTGAAATGTTGAAATAATCTCATTTAATCAAACACGAAAACAGCCATTAATGAGAGCTCATTCTGCCTTAAACCCCCTCTGTAAAACGGAAAATATTGAATACCCGTTTATAGGGCAATTCTCTTAAGTTATAATAATTCAATCTTCTATATATTTTTTTAAAGCCAATCAACTGATTTTAGAGATGAAACGGGGGTCGATAAGTGTAGCTCGTAGGGGGCAAATTCCCCTACTATAGTAGAAAAAGAAAGTACATAGCGCCTTTAAATATATGTAATTCTATAAAAACAAAATATTTTTTTAACTATCACTTATTTACGGCAAGATTAGCGAAGCGTACCTATGAGATCTTGCATAGTTTTTCTACATTGTTATGAAGTCAATACTCTCAATTTAATCCTATCCATAATTATTGTTACTTCATGAATGTATTTATTTCAATTCATTCAGAATGTATTTATGAAGGGTCAACCTTGTCTGTGTTTATGCAGACAAGGTTGAGTCTGCATAAACACAGATAAGTAGCCTTTTAAAGGTTTGTACGTACACGGGAAAAAAAGTAGGTATTTCTTAAATCTATATAATTCTTGGAAATTTTTCAGTAGAAAAATTCTGTAAATGTTTCTCAATTTAGGAAAATAAAACTAACCTCCAAAAAAGGAAAGAAAAGACAGTTGTTTTTCAATCTAGAAAAATAGAATTAACCACGAACAAAAGAAAAAAAAGGAAGCAGATGTTTTTTAATTTAGGAAAATAGAATTAACCAAGAACGATAACTAATCGTGGGGTCACCGTAATACTTAACCATCACAGATAGGCATAACATAAAATATAAAAATGAAACATGCGTAAACTATTTATAAAATGCATTGTAATTCCAAAATAAAACTTAAATTCATAATCATATAATTTCAACAAAACGGGACCCTACTGGATTACAATGGGAATCTATTGGGAATTTGGCGAAATACCGGAAATTATGCCAAATTTGCATCACTTTTGGCGAGTAATTTTTCCAACTTGGCAATATATTGCCAAGTTGGCTAAAATTTTGGCGATAGCATAATCAAGCACAATCAAATAGCGTAAAAGAAATATTTTTATAACTCCAAAAATGATAATCATATTAACTAACAGTTTACTGCGTCGGATTACGCATGTCATTTCCAATTGTAATGTATCTTTGAATTGAAATTGGAATGAAATACAGGGTCATGAAAAATCGAGGACTGTGGAAAATATGATTACAAACATATCGGCAATTAATTATCCGATTGACTTCCATCTTTATACAAAATTTATGTTTTTTTATTGTCTTTTTTATTAACTCCTTGAAGTATCAGTTTGTAAGATATTCGAGCAGAATTATGGAAGTTATCGTGTCTATAAAAAGTGCTATATAGATAGATATATAAAGTTTTTGGGTCTAGGGATCATAATCGGTGTATATTTCCAAAAATGTTTCAGAAATTCTAACATAGGGGAGAACACAATAGATAGTATTTCATACGAAATCTACCTAAATGTTATTTTTCATATTATTTTAATGCTGTTAATTTTGTATGTTTGTCTGTTAAACATAGTTTCAAAATATCAAAATATTTACCTGGAAATTTATAGCATCCATAGCATCACATGCAAATAGCTAAAGTAAATTTTTTATGTGTGTTTGAGTGTGTGTGTGGGGTTCAAAATATTCTTTCAAGAAAAACCCCTGAGAATCCCCTGATGTATTTTCTGGGATGTACATTTTTCGCATGTCAACAATTAACGACATTTTAAAACCAGCATCATGACACTTACATTTCCTGAAAATAAAATAATCTCAAAAATAAAATTTATACATCACCCGTTTAAACAATATGAACAGGATTTAAAGGAAAAACTTTAATTTGTGTAAAATAGAGATGAAATCTGTATGGCTTGTGGGATTGTTTTAAAACTTCGTAGCTTGCAGGAAGAACTTAATTTAATTTAATGTCCAATTCGTTATTTTGCTAACTTTTTGAATAGCATCATGAATAATATGAAGGCTGCAAGTGCCAATATCAATATAAATATGTCCTTTATTTTTCTTAAGTTCCTTTTGGACTGGTGTCAAACCTCACGAAGTTAAAAGGTGAGTGAATGGATATCGACAGCTGTGCTTATACACTGTTAAAAATTTTGCTCTAGTTTGAACCAAATGTTGGTGCACATAAGATGGTGAAATCTCGTACCAAGATTTGGAGCTTCCTATTTCAACCTCGTTCCAACTATTGGAATTATGCTTCAACAGGAACTCCAAATATTGGATCAAGAGTTCACCATCTTGCAGTGGCAGTTATTGAGCACCAGAATTCGGTTCAAACTAGGATATGATTTTTAACAGTGTAAAGTACGAGAACAGCACCAATTTTTCTCAATTTCAAAGAGTAGCTAATGATATGCCAGGTTTGGGCAATTTTTTCCTGAGATTCCCCTGATTTTTATAATATAAAATGTATCTCCTGAATCCCATAATCTCCTGATGAGTATCAGCCCGGGTGTGTGTATTTACATGTTATTTCCCATAAAAAAGTCAATACACTGTAAAACAAACTAATATATTTTCTAGATTTAAAGGAGCATTTATTAAAACAATGTTTTTTTTTTGCTGACACCGATTTTGGAAATGTTTTTAAGTAGTTTTTATAGTTTTTGTCTTCATTTTTTCAAACTGGAATATAGGTTTTTTGGATGCTAATGATTTGCATTCTCAATACCTTGGTAGAAAACAACTAAATACCCGATTTTAGTGGTTGACTCATAAATTTACTATTATGTTTTCCTGCTCTCAATCCTCCGTGTTTTCATATTTTTGGGTGCAAAAAAATATAATGGTAAATCAACAAGTGATTAAAATTGAGTTTTTAGGTGTTTTCAACCATGGTATGACTTGGCAGACCGAATGCGTTTTAGTATGCGAATCGAGATTTAACTAATCCTAGATTTTTATTCGTGAACTCGATGAAGTGATTATATGTGCTGCCGCCTCCCGGTCTAACATTAAAAACCTTCATTTCGATTTGAGAAAATTGATTATAGTATAAAAAATGCTGGACAACGTTTCAAAAATCAATGTAAAAAAGAAAAAAAATGGTTTCAGAGGGTTATTATTATTATTTTTTAAAGAAAGCTTTTCGGAAACATGCGTAGAGTTTAGAAGGGGCTATTATATAGGGGAGAGTGGGGATACTTGAGCCACCCCTATTATCTCTACAGTTGGTTAATTTTTCTTTCTAAAACTGGCAATATGGTAACATTTTTATAGTTCTGAACATGTAAAAAAGAAATCACATACCTTGGTACCATTTTGAAAGTATGGTGATTAATAGTTGTTTTTTCTCTATCTGAAGTAAATATTTAGGTGCATGTTTTTTTTATTTATTGTCATCAAAGTTTTGTTTAAAGTTGCAACAATATAGATAAATTTAATAAGTATAATTTCAATTGTATTTTGAATCTGAAATAGTTCTAATATCTGCATGCTTTACTTAGTAAAACTCTGATAAACTAAAATAGTGGTAATGGGGATACTTGAGCCAATGAGATTGGGGATATTTGAGTCATGGCTCAACCATCCCCACTAGGAAATTAGACATGGGTGAAACAAGCAAAAAATAAAATTATGTCCTTATATTCACTAATAATTTTTTTTCTGGATAAAAGGGCGAATAATTTTTTATTTTATTTATTTTTTCTTAAAAAAATAATGACTTAGAAAAAAAAAATGATTAAAAATGTATATTTTTTAAATGAAAATATCCATTTTAGTTTTTAGTTTGACTAACAAAATAGCCTGTCTAGATAAATGTAAACATAGTTTACAATTTAACTTTTATTAGATTAAAATAACTTTTTTAAACTATTTTACAGGTCATAATCTCTAATACTCTAATTAGTTAGGTCCAACATATTAAAATATCTATTTTTTAATATAATATATTAAGATTAATATTTTATATTGAAATTGTAACCTCTGTTACAGTAACATTTTTTTGAAAGAAAATTGAAGAAGAATTGGTAAAATGAGCACTTAAAAAACAAAAAATGCAACAAAAATCACAGTTCAAACTTACCCTGCATGGAGCCAAAGGTGAAGACAAAATCTTTTCCTGTGAAATCGAAAAAGTGTTTGAAAGAGTGGAATGATACATCAGGCTCAGATTCCGACAGCTACTCAATTAAAAGCATGAGTTCGACAATATAATTAGATGAAAATTCTGTCAATGATGGTGATGATATGAACAGAAAACGTTCTATTGATGATTTGTTGCTAGTAAAATATGCCGGAAAGAAAATTGTTAAAAGATTTGTTGGAAAAGTGCTTAAAATTTCAGAAGATAGATTAAAAATTAAATTTGCTCGAAGAATTGCAGATTCCAAATTTAAATGGCCCCCAACTGAAGATGTTGCTACCATCGTTATAACTCATGTTGAAATGATCCTTCGACTACCAGATATAACGACAAAAAATGATCGTATTACTAGCTTTGTTTTCTCAATTGGTTTTGGAGAACTTTATGAATCATAACTTATCATTCTGTAAAATATTTGTGAAAAAATAAAGCGAAAAAAATTATTTTTGTAGGTATTTTTCCGTACTGGCTCAAGTATTCCTTCACCATGGCTCAAGTATTCCCCTCTCATGGGGATACTTGAGTCAAGATGTACAACAAAAAGTAAAAATTTATTAAACATAGAAAAATAGTTCAAAATTAATTGAAAGTGGTTTGCAATTGAAGAAAAAATATCAAATTTTCATTTTCAATATTATATTTTAAAATTATAAAAAAATTAAAAAAAAAATAAAATTTAAAAGTGACTCAAGTATCCCCATCTTCCCCTAATTTAGCTCTTGTATATGTTGTATTTTCGTAGATTAAGAAACTTTTGTCTTGTTTTACAGTGTATTAATTCTTTTATAGGAAATAATATGTAAATATATATATACACACACAAAAAAGGATGTATTTTAGATATCAGCATAAGCTGAAATAGGACATACTACAGTTACATTGTATTACATTTTAAAAAGGTTATTACAAATTTTAAAACAGTCACATTTTAAATAGAATCTTATACACACTTTGATTGGCCCAGATGAGTATGAACTCAAATATACATAGTTGTACTTGAATAAGAATGTTAATCATTGTAACAATTTGTACTAATTAAAATTTTCTGCAAAATGAAATATTGAATTTAATAATTGCACAAAGTATATTTTTGGAATAATATGACACTTATTTAAAAGAGTTACTAATTCAACAAATAATTATTTTTAACAAGCCTGACAAACACAAAATATGTTTGGAAATGCATATATGAGATTCATATTAATAACATTGGTTTAAATAAAATATATTTGAACTGAAGTTTAGGATTTAGAATTCCAAAACGAAATTTCAAGAGATTTATCTTTCAAAATATTTATATTAGTATGCATTATGAATCTATATATAATTATAATTATTTTATCATATTTATTGTAGCACAGGCTTTAGGATTTCAGTTCTTGGATACATTTTTTGAACCATCTTAATTATAAATAGAGCCTCAATAATTATAAATCCTGTAAAACACACATCTAAAAATAAATAAATAAATAATAATGATAATAAAAACGTACGTTTAGAGTAAGATTTTCCGATGGAAAATTTATTTAACTCATAATCTATTGGCGAATGACTGTAAAAACCAAAATATTCTGAAAATTATCAGTTGTCTGTGTAGCAGTTATTTCATTTCTTTCCTCTTTTGTTTTGTAAACTATTTTTCATCTTTTTTCTTTTTAAAAGAACGGGTATTTTATAGCTTTACCCTTTTAGCAGTATGAGTCTCTTGTTTATTGTTGGAACAGGAATAGTTTTACTTTTTTCAAAAAATTTTATTTTTCATGGTGAGTATCCAAAAGATTTTGTTTTTAAAGCTTAACTTAAAACAACAACAACAACAGAAGAAGAACTAGAAAAACTTTTCGTTACTTTTTTAAAACAGAAACTCTGGTATCTAAAATTTCTAATAGCAATATTATGTCGTAGATGAAAATGCATTTTTTAATTGCTTTAAGAAAATATTAATGTTTTGTGGAGAGTATTTCAAAGATTTTAATATTTCATTGTATTTTCATTGTATTACTCCTATATCATACTTACGAGTTATGTATATATATATTTTAAGAAATTCAATTTTGTTTCAATTTCAAATATTTTGAACTGGAAAATTTTGTTATCTTTTTGAATCAAACATCTTTCACAATTGCAAATTTTCAAATTACGATTGTGTATTTTTTATGGGTTTCATACAGTACCCAGTTTATCAAAAACTTCTAGAGAATATTTCAGAATACTATGCTTGAATGCATACCATACACAAATTTAATGGCTATCGTCTTGAAACCAAGATTCTCCCTCATCTTCCTTCTCCTCGCTAATTCAGGGTACCTTGCTAAAGAAAAAAAATTAAACTTAATAAATAAATCTGTACCTTGGAACAAAAAGGGCCAATGTCCATTTTTCTCAAAAGACAGAAAACGCAATTTAAGTTTAAGGAATTTTAAGAATCTTGCTACGATTTCTGTACTATTATTTTCCAAAGTTGTACCTTTCAATTCAGTTACTATATATATTTTTTTTAACAGTGACATTGGCCATTTTTACTTTAACAGTAAGTAACATAGGCCTGAACAAAATATATATATATATTTTTCAATCATTTAATATTTGGAGGACTTTGGCCTTTTAACAATTACTTTATATCACCTTCTGAATTCATTCGTGTATTTAACTCAATTTTCTTAACGTTAGAAATTGGCCCTTTTTGTTCCAAGGTATAGAAATAAAAATAGGATATAAGAAGGTTTGCTAGACTTACCTGATGAAAAACAGCTGATCAACCCACAACTTTTAATACGTTTTGAATTTTTTTCTGACAACTATTCAAAATTATTTTATTCTAATCAATAAATTTTTTTAACAACAACGTGTTTAGAAATTAAATACCTTCTACGCATCCCCCCTCCCAACCCTCGGAAAAAACCCTTACAAAATGTAAAACAAAAATGACTCTTAAATATAAAATCTTTCTTTTAAAAATTACCTTCTGAATTATTAATGTTCATCTAATCACAAAAGTCACACAATTTCGTAAAAACAAAAATATTCCTTTAAAGTAATTTAAAGGTGCTTCATTAAATGCATAAACTGTGCAATTAAAAATATTCAAACCAAATTCTTACGAGCATCTGACGTGATCATCATCTCGGTTAAAATCGGCCTGGATTTTAATCGATTTTTAATTGTACGGTGTATGTAGATACTGAAATATTTTTTGGTAATTTAAAAAAAATATTTTTTAAATCTCTACGACAATTATTATACAATATATACATTTAATAATAATAATAATAATAATAAAATATATGAAATTTTTGTTTTTATCAAATAATTTATATGACTTGTCAAATAAGGTGATTTGAGGATTAAAAAAAGTGATATAGTTTATATCGTTTTCACTTACTAATTACATAATATTATGATTATAAGTAAGGAGCTACCGAAACAGGTTCTTAAAGCCAAAACCGAAATCGAAACAGAATTTTGGTGATTTTTCTATTTTCGGTCGAAAACTAAAACGAAAACGAAAATGTCCAAAAGAATGATAAAATTAAATTACATACAAAAATACACATAACTATTAATTAATTACACGTATTTATAAGTACTGTAAAACCCCGATAATTCGGATTAATTGGGACCAGACCCAATCCGGATTATTGAAAATCCGGTTTTTCCGGAGAATGAGAAAAAAATGAAATAAGGCATACTTTACAAAAAATCCCCTTTATATTAACGATACTGAATATTTACAGATAGTAAAAATGTCGATTTTGTAATTATAAAATCATTTGCTGTGCTAGTTTTGTATAACTTTTGTGGGCCGCACTGTCACGCATCCGCTTGAGCATACTTAGTTTATTGGGTGTAATCTCCACCTGATGTTAAAAAAAACCTCCATTAATTGTTTTAAATGATTTGTTATTTCATTATGGATAACAACTTTTGGTTGATCATCATTGATGATAGCGTTTTCGTTTGAATCATCTTCATTTTCAACTTCTTTAGTTGTACATAAGTCGTACATCAGTGATTATTGATTATTTCATCATCTGTAACTGAGAAATAAACTTCAGTTTTTTTTTTTTTTTTTTTTTTTTTTTTTTAAAACAAGTTTACATGATTTTCAGGTGTAATTTCCTTTTCATACTCGCCTATTTTTCCTTCTGTTTCAAGTTTGCTTGTTATTCAAGAAATCACAATTTGTAGATCATAAATTCTTCCACGACTTTCGGAGAGTGCTCTCAGCAACCTGCTTGCAAACTTTAAGGCCCCTGTCCTCGCTCGAGGAAACGCTCGCGAGCTAATGCTATTCCTATGGGGAAGCATTTTTCTAATAACTCTTTCGCATTTTGACATTTCTGAATAATTTTTTTTGCATTGGATAGCTGAGGTGCATGTCGACAGCGCACCTTTTTTGCTTTTTCGATTTTGGTTGTAGATATATTTTTTAAAAAGCACTTTCAGTTTCGAAACCGGTTTTGAAAGTGAAACTAACTTTGCAAAAAATATCTGCAACCAAAATCGAAAAAGTAAAAAAGGAGCGCTGTCGGCATGCACCTCAACTATCCAATGCAAAAAAAAAAAAAAAAAAAAAATAATAAAAAAAATAAAAAATAAAAAATAAAAAATAAAAAATAAAAAAATAAAAAAATAAAATAAAATAAAAAATAAAAAATAAATAAATTAAAAAAAAATAAATAAATTTAGAAATGTCAAAATGCGAAAGAGTTATTAGAAAAATACTTCCCCATAGGAATAGCATTAGCTCGCGAGCGTTTTCTCGAGTGAGGACAGGGGCCTTAAGTGATGAATGGTTTTTCTTTAAGGTAACACCAAAGAGTTTAAATGAAAAAGATTAAGGTATTCTTCCAAAAATATTTCAGGAACGACTTTTTAAATTCAAAATACGAAAATTAAATGAATTAATGTTATCGAAATTTAGCCGACCGCTTCCCAAACTTTGAAACAAGAAACTGACCAGACTCATCCGGATTATGCGGAGATTCGGACAAACGGGGTCTGAATTAGCGGGATTCTACTGTAATTATTATTTAATTATACATATTTATTAAATATACATAATATTAATTAATTATGTATATCTTAGACTCAAACTGTATGTTCTCTATATTTTAGGCTCAAAACTTTTTATATTCATATATATATATAAAAAAAAAAAAAATTAATTTTTCCATGATATAGAAAGATTTTCTAATTGTATGAATTTCATTTAATTAAAAATATATTAATTTAATTAATTTTAGGTATACACACACACACAAACATGTAAAAATATTAAAATTTGGGCGAAATATTACAAAAGAACGCCCCCATAGACTTCATATTATCATCTGGGTCTTTTCCTGTGACTAGTGTTGCGCTTTAAAATATCCCTTCGCCTCTTGACGGAAACAGCAGTGACTTAAAGCGATTAAGCATTGATATCTCTGACTCGATACTGTTACCTAACCCCGTCACTGGCAATCGACTGTCAAAGGTACGTGACATATAGGAGGACATTCTCTACACAAGCAATCGAATGTAGAAAGTATGACTTATATTATAATAAAACAATGTTTACTTAATTTTGTCATGTAATTTTTATTTATTAAACAATAACCATTTATTTTAAAAAGATATTAACCCTAAGAGTTTTATTTTCCCTTGAATTAAAAAATATTCAGTGTATCCTTTATCGTTCTATATATTATGCTATATTTAACAGATTTAAGGTTATAGTCACAAAATGCAGAAGTGCAAAAAGTTGGACATGTAATTTTTTTTATTCGAGCATCTACTCTTTCTACCATATGCCCGATAGGGCATGAAAATTTTTTCACATTTTTCTAGCCTTGGTACGTTTATAAAAGAATGTCCTAGTTTCGATGATATGTTATAAAAGCTTGATTCAGACTATTTATAACAAATCAAAAATCAAATTGAAGGCAAACTAACCTAGCTTTTCTTACAAATATTCAAGATGTGCACTTTTTTACGTTAGCTATGCAGCACATACCCAAAAGTCCAATTTTCTCCACACTTCGGTTAGCAAGTTCGGGGTAATGGAAGTAATAGTTTCTTGAATTCTGTGTCTCAACTTTGGTGAATCATTGGTAGTGGCGGGAACGTATATACGATCTTTTATAAAGCACAGAAAGAAAAAAAAATCTCGTGGCTCCAATGGCTTGTTAATGTTCAGTTCAGCAATAATGCTTTACGCTCAGGAGTTATTTTGCACATGTGGCACTGCAAATGACTACATAATAAAGAAGCACTCGCGCATGTGCTTATCTAAGACTGTTTTAGTTACTTTTTATTTGTGACCTTGAACTAACATTTTTACTGGTGATATTACTAAAATTTATATCTGGTGCATTTTTTCTGGTCTTCCTGTATTTTTAAAGATCGCTCCCATAGAATTAACATTAGTCTGCAAGTATCTTCGTATGGTAAAATAGTCCTTTAAGAGGTTACTCCAGTCATCTGGGAAAATTCTTCTCATTAATACCAATCCTATGAAAGAAATTAAGAAAAAAATTCTTCTGTATTTTTATATTTATAAATGATTCTTTTCAGATTGGATAGCTCAAATTGATCCCAATATCTGCCTTTTTTTTTACTTTTTCGATTTTGCTTGCAGATTTTTTCCCCAAGGGAATGCTTTCATTTTCAAAATCGGTTTTGAAAATGAAAGTTAAAGAATAAAAAATTAATAAAAATATTTTTAAGCAAAATCGAAAAAGTAAAAAATTAACTAACAACAGATCGATATCAGCTAGCAAATGCAAAAAGAAGTTCTTAAAAATACTGAAATGCAATTGAGATATCTTTGTAAATTTCTTCCATTCCATATGATTAGCATTAGCAAACTGGTCTTTCCACTTGACTAAAGTATAGGCGTCCGTATAGGTGAATTCTATTTTTAACAACAATTAACGTTTAATGTTTTAATATCTGTGGATACCTTACACCCATTTCCTTATTTCTGGGAACTTTCACTAATGTTCATACGGCTATCGGAGTCTATGAAACGGAAGAAGAAAGGTCAGTTTTTGTCAGGGTGTGGGTGACACATGAACAACGCTTACGTTACATTAATGCTATCTTAGTCGTTTCTCCGAAGTTTTTGTCATTTCTCTCTTCTCAACTCTTTGAAGTCCGCGAAGTCCACACAATGTCCCACCGATCTGTTTATTTTCGTCGTGTGGAAAAAAACCGACGGACACACTTATCGTGTTTTTTGTCACGAGAAACTAGTGTTAATACGCCAACTCAGATAAAGAAAATTCTTGCTCATGTAATAAAAAAATGCTAAAAGCCCTCTCGTAAACAGAAAGAATTAAAAAAAAGTCTATAATAATGCTTTTGTGTTTTTTATTTTTTGCCAGATGCTTGTCAAAGAAAGCTTCGAAAAGGGAGATTGGGTCACTAGGAAATAACGTGGCTATGTCTCTGGGCGGATGAATAAAAAGTGGGAATGACAATGACCGGGAGATATTTATCTGGTAGGTTTTTCCCGTCCCTGATGACATTACGAAAATATGTTTCTCGCTTCTTCGTAATTAGCAGCGAAAATCTCTGAACTTGAAGAGCGATAATTACTGATGTCACTGTTTTTATTTTTAATTTATTTTTTGTTTTTGTTTTTTGTGAATATGACATATGAATGATGCAACAAGCTGATGTTTATTTGATAATTTTCATCAAAAAGATATGAATGTTGCGTTATATCTAGAAGAATAATTTTGTTAATGCTTCTAAGCTACAGTTACCTTACTTATAAAGCGAATGAAAAATGGATCTTTCAGTGTCTTGAACGCCATATTGTTTTTGCTATGCACAAAGCCAGACTAGCAAGTTTCTGAGACCAGAGCACTTTCAAATTTTCGTGCCTCCTTCGATTTTATGATTTACTAGTACAACTAGTTTTTTCACATATTAGACATTTATTTGAAAAGTACCAACTAATAAATTAGGTTTTCAAAAAAATTGGAAAACGGTTCCAGAAATAAAAATAAAATATTTTTTTCTAATATTTATTCAAATGTGCTTTTAAGCATATACTGAGAAATATTTTAGTCTTTTCATCGAATTAATGTATCAAATATCACAGTTTTCACAATTCTGATTTTTTATAAATGGAAATTTAGATGAAATTATAAAATATTTTGTGTCCCTCAGAAATTTTGAGCACAGGGCATAGGCCCGAGTGCCAATGCGATAATCAGGGCCTGGCTGTACATGCTTTGTTAGTGTCATGAAGTCATTAGAAAATACCTTATTATCAGGTTGGAGGAAGAGAAAGTGTAAATGACATAGGCATAACAATAACTGGAGAAATTTACCTGGTAGGTTTTTCCCGTCCCTGGTGACATTACGAAAATATGTTTCTCGCAGAGATCTCGCTTCTTCCTAATTAACAGCAAAAATCTCTGAGCTTGATGAGCGGTAATTACTGATGTAATTGTTTTTATTTTTTATTTTTGTTTTTGTGAGAATGATATATGAGTGATGCAACAAGTTGGTGTTTATTTGGGAATTTTCATCAAAAAAGAAATGGACGTTGCATTGTTCTAGAAAAATAATTTTGATAATGCATTTAAACTTTAGTTAACTTACTTATAATAGAAATGGAAAATGGATTTTTAAATGTTTTGAACGTCATGTAGTTTTTGCTATGTATGATTTATTTAGTACATTTACATTTATTTGCTTTGAGGTAGGTGCTACAGCTATTCGCCGGCATAACCTCCAATGATTACAAGAAACCATATAGAACACTTTTATTACAGAATATCCGCTACATACATTATCACAGGGACAACACAGACACCCATGCCGCTAGCTGGACTCGAACCAGGGTCCAGCGGTGTGGGAGGAGCTGACGCTACCAACCAAAGCCGCTGGGTCGGCGATTTATTTAGTGTTAGAGAGTCAGTAGGGCATACCTTAGTATCTCTGTGGCGGTTGCAGGGAGAGAAAGTGTAAATGACAATAACTGAAGATATTCATCTGTTAGGTTTTCCGTACTTGATGACACACTGAAATTTTTTTTCGCAGAGGTTTTAATCTCTGCTTTCTAATTACCAATAAAACTTCTGCATATGAAAAGGGATAGTTACACTCTTAAAACGAAAGAGTGGATTTGGCTTCTCAAAAAAGAGCTGTAATTTATTGGATCGTGAATGAGTTGTTTTTCAAACTTTTTATTCGTCTTGATTTAAATTGTTTTTTAAACTACTCATATTGATTTAAATTGCTTACAAACAACTCGCTACTCGAGTTGTTTCAACTCTTTTTGCGAAGCTGCCTTTCAAAACGCGAGAAGAGTGAATTTCGGCTCAACTTGAGTTATTTTGTGGCTACGGTTTTAAGAGAGCACTAATATCACACTTTCTACTCATTTGCTCTTTTGTTTTCTTTCTTAAAAGTGATCTATGAACGACGCAACAAGTTCATGTGTACATTTAGGAGATTTTATTTAAAAAAAACAAAAAACTATAGTGAAAAAACACCGTAAACACTGGCGATAATGGATAAATAAATTAAAACACTTTGTAAAATCACCATAACATGTAAAACAAAGTAAGACGAATTACGAGCTACAACAATAACAGCTCGTCATCAGCTAAACAAACACGTGCCCGTAAAGGCACAGAGTCAAGATAAAGTAAACAAAAGAGTGAGAGATTACAAAAAGTGCAGCAGGTGGCGCTAGCTGAAAGAGGACAGGTGGAAGGGAAAAGTGTTGCCAAAATAATAAAAGAAAGAGAAAAAGGTGGGAAAACAGTAAAAAGAATAACAATAATAAATAAAATAAATAAGTAAAAATAAATAAATAAATAAATAAAATAAAACAAGAAAAATTAATACATATATTAAAATAGTATATATAAAAAAACTACAAGAGTAATTTTTCCTGCGTGGAAATTACTCTTGTAGTTTTTTTTTTTAATTTTTTTTGTTTTATAAGTTGAATAAGTTATGTTTCTATGATTATTGTAGGGAAAACTAAAAGGCATCGTTGAAAATATTTCCTTTTCAAATATTTTCATCAAATGATATAACACTATTTGGTGATAAAAACGCTACTGTGCGATTCTCCTCCCTCTTTATACGTTTTTTTTTTTCTATGATTGTTCTAGGGAAAACCAAAAGGCATCGTTGAAAATATTTCATTTTCAATGGTTTTCATCAAGTGGCGTAGCACTATTTGGTGAGAAAACGCTACCGAGAGATTTTCCTCCCTCTTTATATAGTTTTGTTTCTATGTCTGTTCTAGGAAAAATCAAAAGGCATAGTTTAATATATTTCATTTTCAAATATTTTCGTCAATTGTCGTAAAGCTATCTGATGAGAAACATTACCGAGCGGTTTTTCTCTTTCTTCATGAGATATTATTTCTATGATTGTTCGAGGTAAAACCAAAAGACAAAATTTAAAATACAGTCGGCTCTCGTTAATTCGAACTCGTCGGGACCGCAAGAAATGTTCGAATTATCTGAAGTTCGAATTATGAAAAAAATGAAATGAAAACATGCTTAATATGGTACTATTACAATGGAATTAATGTTATAGTGTTTTTGAAATTTATTTCGTCTGCAATCATTAGAATATGACTTAATATTAAATTAGAATGTATAAATACATAAACTAATTAAAGGAATAGCAACAAGCACTATTGAAAATTTCGGGACTTCATGTTTAGTTCGAATTAAGCAAAGATTCGAATTATCCGATTTCGAATTAACGAGAGTCGACTGTATTTTATTTTCAAAAGTTTTCATCATCAAGTGACTTAGCGCTATCTGGTGAGAAAAATGCTACCAAACGATTTCCCCCCTTCTTCATGCGTTATAGTTTTTATGATTCTTCTAAGAAAAAACAAAAGACAACGTTTAAATTGCTTTGATTTTCAAAGGTTTTCATCAAGTGACGTAGCGCTATCTGGTAAGAAAAACGCTACCGAGCGATTTCTCCCTTCTTCATGTGTCATTGTTTCTATGATCGTTCTAACAAAAACCAAAAGACAACGTTTAAAATATTTTATTTTCAGATATTTTCATCGAGTGGCGTCGCGTTATCTGGTGAGAAAAACGCTATTGAGCAATTTTTATCTATCTTTATGTGGTTTTGTTATTTTACTCTATCTTTATAGTCCAAGAGCCGACCGCACAAAACCCTAAATCATCGAGCACAAGAAAAAATCATAGTATAGCCATAGGGAAATATAATGATCCATGTCTACCGGAAGTGAAGATGTGCATAAGCCAAAAATTAATACCACAAGTGGCTCACTCGTAAGTTAATCATTGTGTTTGCCGTACAAAAGTATGAAAATACGGAAAACTGGGTGCAGGAAAACATAATGCTATTCTACGAGTCAACTACTAGTGGCATTTATTGTTGGTTTATGCACCACTTTGCTTCATGAGGACATGGATCATTAGATTCCCCTATGACTACCCTTCCATAATATAAAGGGGTTTTTCTTGTGTTCGATGACTTAGGGTTTTGTGCGGTCAGCTCTTGGACTATTACAAAAAGAAAATATTGGATTTCTCAAATTCCGGTTTTCGACGGATTTATATATTTTAGGGGTCAGAGATTAAAGAAAGCATGTTCTTACAAAATATCTGTCTGTTAGTCTGGTTCTGTGAATCTGTCTGTATGCGACTTAAATTTCGTGAGCGCTCTATCTCAAGAACTAATGCAGGGAACTTAACAAAAATTTATATTTCGTTAGTTCTTGATATTAATTGGTACTGAATAGTTTTTGGTTTAATCGCTCAATAAGTGGCGCTGCAGTGCTGCGCATTTTGTGCGATTCCTGCAACAACTCTACCTTCAGACATAATGAACAGAATTTCATCAAACTGCAGTTAAATTAGTCCTTGACATGAATTGATGTTTGTTTACGTTTTGGTGTAACTCGCTCGATAGGTGGCATTGCTATGCAGAATTATTTAAGTTATCCGCAGTCGCTCAACTGCAGAACTAATGGACAAATTTTCATGAAATAGGGTTTTTTATATTTTGACGTAAATCAATCAACAGGTGGCGCTCCTATGCTGCATTTTGGGCGATTTTCGCAATTGCTCTATCCTCAGAATTAATGCACAGAATTTCATCAAGCTTCAGATTCAGTTAGTTCTTGACACTAATTGACGTTTTTTACGTTTTGGTGCAAATCTCTCAATAGATGGCGCTTCTATACTGTATTTTATAAGATCTCCACAACAGTTCTATCTCAAGAACGACTACACGGATTTCCATCAAACTTCAGATTCGATTAGTCCTTGACATGAATTGATGCTGTTTATAAATAGTTGTAAATAGCTCCACAGGTGGCATTGCTATACTGTATTTGTTACGACTTCTGTAACAGCTCTATCTCAAGAACTAATGCACGGATTTCCATCAAACTTTAGATTCAGTTAATACTTGACATGAATTGGTTTTGTTTACATTTTGGTGTCAATCGCCCTACAGGTTGCGCTGGTACGCTGAATTTTGTAGGATTTACATGAATTTAGCGTAATCATATTTCAAGAACTAATGCACGGAATTTCTAAGCTTTAGAATCCTCATGATGGGCATAAATTGCCATTTAATTTTGGTACTGTGATAGCAAATTTCGAAATTTTAACATGCATGTGACAGAAGAAAGTTTCGGGATTGCTTCACCCGACTAGTTTCTGTGACTGCTCTACACTGTAAAAAAAAATTCGAGAGGTTACTAAAAATTTCTTAGTAAATTTGTATTCCACAGAATTTTTTAGTAACCATTACAAACTTTTTTTTTTTTGCAAGTGAAACAAGCATTTCTTTTGTAAACTGAACAAAAGAATTTTTTGTATAACTAACTTAAAAATTTTTAGTATGAGCCATCAAGCAAATTTTAGTAATAACTCCAAAATTATTTTTAATAACCATTACGTGCTAATAACGTGATAATTGTTAATAACCATTACGTGCGCCCGAAGGGCAGGAGCTTTTTTCGAGCTGCATCCAGACTTCTGAACCGGAAGATTTTCGGCAAAACCGCAGTAGATGGCAGCACCAAACATTCCCACTTGCTCCGACAGGATTTTCGTAATCCCTTTATTAACGAGACACTACATACATTCGGGGTGTATTTGGCGGCGGCAAGTTTCGAACCCGGGACCTTTTAGCCTGGAGTCCGTTACTATAACCACTATGCTATCAAGGCCACACCAACTGAGTTTTAGTAAGAGCTATTAAAAATATAAAACTATTAACTCTATTCGTTGCTAACTATTTTCTAGTAATTCTTACAGATTTTTTTGTAACCGACTAAGATTACTAAAAATTTTTTAGTAATTACAAGGATCACTAAAGTTTTTTTAGTAGATCGACCCCTTTTTTTTTACAGTGTAGGGAAAACCAAACGGCAACGTTTAAAATATTTCATTTTCAAATTTTTCACCAAGTGGAGCAGAGCTATCTCGTGAGAAAAAGGGTATGCAGCGATTTTCTTTCCACTTTATATGATTTTTTAAGGATTGTTGTGGGAAAACTAAAGAGCAATCTTTTACTCATTAAAAAGTTTTATGGGTAAACAATAAATGAATAATAATAATAATAACAAATCGTAAAATGTTTAAGGGGCTCGGGGCTTGAAAACTTTTCAAAAAATCGATTTTTTTATGATCTATTTTGATTATTCAATTAATTCTTAACTCAGTGCAAAAAACCACATAAAAATATTTGAATTTTTAACGGAGTTATAAGCATTTATGTATCAACACTTTCAAAGCCGCACCCGTATAATTTTTCAACTTTAAGTCGCGTTTTCTCAATACTTGATTTTTGACGACTATCCATAAGATTAAAAAAAAAAAAAAAAAAAAAAAAAACTATTTGATGGAATGTTTTTTTTTATTTATTTTATTTTTTTTTTATTTTTTTTTTTTTTATTTGCATGCATATAACATTATTATCTATAGAATGAATTAATACATTTTAGGTAGTTTAATATTTTGAGTACTTTTAATGAAAAAAAATTGCATTTTTTAGAGGTTTTTTAAATTTTCAAATTCGAGAGTCTTTTTTAATATTTTTTTTTTTTTTTTTTTTTAGTGATAGTTATATCCTTAATTTATTCTATAGCGTAAAGTTTCCTGATCATTTTAAAGGAAAAATTAGGTTCTTATGTCAATTCAACGTTAAGATATCTTGCGGGTGGTGGTATAACACGTAATGTTTTTTCGAAAATTGTGTTAAGTAAATTTTGTTATATTTTTTTATTATATTACATTGAAGTACTTCATTTTATAATTTTATAAGACGATAAACATACCTTAAAAATATCGGAAAGTTTAAATTAATTACATTGAATACTTCTGTTTTTATATGGACTCGAAGCGAGAGCTCTGTTTACATGTTTTTCCGTACCGATCAAGCCCTGAGCCCCCTTAAATTCCCACAAGATATTTGCAATACACCCATTTCATTTGAAGGACTGTTTTTTACGTTAGAGGGATTTCGATGTTAGTGCAAGGTAGTCCAAAGGTCCGTCGCGAAATTTTGAATTTAATATAAAATAAAACAATTAAAGTCAATTTTTTAATTAACAAGTTTATAATTATATAATTATAATTATTGTTTTAATTAGACCCTGAAAGTCTCTCTCTCTTTTTTTTTTTTTTTTTGTTAGCGTTACCTATCTACGCCAATCTTTCTATTTTGATCATTTTAACTTCAAACCTGGATATTGAGTTATAAACAAAGTGGGAAATTTCTCAGAAATCTTACCAGCCAAGGATTTATTTGACCAGTTCGTAAGATCCAACACACACGCAGTCGAAAATAGTTATGACAAAACTGCACGCGATTACAGAAGAAATTATTATTACTACAATGCATCTTCATAATTTTTTTACCTATAATATTAAAAAATATATACAACAAAAGTAAGCTCAATGCAAGATAGAACTTAGAACCATTTTTACATTGTAATAATTTGGAAACTTAAAATATCTATCTAAGTTTTAAAAAAAAGTGTTTCTGTTAATATCTCTATTGCCTGCTGTTTTAAAAAAACTAAAAATTCACTCGCCACTGGCGAGCAAAATGATGTATTTCCCAACCCCTCGTTATAAAGGTAACCAAAATAAAATTCAGAAAAAGAAAAAAAAAAAAAAAAAAAAAGAAGAAAATTTGTTGATTTGAGATATAATCTTTCACTTCGGGAAATTAGAATCTCGAGAGATAATCTGAGCTTCTCCCTTCCTGTCATTTTGCTAGCATGAAAGCGTTTAACCCACGCACACGCCACCCTGTTGACCTCACGGTGTACAGATGCGTCGTCATACCCCAACATGTGGTAACGGTTTGCCAAAGAAAAAGGATTTGGGGCGCCCGGGAGATTTGCTTTTATTTCGCACTTTCCGATGACAACTTGGACTTTCTTCATGCTTCTTTGCAATTATTAATTGCTTTTTCAGTATAGAAAAAATATACGCTATATTACTTATAAAATTTTATTTTAGAAACTTGAAATAAATCAATTCTTAATTATACATTTGGCTGTTGTAATTGTTACTTAATACAGTACACTCGAAGGCAGAGATTTCTCCGATAATCTAAGAGAATCATTTGAATATTTAACCTCTGAACCTCTTCAGAGCATAAAATAACTCAACAAATATATATTTATTGCTTTCGCATAATCGAAATGGCGCCATAGATGACAGAAAGAGTCATTTTTATGAAATCAGTACTTTAGAGTAATTTAGGCTTACGAATATGGATATAAAATATTAATCCCCTTAAAATATCAGTTTAACTATCAGTAGTATTAATTTACGCAATAGAAAAATTAAGGTCTTTAAACAAGTAAATGATCAGCAAATCCTCAATTTTTTTTTTTATTGTAAAGCCATTAAGTTAAAAATTTATGAATATTTCTTACTTTCTTGGCCACAATGTCTTGAAGGTATTTTCAAAACTCGGATAAAAAGAATATTTATTTTATGAGGTAATATTAATCAGTGCTGGCAATTATTGGTTTTTTTTTAAGATAAAAAAAAAAAAAAAAAAAAAAAAAAAGTCGATCAGTTTAGTTTTTATGAAGAAAAGAATGGAGGTACACATTTGTGTACCTTAGGTCTGAAGAGGTTAAAAATAGTTTGGAAAAATATGCTAGTTATGAAGGAGTTGAGGAATTTAACAGAGGCTAGTGACCACCCAGAAGTCGAACATGAAATTGTTGAAGCTCAACTTAACCGTTTATTTGCAAACACTCACTTATTTTTTAAACAAGTTTAATGATAATTACTAAATTCTGGCTTAAATGTCAAAGTTTATTTAACTTTAGTTTAAAAAATAAAATCCAAATATAATAGTAAATGAAATAACTCGCACACTTTAACTTTTTTACAATTTTCATTTATTTATATTAATTTGTTTATGATTTATTATAAATAAAAGAAATTATTCATTTAATTCATGCATTCAATTAATTCACGTATTCTTTTACATCATTATAAAAAAATAAAAATAAAAATAAAAATAAATACGTGTGGCACTCGGGGACTGCCGCGGTAAAGCTATTGCATATCATTTTTTATCAACTTATGCAATTATAATTATCTATTTTTTTTTTTCTTTATGCAGTTTTTTTTTGTCTTTGATATTAATTAAAGTTACGCTTTTTGAGCGTGATGACCGATAACAAAAAATTTTTTTTCTTTTATTAAATAAATGATAAGTTAATATCGTTTAAAATATTTTTATTATCTTACAATACATGTAGGTTAATCAGTAATTTTTATCATTGAAACTATACGTTTATGGTAGCTGAAATAAAAAACATATGTTTGAGACTTGATATTCTCAAAATATCTGAAAAATACCGCGTCAGTGTCGGCCGAAGTCTACCGAAGGATACCGTGCCGAAGTCTGCCAAACTGAAGCGACGTTAGACGGAGTGTAAGGTTTTTTTTCTCGTTACGGAATTTCTAGATTCTTTCGCCGCGCTCAAAGCCCGCGATAAAAGCTATGCAATACCTTAATAAATTACCAAACAAAATTTGGCCGCGCTATGAAAATTAGATCGCGAGTTATAAGCATTTTAAATTTTCCGAACCTCACCGTGGGGGTCTCCTGTCACCAAAAATTAACACTGTCTCATAATAAATTACCAAACAAAATTTGGCCGCGATACGAAAATTAGATTGCGAGCTATAAGCATTTTAAATTTTTCGACCCTCACCATGGGGGATCTCCTGTCACCAAATATTAAAACTGTCTCATAATAAATTACCAAACAAAATATGGCCGCGCTACGAGAGTTAGACCGCGAGTTTTAAGCATTTTAAATTTTTCGACCCTCACCGCGGGGGGTCTCCTGTCACCAAAAATTAACACTGTCTCATATTAAATTACCAAACTAAAATTGGCCGCGCTACGAAAATTAGATCGCGAGTTATAAGCATTTTAAATTTTTCGACCCTCACCATGGGGGATCTCCTGTCACCAAATATTAAAACTGTCTCATAATAAATTACCAAACAAAATATGGCCGCGCTACGAGAGTTAGACCGCGAGTTTTAAGCATTTTAAATTTTTCGACCCTCACCGCGGGGGGTCTCCTGTCACCAAAAATTAACACTGTCTCATAATAAATTAACAAACAAAATTTGGCCTCACTACGAACATTAGATCGCGAGTTATAAGCATTTTAAATTTTTCGACCCTCACCATGGGGGATCTCCTGTCACCAAAAATTAACACTGTCTCATAATAAATTACCAAAAATTTTGGCCGCGCTACGAAAATTGATCGCGAGTTATAAACATTGTAAATTTTTCGACCCTCACCGTGGGGGGGGGGGGGGTCTCCTGTCACCAAAAATTAACACTCTCTCATAATAAATTACCAAACAAAATTTGGCCGCGATACGAAAATTAGATTGCGAGCTATAAGCATTTTAAATTTTTCGACCCTCACCATGGGGGATCTCCTGTCACCAAATATTAAAACTGTCTCATAATAAATTACCAAACAAAATATGGCCGCGCTACGAGAGTTAGACCGCGAGTTTTAAGCATTTTAAATTTTTCGACCCTCACCGCGGGGGGTCTCCTGTCACCAAAAATTAACACTGTCTCATAATAAATTACCAAACTAAAATTGGCCGCGCTACGAAAATTAGATCGCGAGTTATAAGCATTTTAAATTTTTCGACCCTCACCGTGGGGGGGGGGGGGGTGTCTCCAGTCACCAAAAGTAACACCGTTTCATAATAAATTACCAAACAAAATTTGGCCGCACTACGAAAATTAGATCGCGAGTTATAAGCATTTTTAATTTTTCGACCCTCACTATGGGGGATCTCCTGTTACCAAAAGTAACACTGTCTCATAATAAATTACCAAACAAAATTTGGCCGCGCTACGAAAATTAGATCGCAAGTTATAAGCATTTTAAATTTTTCGATCCTCACCATGGGGGGTCACCTGTCACCAAAAATTAACACTGTCTCATAATAAATTACCAAACAAAAATTGGCCGCGCTACGAAAATTAGATCGCGAGTTATAAGCATTTTAAATTTTTCGACCCTCAACGTGGGGGGTCACCTGTCACCAAAAGTAACACTCTCTCATAATAAATTACCAAACAAAATTTGGCCGCGCTACGAAAATTAGATCGCGAGTTATAAGCATTTTAAATTTTTCGACCCTCACCGTGGGGGGGGGGGGTCTCCTGTCACCAAAAGTAACACTGTTTCATAATAAATTACCAAACAAAATTTGGCCGCAGTACGAAAATTAGATCGCGAGTTATAAGCATTTTTAATTTTTCGACCCTCACTATGGGGGATCTCCTGTTACCAAAAGTAACACTGTCTCATAATAAATTACCAAACAAAATTTGGCCGCGCTACGAAAATTAGATCGCAAGTTATAAGCATTTTAAATTTTTCGACCCTCACCATGGGGGATCACCTGTCACCAAAAATTAACACTGTCTCATAATAAATTACCAAACAAAATTTGGCCGCACTACGAAAATTAAATCGCGAGTTATAAGCATTTTAAAATTTTCGACCCTCACCGTGGGGGGTCTCCTGTCACCAAAAGTAACACTCTCTCATAATAAATTACCAAACAAAATTTGGCCGCGATACGAAAAGTAGATCGCGAGTTATAAGCATTTTAAATTTTTCGACCCTTTCCATGGAGGGAGGAGTCTCCTGTCACCAAAAATTAACACTATCTCATAATAAATTACCAAACAAAATTTGGCCGCGCTACGAAAATTAGATCGCAAGTTATAAGCATTTTAAATTTTTCGACCCTCACCATGGGGGATCACCTGTCACCAAAAATTAACACTGTCTCATAATAAATTACCAAACAAAATTTGGCCGCACTACGAAAATTAAATCGCGAGTTATAAGCATTTTAAAATATTCGACCCTCATCGTGGGGGGTCTCCTGTCACCAAAAATTAACACTGCCTCTTAATAAATTACCAAACAAAATTTGGCCGCGCTACGAAAATTAGATCGCGAGTTATAAGCATTTTAAATTTTTCGACCGTCACCATGGGGGATCTCCTGTCACCAAAAATTAACACTGTCTCATAATAAATTGCCAAACAAAATTTGGCCGCGCTACGAAAATTAGATCGCGAGTTATAAGCATTTTAAATTTTTTGATCCTCACCATTGGGCGGGTCTCCAATCACCAAAAGCTACATTATCCTACCTTATTTTATCTTAAGACGATTCTTTTCTGTACACATTCTATTAGGAATTTTTATTATTGAAAGTATAGATTTATAGTAACTGGAATAAGAAATATAAGTTTGAGACTTGATATCCTCTAAATATCTGAAAAATACCGCGTCAATGTCTGCCGAAGTCTACCGAAGGATACCATGCCGAAGTCTGCCGAGCTGAAACGACGTTAGCCGAGTGTTAGGTTTTTTTCGTTACGGATGTGTTAGGATTTTTCGCGTTCCGGAATTTTTGGATTCGGTCGCCACGCTCAAAGCCCGCGATAAAAGCTATGCAATAGCTTAAAAATAAAAAACTCCTTTCGATTAATGGTACATTGGTGTGTGTAAGAAAAAGTTTTTTATAAAAATATTTCACACAAGGAACAGGGACCAAACCAAAACTGCGAATTTCTACCAAACAGGTAGGGATAGAGCAAGCTTACTGGCGGAACTACACATTTCCGTTCACAGAAAAAAAAAAAAAAAAAAAAAAAAACAGATTGAATGAAGGAAATTACCGTCTTACGTCTCTCATTATGTATTTTTTGCTCCAGATTAATAATTTACATACGTAATAAAATATTTTGTTTCTTAGCGATTCAACCATAAACAATGAGATGCACCAATACTTTTAAAAATTTTAAATAAACTATTGCAGAAGTGCATACCTGTTGTTGAATTATTTTTAGAATTCTTTGGTTTTATATATATATATATATATATATATATATATATATATATATATATATATGTATACAGTCGAGTCCCTATATAACGAAATCTATCGTTCAGTCAAAAAATTCGTTATATAGAAAAATTTGTTGAATAGAGAATGCCAAAAAATTTTTTCATTTAATGTTTAAATTTTTAAATAGAATTGTTTCTGGGGTGTTTAATTAGGTTTTTGAAATATTTAATTCAATTTTTCCAGAATCTCAAACATTTTCGCCACTTCCTTTTTTTCCCAGTGTCTTATTGTTTAATTTCAAAATTATTTATTTTACCAGAAAGAGTTATGCTTATCCTAAAAGCGATTTTATGCAGATGCAGTAGCAGATAACACCAGCATAGATGACATTTAGTAAAAATTCCTCGTTCAAATGATACCCACAACAAAAAATGTTCCGAGCAGTGTTGAATTCAGACACTTTTTCCTGGAGGGACTTTCTGAGTCTCCGGGGGGGGGGGGACATTACGGAGTTCCGGATGAAAAATCGCCCTTTTTGAACATTGAAAACCCAAAATCATAAATTTTCCGGGAGGGACATTTCATTGATCCGGGGGGGGGGGGGTATGCCACCCCCTGGATTCAACACTGGCTCCGAGTCGCCATAAACAACAAACATACACTTTAAACTCTAAAAGTAATGAGAGTTTGTTTAGGTAGATGAAAACCTGCTGAAAAAAACGGCCTTTTCTGTAATTGCCCCCTTATCCCTTCCTTATTCCTGCCTTACTATCCAAACCAAGAAACAAACAATATTTTCAAGACGACTATGGAATAGTTTTATCTTATAGGATGCTTTGTGATTATTTCAAATCGGTCCAGTAGCAAACAAATGTTTCAATCTTTTCCAAGAATGCATGCTCATCTTGGCTAAAACAAAGTCAAGTGTAATTATGCAAAAAGGATGTTTGTTTTTTTGGGGGAAGGTTGAATGGTTTTTTTGGACATAAAGAATACGGTAGAGGAATGTAGCTATGAAATATAAATCAGAAATCATCGAAAAAAAATTATTCTACGAATAATTTGTAGCGTTTTCTGAACGAATAAAAGAACATTTTTGAAAAAATTCGCTAAATGCAGATATATATTTCGCTATATGGAGATTATTTTTAATGTAATCATGAAAAAAAATTGACCATTCCTACAAAAAATTCGTTAAATAGAGAAATTCGCTGGATAGAGTTTCGTTATAGAGAGACTCGACTGTATATATAAATTTTTTTTACAAAATTTTAGTTTATAATATACTTTTTTTTTCAGATGCATGGTAACGGTTTTCCAGCATAAAAAAAAGACATCAGTGAGATTTGATTTCTCCCTTTAACATTCTCGAGATAAATAAGCTATTTTCGTATTTCTTTTCAAGTATTAATAATCTTTGCAGAGAACAGAAAAAGTCTCGAAGTTTTCTCTTTAATATTTTTTTGAAAGTTCGAGTTCAGAAGTTTGAAAGAAAGAAAACAATATTAAAATACTGATTAGAATCTGATATTTAGTAGTAAGCTTAACTCTTCACTGTGCGACTTTTTCTATTTTTATATATATATAAAAAATGTTATCTGAAATCTATATATCGGTCTAATAATGGAAAAATTGTAATAATAATAATAATAAAAATTAAAAATAAATTTCAAATTTTCAGCTAAAATTTTATATTTATAACGTTTACCCTAATATGCACAATCAAAGTTTTAAAATACTGTATTGCTATATCTTGCAGTTAAATGAGCTTAAATTAATTAATTTTACCTGCATAATACTCTGCAACTTTCTTTATATTAATATTTAAAAATATCAAATAAAAATAATAAAAGTAAACTTTGCTTTAATAGCTTGATCGAATTTTTTTCTTTTTTTGTTTTTAAAGAACAAATTCTAATTTTTTGTCAAATGCAGCCATCTGAGAAAATAAGGGTCATTCTATTATTTGGGATGTTCTTGATCCATTATAGCAGTCCTATTGGCTAAATTCATGGCATGTAATGAAAATTGTAGTATTTTTAGGTATTTGCCAAATATGACACAGAAAGGTTAACTATTGTAGTTGATTAAGTTATTTAGGGTAGAGGGGCCACGTTTGAATAATTTTTTAAAAAATCAATACATTTCTTATTTGAATTATATTTTAGGGGTTTTAAGTATTACATAATATAAATAATGCGTTTCTTCATCATATGAACCAGAAATTAAAAGTTTTCCATTCAAATTAAAAAAAGTTCTGAGCATTTAAAAATCTGAAAAATTTCTGTTCAAACCTGCCTCAAATAGGGGGTACCTTTGAATAAATAAAGGGCACCTTTGAACAAATGAATAAAATATGGAAATATTGAGAATTTTCATAAAAAGCTGCATATGTTTCAGAAATGTAAAGCAATATAAATAAAACTAAATAACTATATTTTATTGAAACTAATAATTTTTGTATTATTTAACCAAACTTAAATCCAACAAAATTGATGTCAAAAATCATTATTGAAACAACGCAGAGTGTCCCTACAGCTATGTAAGTAAAGCCGACTGCTTACTCAGTTCGACTTGAAGAATTTGAATAAAACAAAGCTTTTAAGGGTGTATTTGAAAAAAAACGCTTTTCCACCTTCAACAGCTCGAAATTTTCCGATACAATTTCAGACATATTTTTAAAAGTAGAATCATGAAACTTGCTGAGAGGATTTTTGAAGAGACGTACAAGGTGCCATGAGATGTCATTTTACACTCCATTCATTAGAATTTGATTTATGAACAATTATCTTCTCAGTGTGACACTTTTTTTTCGTCCCCAAATCTCCCGTTTCGGAAAATTAGGTTCAAAAAGCTATTTTTGATTGCTTTTTTTGCAACATTTTCTGCATTTATCAAAGAATTGACAGTTACGGCACCTGGAGTAGTTTCTAAATAAGAGAATCTGCGAGTTTGATGAGTTTGAGAGCAAAAGTTAATTCAAAAATAAATCGGAAAATAAGCAGTTTGAATCGAAATACACCCTTAAGCTAAACATTACATCTTTATTTAAGTGTTGAACAATAAATCATAAATTTAGGGATACAAAGTTGTCAACGAAAATCTTACAACTTTATTTTCTTAAATTTAGATTCAAGGGGGAGAAAAATACATGTCTTGCTTAGACAGTATTGTGTATACAAAATGGTGCAGCTTTGTATAATTATTGCCCTGAAGCAGTAGTAATGTATTGCCATAGACATTTTTTAAAAATAATTTATTTGAAGGAGAATATTTAGAGTGTTCAAAGGTGCCCCCAGTTCAAACGTGTCCCCCCTCTCCCCTACAATGCGACAATTCAATCAAGAAAAGAATATTTTTAAAATTAGAAGAGAAAAGTGGTAGCAAATCAAAAATTATTTTCCTCTAACTTGAAAAAATTAAATACAGATTAACCCTTTGCCACGACACAACTTCATTTTCAAAAATATTTACTCAGATGTTAGAATATGTCATTTTATAAAATATACAAAACTATAAAATTTACAAAAGTACATATAATATATATATATATATATTACGAATGTGTGAGACTTTTGTCACTATACAAATCAAAAACATTTAAACCTTTTTATTTTATTAATTATAAGGAAAATTATCATTAGAAAAATCATGTTGATTTATACACGAAGAGTTAGTGGCCACAGCAAAATATTTAGTCGCGGCTGCCGACCGTGAGTCTGCACTTATAGTTTGAGGGCTAGGAGGGTGTGTGGATGGGGGAGGTGCTGGATCTTGGGTTTTAGACAACCTTAATCGGGCTTTGGGCATACTTTGTACTCAGTAGCAATAACTCCTATATCTCTGTCAGTTTCATATTCTGTCATATTCTTCCACTATCAAAAGGTCTCGGATTCAAACTATAGGACAGCTAGAAACAAATTGAGTTTAAAGTTTAATTTACCACCATTTCAAATTTACTCAGAAAATTCAAATTCTCTGAAGCTCATTCAAGATTAAGTGATTCACTAATTTAAAAACAAAATTAAAATATTACTAATAAAAGTAAATTTACAGAGTCTTGTGTAATTTTAGCTATGTTAATTTACAAAGTCTATTCTAAATTTACGAAATAACGTCTCTGTTATTTAACAGAATCGCGGTTTTCCTAATCTCTGTAATTTTACACAGGACTTGATAACGGATTACCAGTAGATTCTCTGTATTTTAACATTTTTTTTTTTTTTTGGTAACAGTGGATTATACCAGTGGATGCTATGAGATTTTCCTTTTGGGCTTTATTGTGTCGGTCGTATATACGTTTCGCAGCAACCTAATGATTTGCCAGAGCTGGGACATAGAATAGAAAAGGATATTGCTCCGCACTTGTTAATTGAAAAGTGGGAATAATTGGGCTTTACACTGTTAAAAATGTTTCTGTGAAATTACAGAGAATCTACAGATAATCCATGATTATCTGTATCTTAGACATCTGTATCTGATGTCTTATGTAAGATTACAGGCATTAGAAAAATCGAGATTCTGTTAAATAACAGAGAAGTTATTCGGCAAATTTGCAAGAGACTCTGACGTCATTAAAAATACACAATAATCTATAAATTTTTTTAAATGATAATAATTTAACATAATTTCCAAAATCAGTAAATCACCCATACTTCAGTGAGCCTGAAAGAATTCCAATATTTTGAGTAATTTTGAATTACTGCATCGTTTATTTTTTATACAATTTATTTCTAGCCGTTCTGGGGTTTTTAAACCCGAGACATCTTGACAGTGGAAAAATACTCTATTGAGAGCTACATGAGCTTTTCTTACTGTGTTTAAAATATGTCTTTTATGATTCAGTGGGGGAAAATCTATGAAAATCGCTTTTAACACCTAGGAGATGATTTTTTTTCCCTTTGTAAACTATTTTAACTTAAAAATAAATAAAAATATATAAAAATAAATAAAAATATATAATATATAAAAAAGTAAAAAAAAAATAGAAATAATTTTTAAACTAAATTTTCTTTTTAATTATTACTAATAAAATTGCAAAATAATTTTATAAGTGTGTATTTTGAATTATAAGTTTTAACAGAGATAAAAATACCTACAGGGACTTAGATAATAATATAAGGGAAATATGTGTAAAATTATGACCGAGAAACTCGATCGAATGCATTTAATCGAGAGGGTAGTGTAAATTTATAGAGATTCTCGTTTTTTTTCCCTATGTTTTTACAGAAATTTTTAACAGTGTAGGTTGGACGTGTGCTACATAATTAAAAATGCACATACTGAACATATGCAAGAAGAACTAAATTAGATTGCCTTCAACTTGATGTATGATTTGTTGTTATGATTATTAAACTGCTAAAATATACCATTGAAACTGGATGATTGTTTTATGTTACCCTATGTTAGTCAATCTTCCTAGCTTCATTATTGTCTGTGTTTAATCAGAGTGGATTACAATGTGTGACCCAAAAGTAAGCAATGTGATATCGCTATAGGGGCAGAAAAGTGTCGATAAGTTTTTGCAATACAATAAAATATGATGTATATGATGTTTGAGAATATCTAACAATCTAATCATTATCAAATTTTATCCGTTTATATTCCTCTCATTAGACGGTATATTATTTCAAGATAACTCTATTAAACTCGAAAACAAGGATATTTCGGAATTTTATAAATCTAACTATATATTTATTACATAATTTTTACCTTTTTTCTTTTGAAAATAGAATTTTCCATTTTTTAAATCAATGCATCTAAAAACCATAGTACACAGCTCAGCAAAAGTTTAGACAATGATCGATTATGCTTCTATTTTGTGAAATATGTACCGAATGTTTGTAATTCCTCTGTGAAATATTAGTTGTGATTTATCCTTTATTCACACACAATAAATTTTGAATTTTACCTTTTACATAAAATATAATGACAAAAAAAAAAAAAAAAAAAAAAAAAAAAAAAAAAAAATTATCATTGTGGCAAAAGTATAGACAATTTGTGTATTTACTGAAAAAATAACTACAAATTAAAATCGAGTTGCACCCTCATTGTTTGCAGTTAGTGCAAGAATGTGACTTTTCATGGAAAAAACTAAATGTTGCGTCACTTAGGGGTCTATTTCGTACCAAACATGTTCAACAGCAACTCGAAACTCATTAAAAGAAAACTGTAACAAAAATTTGCATAAACATTACGACATATGATGTTACAAAAGTTTTCGATTGGGTCCGGATCAGAACTACACGTCGGCCAGTTGAGATCAATAGTATTTTCAGAGTTAGACGAAGTTCTTCTTTTGTATGCAACATGAATAGATGCTAAAATCCATACTTAAGATCAGCAAAAGTTCCCCAAATGACTAAAAATTAATCTCAAACGTATATACGTAGTCTTGTGTTGCTTGGCAACCAATGAATAACTCCACAGATGCACGAGCATTAAAGCTAAGTGAGGACCAAATTATTTAAAATTCACCTTCTTTTTCTCGACTTAATAAAGTCCCAGGATCTTTGCTTAAGTCATTCTAATAGTATGCCCACGTGTTTGGGCCATTCAAATTCCACTTTTTTTTTCGTTACTGAATATCATAGCGTACCATTTGGGTCCATATGACGTATGTTTGCAAGTTAATTGAATTCTGGGCAATTTATAGCGAGATTTTAAAGCTGATTGTTTTATTATTGTCATGTAAATTGATTTACCTGTTTCTTTAATCATCTAAGCATCATGTCCGTCGACACAGAAATTCCTGACTTACTTTTAATGTGATTAACAATCATTACTTGTGTAAATGTCACTTTCTGGATCCTTTTGTCATCGCATTTTCTTGTCACACAAGGTCTTTCAGATTATGTTTTTTTTTTTGGAGGAGTCATCCTTAGACTATACTTCATAGACAAACCACTTTAGACGATTCAGTGCTGCTGAAATTTCTGCAACTGTCTTCCCTTTCCATTTCAGCTTCCCTACTTCAATTACCTCATCTAAATGAATATTTTTAGCTCGCGGCATCTTCACTAACTGATGCTATATCGAGGTATAATTAAATACTTCAGACATGTGACATCATAACTTGGAAATTTGCATTTATCCATGAAAAGTTGGCTAAAAATCAAAAAAGTGTCTAAACTTTTGCAATATGCAAATTTTACTTTTTTTTCAGTTAAATTATATGTTATCTTACATTATAACCATTATTTTTATTGTACATTGTTTAAACTATCTTTGAAAATAAGTATAGCCATTTCTAAAACTCACGTGTTCGTATTTTTTATATAAAGGTTAAAAAACACCAGTGTCTAAACTTTTACTGAGCACTGTATATGTTTTTAAAAGCAATAATTGGCTATTTCTAATTATTCTTTATGCAATATAATTTTATTTAAGAATCTACGCAGACCAAAAAAACATTTTCATTAGCTTAAACGTAAATAAAATTTATGCATTTTAATGTTCAGTCAAATAGTTCAAAAATTAATCTAAAGGCCTGTACACATAGTCTGTTTTTTAAAAAATAATTAATATTTTAATTAGAAATTTTATTTCTTTTAAACAATTTTCATACATCAAACGTTAAACATAATTAAAGTTGAGATTAATTTATACAAAAATTATTTTAAATCGATTTTCTGAACGTATATTAAAAAGAGTTTTCATTAAGTTTAAAGAAAACGAAATGTAAGAAAGCGTTTGATATTTTCTCATATTTTAGATTAATTATAAAACTAAACTAAAATGATACATTAATCAGTAATAGCAGTTGTTGTTGTTATTTAATATCGGTGCAAGTTCTTTTGACGAAAAGGATTTGAATGTAATGTCCAATTAACAGACCACGGTTTTTCATTAATGAATATTTTGCTTTAAAATTATTATTTTTAATTATCTTCATGGAATAATGATAGTGCACTGTAAAGAAATGAAATATTCTTTAAACTAGAAAAATGTTACATAACCACAATCAAAAACATACGATAACTTTTATCAAGTTAATCCTTTTTAGGTGCGTTCGTAATTATGTAAGTACGTAGCACCTATAGTTGTCGTTCAGTCCGTCCGTCTGTCTGTCCCTCTGTCCGCATATAACAACGCAAAAACTAAACAACCGAATCTTTTGAAATTTAAAATATATAATTATTACATAATTTTGTCGAGTCTTTTCAAATTTTATGAGAATCGGATGGATAGATCAAATACAGGGACGATCAAAAGTATTCTGTTACATTACGGTCAATTAGGAAAAATGTTGCAAATACATTTTAATCGTTTGAAATTTAAATTAAATACTTACTACATAGTTTTGTCAAGTCATTTCAATTTTTTTAAAAATAGGATGCATAGATCAAATACCGGGACAATCAAAAGTATTCCATTACATTGCAGTTAATGGAAAAAAAAGTTTCAAATGCATTTTAATAATATTACACTCATTCGAACATAATAATATTGATATGCATCATAAAGTATATATTATAATATAGATTTTGTATAATCTTTTGTGCAAAGAACTTTTGTTATATTGATTGACAAGGCCACACAAAAGTATTCCATTACATAATGAGTATAGAGAGAACATTGTTTTTTGCGCATTTTAATTGTAATTAACTATTTACAATTTTATGAGATTGATACATGAGAGTGATATTTTTAAATCCATTCCATTATCGTGCGAACGCACCTCATTTGCTACGCTTCACGTGCAATTTCCAACTTGTTTTTAACCATTTGGAAAATGGCTGTTTTTGTCTGTCGAGAATAGAGAAATCGGAGGTAATCTCGGATTTTATTTGTTTTCTGATTGGTCCATGTCTAATGTCCAGAAATGAAATACCTTTGCTGTCACGATAACAAAAAGAAAATAAATAAATAAATAAATAAAAATAAAAATAAAAAACTACAAATAATTAACAACTCAAAAATAAATTGAGATAGAGCTTTCAAACAAATTGTGTTGTTTAAAAATACATTTTTTTCCTGTACGACGGTGTAAAAACTGAAAATGTGCGATGTTCAGAATTTTAAAAATTTGCAGTACCGAAAATTGTAAAACTGAAATTTCATTTAAAATTTGTTTGTGATTGGTTGAAGAATATTATGTTTAATCTATGGCATACTTAATACATGACTCTGTTATTGCTTAAGCCACATTTGATTATCATAAAAATTATATCTGTATGACTTAACAGCGGCTGATTTGGCCTTAAAAATCTCTAATCAAAGGAAAATGAATGAAACCTGTTTACATGGAGATGGGCCATTTTTCTTTTAAATCATATTTCAATCTTTTTAAAGCCGATAAAATTAGTGTGCTTTTAGAATTTGAGGTGCCTGAATGGGGATATGCGAGCGCAGCTCGTAGGGGCAGAACCCTCTATTAAATAATAATAATAATAAAAAAATAAACTTACAAATTAAATCAATTGAAACCAGCTAAGCGGTGAGAACAAATTATTAGTCTGGCACGTGCAGTGCATCATAGCTTCATACAAATTGATGCTACTGCAGCGAAAAATTCACCAATAGTAATTAAATACTTATTGTAAACCGAGATCTAATTAAGATTTATTATTAATCCTTCAATAATTCTGTATTCATTTTTTTTAACAAGCACATTGTATTTGATGCAGAATTGGGCAAAATACATTCAAAAATAATTTTCGATGCAAAGTATGAAATTGGTTTTATACCCTAAAATACAAAAAATACAAATATTCCCAAATTCAAAATTTCCTAAATATAAAATGCATGCATTTTGAAAATACGTTTAAAATGTATTTCAAAATTTAAAAAAATATATTTTTTATTAGATTTTGCTAAGTAATCAAAAATAAATCTTGTAAAACTGCTTTATTTTTTTGACATTGTAATTTTTCAATGTAAAGATGCAAAAGTAATAAACAAAATAAATAAGTCAATAAGATAATAATTTTGCATAACAAACAAAGAATATTTAGTGATAAAATTATATAAAAAAACTATAAGAAAATATAATATTTGCATCAATATTATTCAATTTCATTTAGTCGTCGAATACCAAACGTAAATAAATATACGTATCACATCCGGCTGTCAGAGACAAATGTTTTCTTTTTTATTTTTTTTTCTCTATTACTATTTTTAATCAATAATCTTTATAATTAATTACTACTAGAAATGTATTACGAAAAAAAGAAGAAAAAATATTAAAAAAAAAGCTTCATCTCACGAGAAATAATGAACCAACCGCTGTAAAAAGAAATTTGGTATTTTCAGCATAAAAATTGCGTGTTACAAAAGTTAAAAACAATCTAAAATGAAAATAATAATAATAATAATAATAATAATAATAATAATAATAATAATAATAAACAAAGTCATGTCACGAATGCGGTCAATTTGCAATTTAAACCCAACATTATTTTCGATACTACGCATCTCAGATTTCATGAGCGTCTGATGCCTGTAAATCTGTTTTTACGGTGTTAAAAATACGTTTGTAAGGAAGAGATTTAAACAGAGGAAGTTGAGATAGTTTTATGGGATTTTTGAATTACCCGAATTATATTTCATTAGTTTTTTGTCACATTAATTGTAAATTTACATAGTTTTAAATGGAAATACATCACTTAGGTATAAATACATGACTGAATTATGTATGAAACGTAATTCGTGAGCAACAAAAATTCTGAATAACAAGTTAAATATTAATTTTATACCCCCCCCCCCCCCAAAAAAAAAACTTTTTTGGATTTAGAAATTAGTATCTCAGCGTGCCATCTGCGGGAAAAATCGTTTTCACGCAATACGCCCACGTAAAAATTGCAGAAAGCATTAAAAAGTGCACAATAAAAAGATAAAGCTTGTAATAAAAAAAATTACAAAAGATTATAATAAAACTTGTAATAAAAATGTATGCAAAAAAGGATTATAATAAAGCTTGTAATAATAAAAAAAATGTGTATAAAAAAAGCTATATCGATTTTTTACAGCTTCTGTGTGGTATCTTATAACCAGAAAACACTTTTCTTGTTAATATAAAAAATAAATCCGAATTTTTAGAGTCAAAATGGCAGTATCTAAGTAAGAAATACATGTTCCTATACAGTGTGTCCAACTAATAGAGGTTAAAAACTTTAACAAGTGATGGGGTACCTCTACAAGAAACAATCTTTGTATAGGAAATCAGGGTTGCAATATAGTTATTCAAGTTAAAATTACAGATAATTTCATTTTTATCTGAGCTCGGATTTTAGGTTGCAACTTTTAAAATGATGAATGTATTTATAAGTTAAAAGATATTTACAACCGAACTAACTTACCGCGAGGCTAAAATCAAAAATTGTAATAAAGTAAAAAGAAAAAATTGCAAATAGTATAGAATATGTGAAATGAAATAATTTTTAATATTATTACCCATTTAGATAAAATAGCTAATATTCTGTTAATCAGATCCTCAGGCAATAAGGTTGATAGAAAGAAAAAGTGATGCTAGCAGTAATATTGTATAAAAGTAAGCATTGGCCGAAATAGGTTTTTAAGGCTGTAATTGAAATTCGATGATCGTCCTATTTTTAAGCGAAAACGAAAACGAAAAAGTCTTAAAATTTTTTTTAAAGTAATTTATACACATATAAATACACATAATTTGTAATTATTTATGCGTATTAAAATGCATAACTATTAATTAATTATATATATTTATTAAATATACATAATTATAATTAATTCGTATACCTATAACCCAATTTGCCTGCCTGTTCTTGAGACCCAAAACCTCGTATTTTCATGCAAAATGAAACATAATTAATTCATTAACGACACAGAAGGTTTTTCTTACTAAAAGAACTTCCTTTAATTTAAAATTTGACATTTTTTAACTTTTGTACATTTTAATTTTAGGTTGTTTGATTTATCTTTTCTAACGATTTTTGTAACTAGTTATCTGCTATTCTAGAGCTTTCTCGAACAGTGCTCGAACCATTTCTGCGGTTTAAAATTAAAAATTTCCTATTATTGCTAAATCTGCAGATTTTAATAAGCACTTGAAAAAGTTTAAACCTATAAGTATTTCTTGCTTTATAATTTGCATCAACGTCTTGAGCCAGTCATGACTAACATTTAGAAACAATGAAGTTACAAATAATAATTTGTCTCCTTTGAGCTGAAACAGCTCAAATCGATGAGTAATGTTGAAAATTTCTGAAGGAATGAGCAAGATTTTTGGAATACAGATAGTTTCGGTCCGGCCGAATTTTCAGCAGAATTTTCGTCAAACACGAACTTTCCGCGAAATTCAGATTTTGAGCCGAAAACGAAAACGAAACTGAATTTTCGTTCGATCTAATTTAAATGTATAAGAATTATAATAATGATAATATTAAATGTGCCAAATATCTCTGGACGCGATTGCGGAAATTGTTTTTTTCAAGAAAACAATTATAGAAGAAGTTTATCTACTTGTTCCCTGAGAAGCTAAGGCAGCCAAGAACAGTACCTTAATTAGTAACATTAATTAATGTCATACAATAATGATAGTCTTAGGAATACTTGTATTTTTTTCATTTCATTTTTATCAGATGACGTGTTGAATTTTTTTAGATAAAATAAAGGATAAAAAATCTTTGTAAAGTTTTTATATTTCATTTCATATTTTTTCTTCTAATCCTAAATTTATTATTATCTACGTTCTTTCTTTTCTGTCGCCATATAAGAAAGTTATTTAGCTATTTTAAGTGGTCTAAGTAATAATAATAGCAGACTTATTAATACGTTAATATTTTTTTATCTCATAAGTTTGAGCATACGTTTTAGAGAAAGTTTTTTCATATCAGTAAATGCAAAAAGTACCCTTGTATAGACACCCTATATAGACTTCGAAAGTACACTGTTAAAACTAATGGTGACACATTGCACCTTTTAGGGGTGAAAGGCTTGTCTCACTGGTGACACCCCTAGAGGAGCTAAAATGGCACCCTTAACTAGGGTGAAAGGATGGCACCCCTAAACCAGGGTGTTTCAGGGGATGAAAGGACGGCACCTCAGGGAAGAATAATGGCACCCCTTATCCACAGTGTTCAATAGGGTGAAACGATGGCACCACAGGGGAGAATAATCTCACCCCTTATCCAGGGTGCCCCAGGAGGTAAAAGGATGGCATCTCAGGGGAGAGTAATGGCACCCATTAACCAGGGTGCCCCAGGGGGTGAAAAGAGGGCGCCTCAGGGGAGAGTAATGGCACCCGTTATCCAGGGTGCCCCAGAGGGTGAAAGGATCGCATCTGAGGGGAGAGTAATGGCACCCCTCACCCAGGGTACCTTAAGGGGTGAAAGAATGGCATCTCAGGGGAGAATAATGATACTACTTATCCAGGGTGCCCCAGAGGGTGAAAGGATCGCATCTGAGGGGAGAGTAATGGCACCCCTCACCCAGGGTACCTTAAGGGGTGAAAGAATGGCATCTCAGGGGAGAATAATAATACTATTTATCCAGGGTGCCCCAGAGGGTGAACGGATGAAACACATAATCCAGTGTGCCCTGTGGCATCCTACAAGAAATAGCACTCACAATCTATGGCCCACAGTTGCAACCCCCCTCCCCCCACCCTGCTTGTCAAGAAATTGTATTGGTTTGAATCATGAAATAGAAAGTGTTTACCCATTTTTAAATTGAATTCTGTAGAGAAAATTATCATGATCAGTCAATATTTTGAGTCTTTTTTTTCTTTTAGATTGATGGAATATTATATTTTTAAACTCATTATCAGGTGTCCAAAGAAAAATTGTAGCATATTTTTGTAACTCAGAGAGGGATAATATGAACTACAAAAATAATCATAGAAAGGCAGAGAATTCAAATTGTACTTTCATTTACATGGAGAGTATTTTAAGAAAAATTCAAAATTTTAACTTTTATACAGTCTGTGCATTTCAAAATCACCAATCATAAGTCATCACTATTGCATTGTTAGTCATACCCAAAAGGTTTTGTTAGAATAAATCGGAAAATTTACACAACCTCTACACCTATTTTCTGCCTCTAAAAATCACTGAGTTAGAGTCAAATATTGTGACTTTGTCATGCAATTTGAAGCCTGATTTTCAATTTTATGTTTTGAAGTTCTTGTAAAATGAAATAAATCATGATTTTTGACTGTCTCTAACTCATATGTTTGGATCAAACTTTTTGGGTATGTTTAAGAAAGGGCCAGTAACTATTTTTGTGATTGGGCATTTTTAGATGCAAGAACATTATAAAAATTTGATGTTTTTTGACTCCAAAATAAGAGAAAGTACAAATTGAATTATCTATCTTCATATGAATATTTTTATAATTATCTTATAGTTTCAGAAGTAATAAGTAACCATCTTTTTTGACACATAGTATATTGCTTGACATGTATTTTCATTATTTTATATACAGGGCAACTGAAAAGTATGGGGACACAGAAAAATGCTATATCCTGTAAAATATATGACATAATTTAATAATAAAATATAAAAGGAATAACAATATTTTAACAAATTGTTCACTGACTTGATATTTATTTTTTACACAAGTTTGAAAACGAAAGATCACAGAATTGACAGTCCGCTGCAGATAATTCTGATTTAAATCATTCTATGCCTTGATAATTTCGCATCACATACAATGCAAACTGGGGATTTTCTATTTCTAGCTTTTCTACAGAAGTCAAGTGAGTTAAGATCTGATTGTTCGAAGGCAATACACCTGTTATTAAATATCCACGCAGATGGTCAATGTTGTTTTTGCTCCATGTGAAGGCCCCAATACTGCTGGAAGTTCCATTAAAGTTATTTTGCTTCCATGAGGCGAATACTTCGTTGAACATATTAGTTGCTGATTATTTTGACGGTTGTGAACTTTTCGGAGGATTAAGATTTTCATATAGTAGAAGAAATGCTACAAAATTTTAAAATCAGCATTTCTCAAATTTTAGTTATGAAATATCAATGTCAAATAACGCACCAATATTTTTTCAGCTACCCTGCTGTATCTAATTAAAAAAATGTAAAACACAAATTAGAAAAGAATATGTAATAAATGCTGTGTAACTTTTAAATTAGTAAGATTACTTCATATTCTTTAAAATTCTTCCAGAAAGTTAGCCATCAAGCTATGGAATGAATTATAGAAAATAAATTCATTTTATAGTTGTGTAAAATCACAGATGAAATTGAGTAAAAAAAAATCATTTTTACAATATGTGTAATACTTACCTTTATAGTGAACTTATGGAAATCCATATTTTATAGCATATATCCACACAGGATTAGAAATTAAGAACTGTATGTAAGGTGTCAAAATAATGCCTACAATTTTTTTTCGATGTGCCAAATGCATTTCATATTTTCTTATTTCTTTTCACAACCATGTTAATAGTAATAATATTGCATTGCATATTTAATTTTAATGTATTGAAGGGAAGTGGGGAGGAAACTTTATATATTAAACACTTTTTCTTACTAAACAAAATAAAAACTGACTTTCCATAAGTATGAAACCTGATTAAACTACAATATTTGGATTCTGAAAAAACTTATTCTTTTTATAAAGCTAATATGCATACAAAACAGATAATCAAGCAAATATGTCCACAGAGAGAAAATATGAGCTTTAGATATAACTAGGGATAAGCGAATTTTAAAAAAATCTGAGACTAACAGTACATCAGAAAATAAAAAGTTAGCAAATAAATGAATCTTTGGTTGTCAATTATGGTGGGGCATTTAAAACATTTCCAAATCACACACATTTTTTTTTGTTTGTTTGAGGAAGGGAATACAAAACTTTTAAAACAATTTTAATACAGTTTCTTATTTTAGGAACATATAAGGATGCAGAAATATCTCATAATAAAAGAAAATCTTGTTTACAGGGGTGTAATATCTAAGGACCAGTTTTATCAGTCATTGGTGAAAGTGAAGTTAACTTAGAGGTTATTGAAAGGTTCAAAATTCTTAAGACACGTGCTGATGTCATGGTCCAGAGGGAGGGGGGATGTATGCTAAAATACAAATGAAAGCATTTGCTAAACAAAAATTAATGTTAAAGAAAGCTAGCTATCAAGATTTGAAGACTAGGAATAATTTTTCTATAATTTAGTTTCATTTGACGACTAACGACTGCTGATTTCTAGTCCAGTATCCACATCAAAACACTTTCTGCCTAATTGTTTTTGTGTTTTGACTTATTGCATCTGAAATTTTAATCCACTGAGTAAATATAATGAAATGAATAAAACATTGAATTAAAAAAACAACCTTTTAGTTCAAATAATCTTTTTATTGTAAACACGAAGAATGTATTAAATATTATTAAACAAAGACGTAACACTATGTGGAACTGATGCCACTGAGAAAATTTTGAAGACATAAGTATCTAATAAAAATGATAAAAATTTAAATTGGCTTTTAGTATAGTTAACGTTAAACAACCAAAACAATGCATACCACAATGTAACTAAGCTTATAAAATTATCAGTTTTTATAATTAACTGTTTATATAAAATTAATACATAGCATGAGTAATTTAACAAGTTGCTTGAGTTGCGGAGCACAGTAACAGGTTGAAACTCAGAAATTTCTGCACCTTCTTCGTGATAAAGAGTCGGAAACTTTTCTTGTATCAAGCATGGTAATGTAAGTACTATAAATTTAAGTTCACTATCTGAAAAAATAATAATAACACATTAAGGAAAACACACAACAAGACAGTCCAATTAAAATCTATCATCAAAGTACAGCAAAAATTGTAGATGAACAAAAAAAGAAAGAATAAAATTTAAATAAAATTTAAATTATAGCTCACAAGGCTATCAAAGTCTGACAGCTAATGTGCCCGCAAGTTCTGTATGTAACGTGATAACTCTTTATATAAATATCAGATTTTCTTCAAATTTTATATGGAGGTTCATTCTGATAAGGTTCTTCACTGATTAGCATTGGAGGTTCACTGGTTAAATATGAAGGGGGGGGAGAAGAGAGTGCTACCCTCCTTAATTTATATAAATATGCAGAAATCATGCAGAATTATCACATTTTCTTCAAATTTTGTTAATAATTTCACTTTGATAAGGCACTTTCCTGATTAGTTTTAGGGGCTCATTGGTTAAGTATAAAGAGGGATGGCAGTTAATCCACTGTCCAATAACTTACAGTTAGTTGATTTCTTTTATTTTTGGAAGGGCATTATTCTTTGAAATAAGAGTATAATATACAGTTGTATGTATAGCCTGAGAGCTCAATGCCATCCGTTTAACCGGGCACTTTCTTCTTTATTGCCCATTTTCGGACAGCACGAGAAAATTACATGACCAACTCATACTTGTCATTCAGATATTCTTTTCCTGTATTATCATTAAGAGTTACAAACTATTTACATTATTAACCATATTTACAAAACATATCTTGGAACAAAGTGTCTATTCCAGATTAGCAACGAATTTCCCTAACATGTACAGGTATTCCATACCAATAATAATAATAAAAAATGAGGAATTTTATTCAAATTTATTAGTAAGCCCCTATTATGTATCCTATATTGACACTAATCAATGAATATATGGATACAACCCCCCGTGTTTTTCCTTCATTTTGGGAATAACGAATTTTCAACGTATTCTATTGACGATTATTTTCAAAATTTTCAAGATGTGATTTTGCAACTTTCACAAAAGTTGCTCTATACATTTGGCTAACATAATATGCAAATGAAATTTTGATATCTTTGACGCATGAGCAGTGAAAAATTATTTAGTAAACCGACTCAATATTCGAACAATTTTTATTATTTTTTAATTCTGATTACAGGGTATTGTGTGCAATGTTGTTTGTCACATTTTCTGAAAATAATGTTATTTTATATTAAGAATTCTTCAAATTATAAGCAAAAATCTTGGGTAAATTTGAGACTGCTTTTCGGATTCGTAGAAAACCTTAATTTTTCTACGAGTATACATGCTATCGACATAAAAATGAACACAGTTTATTAAAATAAGCCACTTAATCATAATCTACAGTTTGAGCACTTTTGCTACATTAGTTTTGACAGGGTTATCCAAAAGGTATTCATTGTTTTTCAATTTGTTGATGGTCCCCTATTGGAGTTTCGGAATAAAACCTTCAGGGAAATATATGACTTGTAGTACACTACCTGGCCATTGATTATCGTCCACTTGCGATTTTAGACATTTTGTTAAATATCTAGAAAAATACATGAGAAATTATCCTGAAACTCTCAGTGTATACACATAATAGTACAGGTCATATATTTCCGTGAAGATTTTTTCCAGAAACCTTATAGGAGACCGTCAACAAATTAAAAAATAATGAATATCGTTTGGTGTCAAAACTAATGCAGCAGAAGCGCTCAAACTGCAGATTGCGATTTAGTGGCTTATTGTTATAAACTGTGTTCATGTTTATGTCGATAGCATGTATACTCGTAGAGAAATTGAGGGTTTTATAAAAATACTCCCAAATTTTTCCAAGATTTTTGCTTATAATTTGCAGAGTTCTTAATATAAAATAATAATAATTTCTGAAAATCTGACAAACAACATTGCACATAATATCCTGTAATCAAAATTAAAAAATAATAAAAATTGTATGAAAGATGAGTAGGTTTACTAAATATTTTTTCACTGCGCATGCGTCAACGATATCAAAATTTCATTTGCATATTATGTTAGCTAAATGTATAGAGCAACTTTTGTGAATGTCGCAAAATCATAGCTTGAAAATTCTAAAAATAATCGTCAATATAATAAGTGGAAAATCCATTGTTCCCAAAATGAAGCAAAGAAAATGAGGGATTGTATCCAAATGTACTAGTAAGTTCCGTATTGTGTATTCTATATTGACACTAATTAATGAATATATGGATACAACCCTTCTTGTTTTTGCTTCATTTTGGAAATAACGGATTTTTAAGTGATTCTATCGACGATTATTTTCAGAATTTTCAAGCTATGATTTTGCAACTTTCACAAAAGTTGCTCTATACATTTAGCTAACATAATATGCAAATGAAATTTTGATATCGTTCACGCATGAGCAGTGAAAAATTATTTAGTAAACCTACTCATTTTTCATACCATTTTTATTATTTTTTTATTCTGATTACAGGGTATTATGTGCAATGTTGTTTGTCACATTTTCAGAAAATATTATTATTTTATATTAAGAACTCTGCAAATTATAATCAAAAATCTTGGAAAAATTTGGGAGTATTTTTATAAAAACCTTCATTTCTCTACGAGTATACATGCTATCGACATAAAAATGAACACAGTTTATAACAATAAGCCACTTAATCACAATCTACAGTTTGAGCGCTTTTGATGCATTAGTTTTGACAGGGTTATCCAAAAGATATTCATACATTTTTTAATTTGTTGGCGGTCCCCTATAAAGTTTCTGGAAGAAATCTTCACGGAAATAGATGACCTGTACTATATTGTTTATACACTGAGAGTTTCAGGGTAATTCCTCATGTATTTTTCTAGATATTTTGCAAAATGTCTAAAATCGCAAGTTTACGATAATCAATGGCCAGGTAGTGTATTATATTTATACACTAAGATTTTCAGGATAATTCTACATACATTTTTCTAGATATTTAACAAAATTTCTAAAACCGCAAGTGGACGGTCATCTCTGGCCATTCAGTGTATATCAGGAGCTTTAGGGAACTGGCTAATTCTTTATTTTCCCTTTTGCTATATGGGGGAAAGTCGGGTGGAATGGGACTGTAGGTTTTTCTCTTTGTGCATTATTCTAAACATTTCATCAATCGCATACAAGATGAAGCAATGGTAATCCATTCTTCAGTTTACAAAAAAATATTGATATGCATAGACTTGCAAATGTTTGAAAGAAAATTTTTTTTTCAAAAATCCAATTTAAATTTGATTTATTTGCTCTCAATATATTAAAGGCTTGTTTATGTATAAATGTAATAGTTTCCCCATTTATGGAACATTATACTGTATATTATCCATAATTTAAACTAAGCCTAGAGCAGCATTTTTGTTTGAACAAGAAGTTTAACACAAACAAGGAAGTGGCGAGGAATGGGACATGCCAGAAAAGGGATGAATGGGACGCGCCCAGTTCCTTTTTTTAATTAATAATAATGCAAATTACTAACATGCAAATTTTTTAGACGATAATATATTAATTATAACATTGATAATATATGCATTAATACTTCAAAATGTAAATAAATTGATGATTATTTAAGGCGCAACGCTAGGCACAGAAAAAGACCCGGATGATAATGCAAAGTCTATTGGGGCGTTCTTTTCAAATATTTCGGCGAAATTTTAATATTGTTACGTGATTGTTTTGCACAAGATTGCTGAGGGCGATCCGCAACCGGCGTAGTTTTTACTTTTTCAGTTTTTGTTTCAGATTTTTTTTAAAAAAATTACTTTAACTTACGAAATTGGTTTGAACCGGTTCTGAAATTGAAACTATCGTTGTACAAAAAATATAAAAGTAAAATCGAAAAAATAAAAACTAGGCCGGTTATGGATCATCCTCAGCTATCTTGTTCAAAAGAATCATGTAAAAATATTAAAATTTGAGTTAGGTATTTCAAAAGAACGCTCCTATAAACTTTTACATTATCATCTTTACATTCTGAGCCTAGTGTGGGGCCTTAATGACACCTATGACAGAGAATCCTGAATTTTCATTCCAGTCATGAAGATACTGGAATTTTATATTGTGGCATATACATTATCAACTTACAACCTTTGTTTGATTGTTTATCTTACCGACACTATAGGTTATTTTGTGCCTTATAGCTTTTTTTATTATTATTGCTGTCCCATAACTCTTAATGAGGAGGTATGAGACACATTTTGAAACTTACGTTCTCTTTAAAATAAAACAGTATTTGCACGTTATGTTTCTATATTGTTCAGGGGGATTAAAAAGTGTTTTACCTTGCATGCTATAAATTGATTTTTTTCTTTTTGTGTATATATAAAAAAAAATTCTTACTTTTGTAAAAAAAAAAAAAAGTCCCACACCACCCCACTCTCCCCTATATAGATATTATATATTAATCCACCAATTACATGAAAATAGAATTTTTATCAATAGTATTAAAATACGGTTTAAGGACTAACAGTTTATTGTATATCCTTAAGTTTTTACCACCTTCTCCCCAGGTTTTTACCGGTAAAAAGCCAACCCTGTTTATTGGTCTTGTTTCAGAACGGGTGGAATGAAAGATTGTTAAAAATTACGTCATTAAAAAAATGTTTAAGATTTATAAATGACAGTGCAAAAATCGCCTTTAAAACACGAGATCTTCATCACCTGCGGAAAATTTTCACATTTGTGTAAAATTACGATATAAGTTTTTATTCATTGTTATATTTTTTGAACACACACTATTTCTGTAAACTATTCTGAAAGTTCAGTGGAGTAAATACAGATTGTTTTCCTTTTATAATTTGAATGTTCATGACTACAAATTTGTCATATCGGATGATGTTGATGATTGAGAAAGAGGGGGGGGGGGGACTGATTACGGTCTAATCAAACTTAAATTACTATTATTGAAAAAAAAAATTTATTTTATTAAACCATAAAATTCTGCTACTAAATAAGGTTTAATGCGAAAGAATACTTTCGAAAAAAAGTGGGTGTAAATCTGCATAGCCGATAATCAGATCATAAGGTTTATTCAATGCAATACCCTAACATTTTCTCACCTTTTTGAAAGAAAATGAAACCAAAAGTATGAAAATATGAAGAATTGGGAGTAAGAAAACATAATGGTAAACCCAAGATACCGTTAAATTCGGGTTTTTAGGCATTTCCCACCAAGGTATGACTTGGCTGACTAATAACGTTTTAATATGCAAATCGAGGTTTTATCCGTGATTTTTATCCTTAAGTGAGACTAAATGATTGTCCGTGCTACCGCCTCCCGATCTAATCTTATTATGAAGATTATTTTGGAAATAATGGTGGTTAATAAGGAAAATATTAATAATGAAAATCCTGTAAATAAGTTTTGATTACTTTAAGATTTGCAAGTATTCAATTGTCTTAAATGAAAAAGTTCCCCCCCCCCTCTCAAATAAAGACAAATCAGGTATACTGAAACAATATTAGAGAAGTTACGCGAGGCTGCACTATGGTGTGAATTAGCCTTTACAGGAGGGGTTCGGATAGCATCTATCCGACAATATATGCAAAGCCGGCCAGATGCTGTCCGAGATCCCGTGTAAAGGTTAAAATTAAAACTTCGCGAATAAAATTAATTGCTTTTAACTGTATATAGACGCAAAAATATATTTTAACCTTAACTGCTCAGACAAAAATTGTTACATAACTACTGTGAGCTGTCTGTCAGACCATTTAATCTGAAGATGAATAAAATGTTACGTTAATTCTCAGAATACTATTTATATATTAAACTTTATGTATAAGAATATTATAAATAAATTCAGCTATTCAAAAGTATTTAGAGGTAGTAATAAGGCTCCAAACTAAAAAAAATTGACCAGTATCTATAGTTAAACTAAAAATTACAAGTTAAACTGTGAAACTTGAAAAACTCATGGTATCTGAGACCACTAACAGCAGTTAAGAGTTAAATCTAAACAGCTGAGTTTAAACACAAGGTAAAATGGTCATAGAATATTCCGATTGCAACAAGATTCGTCTATAATAACTGTTTTGTAATGAAAAAATATGTAAATATTTTTAAAATCTTTCATTTCGCTCTTTCTAATTGTGCGCCCTTAGTATTCCCGTGTCTAGAGCAGTTTGCTCCAATTGCTCCTCGGTAGCTAAGGCCTCGATAAATCATTTAAAAATATTGACATGTAAACGAGAAATTGTAAAATAACTACCTCATAGGTTTAACATTAGCAAGCAGGTATTTTGGTGAGAGTGTAGCTTGTAGCTTCACATAATAAACTTAACAATCAATCATACTAACAAAAAAATCTAATTTACTCTTTTTTATGACATTACTTATAGGGATGTACGACAAATTAACGTTACAATAAAATAAAATAAAATAAAGTTAAATCTTACCTTTAATCAGACTTTGCCCGGTTCACTGGTCGCGCAAATCGGATCGTTAAGTCCTCATTGTTGTTTCATTGTAACTCAGTGGTTAGTCCTCAATTAATATCGCGAATTTACACACTGCCGTGTTTTGATTTACTCACACTCGTAAACTTTACATGCTGACACCGAAAGCAGAAAGACACGCGTCATGCATAGCGCATGCGCAAGTTGCCAGTCACCCGATGAGGTGCTTACGAAGTGCATGGCACCTTATTTAGCTCCCATCATCCAGTAACAGATCTGTCGTCACCCCAACCGCATATTCAAGCTCCTATGACACCCTAGGGTTCCAAATGGCACCGCCTTTTCACCTCCGGGTCCCAAATGGCACCGGTTTGTCACCTTTATTTTTAACAGTGTACCTTCGTCATGGATACATATCCTCCCTTTTTTCTAGAATCTAAGAGGGATTTGTGTAATCCCTTTTATTCTTTTTTATCCTTGAATAGTTTATTCATTTTATTAGTTATATTAATTATCACAATTAAAATTTCCAATTATTATTTTAGTGACTGTTTATTTCAAGCTTCTTAAGTTAAAACTGAAAAAAAAAAAAAAAAATTTCAAAGCTTTTTTTTTGTTAATGATGCACACTTTTTTTTTCGTTCTGAATACTACAGAGACTTCTAAAATCTCTCTAATTATGAATACCTTGCTGATGATACTAGTTAGGATAAGGAATAATAATGAGGATTTGTTTAATTTGTCAGAATTAAATGTAAAAAAGAAAAAAAGAAAGAAAAGGGTTGTTACAATTATCCATAGCATTTTCTTTGACATGACAATGCTTCAATGCGAGAAATTATTTTCTATGAGAGGCGTGCAATGAAAGGTGTTGTATCTTTTTTTTTTTTTTTTTTTTTTTTACTAGTTAAAATGTAACCTTCCCTTCCTTACAGTTTGCATAACATATTATGATAAAAATTTGTTCAGTTAAATCAGTGTTCTCACTGACATTTGACCAACGTTAGTAATTTGGCTAATTAAAAATGAAAAACATTCGCCAAATGAAAAAAGTGTTAGCCAAGTAAGATTCACCGTGCACTAAAAAAATATTTTTAATCCTTTAATGTACCTCCTTTTTAGGTGCGTTCGTAATTATGTAAATACGTAGCACCTATTGTTGTCGCTCAGTCCGTCCGTCTGTCTGTCCGTCTGTCCGTCTGTCTGTCCGTCTGTCCGTCTGTCTGTCCGTCCGTCTGTCCGCATATAACAACACAAAAACTACCCAACCGAATCGTTTGAAATTTAAAATGCATAATTATTACATAATTTTGTCGAGTCATTTCAAATTTTATGAAAATCGGATGGATAGATTAATTACAGGGACATTCAAAAGGATTCCGTTACATTACGGTCAATAGGGGAAAAAGTTTTAAATGCATTTTAATCGTTTGAAATTTAAAACATATAATTATTGCGTAATTTTGACGAGTCATTTGAAATGTTATGAAAATCGGATGCATAGATCAATTACAGGGACAATCAAAAGGATTCCGTTACATTTCGGTCAATGGGGAAAAAGTTTCAAATGCATTTTAATGATGTTACACTTATTCGAACATAATGGAATTGGCATGAATCTATGAAATATATACTAAAATATGCAGTCTGTACAATCTGTGATGCAAAGAATTTTTATTATTAAATTACAGGGCCGCACAAAAGTATTCCACTATATAATGCTATACGGGGAAACATGGTTTGGTACGTGTTTTAATTATATTCAACTATTTCACATTTTATGAATAAGATATACGTTGCTGAGGTGTAATAAAAATTACTTCCTGCATATTTACAGAAACGTAAAGATTTCGACTACTATACTGTATCCGGAGTACGCTCTACTATATCAGCAAGATCTGAATATTTTTAAAACTTCGTTATCGTACGAACGCACCTCATTTGCTACGTTTACGTGCAATTTCCAACTTGTTTCAATATGTTCTAAAATAACCTCAGTTTTACTTACCCATCATACGTAGTATAGGGTAAGTCTTGCAATCGCTTTGAAAATCAAATTTTTTTTGACGGATTTACACGTTTCAGATACTGGAGATTCCAAAAAACATATTTTTTTGAAAATTTTTTTGCCGTCCGTCTGTCTGTCTGTCTGTAAACGCTCTATCTCCCGAACAAATTGAGATAGAGACTTGAAATTTTGTAAGTACTTAGTATGTAAGAATGGGACGAAGCCTATTTAATATCAGTAACCTCGATTATCCGGAACTATATTTTTCGGACTCTCGAAAAATTCATTCTGATGAAAGGTATATAAAAATTTTCGAATTTTTTAATTTTAAAGTGTGGATGTAAAAGGTAATAAAATAACACGAATTTTGCATAAAGAATGAAGTCGATCGAATTATTAGTTGCCGAGATATGTGTAATCCTGTTTTCCGCATTCTTTGATTTTTCATGACCCTGTATTTTAATCAAATTTCAATTCAAAGATATATTTTAATTGGAAATGAGACGCTTCATCCGACGCAGTAAATTGTTAGTTAATATGATTATTATTTTTAGAGTTATAAGGATGTTTCTTTTACGCAATCCGGTATTACTTGAGTATTTTGGCGTTTTATATAATTTGTCGAATTTGGCTCATCAGCAATTCATTAATAAAGCATGACTATGTATATTAAAACTATTTAAATTTGCGTTTAAATTTTATTTTGGAATTGCAGTGCATTTTATAAATATTTTACACAGTTTTATTTTCATATTTTATATTATGCATATCCATGATGTGTAAGTATTACGGTGGCCCCCAACGACTAGTTTATAATTGCCATAATGATTGTTATTAATCTAAATTCAACTATTCGCTACAAATATGTTAAAAATATGTATTTATTAAAAATATGTATGAATGCATATGTATGAAAAACGAAAAAGAAAGAAAGAAAAAGCAAAAATTGAGCACTAGCAATTTGGCGAATCTAATCGCTTGTTTACTCGCCAAATGAAGAATTTAGTCGCAATTTGGCGCAATGGCGAGTGACAGCGAGAACACTGAGTTAAATGCATAGCACAGTTGAAAATTTCCACTCAGCAATTTTTGCCAATAAACGGATGTTGTTGAGAATTTTTGTACAATCCTATATATAATCTATAGAATTTACACATACAAAATAATATTTAAAAAAGATTTAAATTTAAAAATGCATATCGCAACTGAAAACGAATTTTCGGAAATTATTGTCTGCGGGGTTCAATAGTTCAATTATTGCTCATTTTCTTTTATAACCAAATTCTTTGTGTTTATCCATAAATGAACGATAACGTTTATTCTACAGTAAGAATATTATGACATATGCTAATGATGCATATAAATTTTATTATGTTCAAAGTACTGTATCATAAAAAGAAATGTAAGTAAACCTCAAAAACGTATATAAATTTCATAACAATCACACAATATTTACGCGAGTCAGAGCATGGACAGACAGACAAGCCAAATTCATAAATACTATGTTGCAAAGTATTAAAAATATACAGGGTGATTCATAAAAGATGGGCAGAACTTTAAGGGGTTATAGTACACTTAAAGACAAATAATATTAAATAGGAGACTAAGGGTCCCAGACGTATTCCCAAGGAGATAGGGGGCATTAAAGTTTAGGGTCCGAAATTTCAAATGATTATAAAAAATGGAAAAATTGGTCGATTCGTTTGCGGTTTTTGCAAAAAATTTTCTTTATGCCAGTATTTTCTTGAAATAAAATTTTAAAGTTCAATTTCAAAAAATGCCGATAGGGGGCGCTTTAGACTTTGGAGTAACAAACAACTATTTTTTAACGTTAATTTTGTATTTCTTTAAATGATTTCGAAAGCTTAGACTTAAACTTAAATTTTGATCTAAAAATCTGAGTCCTAACGAGTAGTTAAGTAGCGTAAACTGAAATTTGAAACCCTTCTCCCCCCAGAACAAAAATCAGTTATTCCCGATCTTTGTGTCGTAGATTAGGCTCTAACTACTGCCGCGTTTTGCTAAAATTATTCTTTATGTCAGTATTTTCTTGAAAATAAATTTTAAAGAAATTCCGATAGAGGGCGCTTTAGACTTTGGAGTAACGAACAACTATTTTATACCGTTATTTTTTGTGTCTCATTAAATGCTTTCTAAAGCTTAGACTTAAACTTAAATTTTCAGCTCAAAATCTGAATCGCTGAGCGTGGTTCAGTAGCGAGGGGAGGGGGTTCAAATTTCAACTTCTGACCATAGTTCAGTTTGCACTACTTAACCATGCCCAACGATTCTGTGCTGTGATACGAGGCAAAAATACAACTTTCGTCAAGGACTGCATAGTCGGAATTCACTCATAAAGGCACTGGCACAGTTGGAAACGTCGCTCATGCAAACGTTAAAGCTCCATTCCTGACGCTAGTCACCGGGTGAAGAAGGAGACAGAAAGTATGCAAATGTCAAATGGGGAAGAAGAAGAACACGTATGCAAAATTTCGACACGATTCAGGCATAAAAACCACTGAACGGTGAGTCAAGTGTAAGTCGCTGTAGTAATGAATCGGGAGATGGTGCCCTTCACGAATAAGGAAAAGGCTGAGATGCATTTAATTTACGGAGCGGCAGATGGAAATGGTGCAGAGGCACAACGAATGTACGGAGAGCGATTTCCCAACAGGCGGTTGCCTAACCGCAAAACTTTCGAGCGCTTGCACAGACAGTTGTGTGAGACGGGATCATTTCTCGCTTCCCGGTCGAATGCAGGTCGTGCAAAAAAGGACGAATCAGTAGTTGTTGCAGAAGCCATTCTGGATGTAATAGCGGCGCAGCCAAGTACAAGTACACGAACAGTGGCTAGGCAGGTGGATACCTCACAGTCCATGACTTGGAGGGTACTGAAGGATGAACATTTGCTCCCGTTTCATGTGCAACGAGTCCAGAAACTGTCTCCAGGGGATTATCCAAATCGTATTGAATTCGCCCGCTGGTTTCTGCAGCAGAACGCGCTAAATCCACATTTTGGACGAACTGTGCTTTTCACCGATGAATGTACCTTCACACGTGAAGGTACATTTAACACACACAATGCACATGTATGGGCGGATGTCAATCCACATGCTACGTATCCACATGCTCATCAGAGACGCTTTTCCCTCAATGTTTGGGCAGGAATCCTCGGAGACCACCTAATCGGACCGTACCTTCTTCCTGAACGCCTCAACGGTAAAACATACCTCACATTTCTGCAACATGTGCTGCCAGACCTGTTAAACGTTGTTCCTCCACGCATCCGGCGGGTCATGTGGTTCCAGCACGATGGAGCGCTAGCCCATTACGTACGAGACGTCCGCAACTATCTGGACATCACATTTCCGAACAGATGGATTGGTCGAGGTGGTCCTGTTGTTTGGCCTGCTCGCTCGCCAGATCTTTCACCCCTCGATTTCTTTTTTTGGGGACAATTGAAGGCTCTTATGTATGAGACACCCATTGAATCCCCCGAGGAACTGGTCGCCAGACTTTCCGCCGCTGTAGGGGAAGTGCTCGAAAAGCCTGATGTTTTCGCGAATGTTCGCCGTTCCATTCTTCGCCGTTGTTCTGCATGCATAACCTCTGGTGGTCACAATTTTGAACATTTATTGTAATTACATGTTAATAAATATGCTTTGGTAACATAATCCTAATTTGTGTCTTTTTACCTCGTATCACAGCACACAATGTATGGACATGGTAAACTGAACTGTGCTCAGGAGTAGAAATTTCAAACCCCTCTCCCCAGAAACTTAACCCCGTCTAACGATTCAGATTTTGGGCTGAAAATTTAAGTCTAAGCTTTAGAAAGCATTTAATGAGACACAAAAAATAACGGTATAAAATAGTTGTTCGTTACTCCAAAGTCTAAAGCGCCCTCTATCGGAATTTTTTGAAAATTTTCTTTAAAATTTATTTTCAAGAAAATACTGACATAAAGAATAATTTTAGCAAAATGCGGCAGTAGTTAGAGCCTAATCTACGACACAAAGATCGGGAATAACTGATTTTTGTTCTGGGGGGAGAAGGGTTTCAAATTTCAAATTTCAGTTTACGCTACTTAACTACTCGTTAGGACTCAGATTTTTAGATCAAAATTTAAGTTTAAGTCTAAGCTTTCGAAATCATTTAAAGAAATACAAAAAATAACGTTAAAAAATAGTTGTTTGTTACTCCAAAGTCTAAAGCGCCCCCTATCGGCATTTTTTGAAATTGAACTTTAAAATTTTATTTCAAGAAAATACTGGCATAAAGAAAATTTTTTGCAAAAACCGCAAACGAATCGACCAATTTTTCCATTTTTTATAATCATTTGAAATTTCGGACCCTAAACTTTAATGCCCCCTATCTCCTTGGGAATACGTCTGGGACCCTTAGTCTCCTATTTAATATTATTTGTCTTTAAGTGTACTATAACCCCTTAAAGTTCTGCCCATCTTTTATGAATCACCCTGTAGATCGACTAATTTGCCTTAGCTTTTATGTGGTATCATACAAACAAAAAACTTTTCCCGAAGTGTAGAAAATAAATATACTAGATCTTTTAGAGATTAAATAATAGTCTAAATAAGGAATCCATGTACGGTAAAACCACCAGTTATTGACACCTAGTCAGTAAATGATACTTCAGCAAAATTTTATTTCAAATAAGCATTTTGCTGTAAGAGAGCTAGAGTTTCTCAGACACTTAGGGACTATGCATATATAACATTATATAGGGGGGAGGTGATGTCTGGCAAATGATATCGAAGGATATCTCTAGGGGGGAGTAGGGGTTGTCTTTTGAAATCGTTATCATTTTTGATCCAACCAAAAATGTCTCCAACCAAACTTGTTCTTTACGTCAAAAATAACCTGTTATATTTTTTTAGTCAGCTTACTATTTTTATAGAGGTACAAAGTTATCATTAAAATCATTAAAATATTTTAAGATTTTTTATTTCTAAAATATGGAATACCACAAGGTTCGGCATTCCTATTCTTCTCTCGTATGTGTATGACTATATACTTTGCTGTTCTAGAAACCAACTGCGAAGTATGCTTGAAATAATACTTGTTGTGTTTACTGGTAAATAAATGAGAAATAATGTTGTGCACCTGTTCAGTTGATAAAAAGTTCTCATTGTCCTATCATCCCCAGCCTTGCGGGGAGGCAAGTGTAAATATATTATTATTACTGAATGTATTACATAACAAAAAGCTATTATTAAATATTTTTTAGCATATAGTATAGTAACTATTTCTTTAAAGTAATATTTGATATAAATTTTTTTATATGCAAAGTGATATTTTATTGACATTTTTCTCTTCATTTGAATCAAAAAAGTATGTAAATAATAAGTGTATAACCCTATCAATACATCATTCCGAGCAAAATAAAAAGATTCGAAAAACGAAAATTTGATGTTTAGACTTTGATAACGATATCATTACGGGGGGATGGCGTTCGAGGAATGGTAAAGTATGATTTTGTAAGGGGGTAGAGGAGGCCCAAAATTACTGAAAAGTTGGTAACGTTACTCATGTATGGCCACTTATTTTTATTTTGAAGTCAGTTTATTCACTTCTATTAGGCCAAAAATATATTCAATGAGGAAGCAACTTTCGAGAACTCAAAAAGCGCTATTTTGAAGCAACCATCTTATTTCTAAAATTATGGTGGTACTTTTTAAAAATATCTTTATAACGCAACAATCCTAAATTTTTCCTTTAAGTTATACTTGTAAAAATTAGCTGGTCTTACGATATATTAGGACTATGATTTCTACTTTGTAGTTACTTATTTTAGCTTAACGGGGCAGTTTATCTCGAAATTGATCAAAATATCGATTTTTCTTTTTCAATGTTTAATGAAAGAGTGTTTAATTGTGAATATTTTGACACCTCACTTTTACCTATGCGGCAATTATATCGCGGCATAATGTAAATTTTGTTAATGCACCTAACGCGATTATCCACACAAATGAAAATTTAAAATGACTTTTCCCCCACGTTCCTATTTTCTTCACCTTAATGTTTTAAAAATGCTAAGGCTTTCTTGTATTTGAGGTACAGAATTAAACTTTTTAATGTATGCTCTTTATATATATATAATGAATCTACGCATGGAATTAGCCTTAAGGTGCTTTTTTAAAAGTATATGAAGATGTATCAGATTTCATCGTTTTATTCTTTGTGTATCAATAAAATAAAATATATTAAATAGAACATTAGGTCTATCTAAAAATTTATGAGCGGTCTTGTGTAGTACATATTTGAATCTTAAAAGAAGGGTAACAACATCAATATTTAAATAAGTAAGAAAAATTATGCATTATGAATGCCATTATGAAGCATATCTATATGAAGCATCTATACCATTATGAAGCATAGATTATGAAACACTTTCCTACACCTCCTACATTTTAACAAAACTTTGTTATTTAAGGAAATATGGTTATTGTCTATAGCCACATAAGTATTCCAATACTTTTAAGCAGCCCTGTATTTGATTTATAGGTTGATATATATACTATATGTATATATTGAAAAAAAATAGTTTAGCAAGAAAATGTCTAGCAGGATAAAATTTCTATTTCAGCAATTTATACTAAAAGATGGAAACATATTTGAAGGCTTTTGTTCAGCCCTATAGTACTTATTACTTTTATTAGCCGCTATTATTTAGCTAAAATTTATTTTAAAAACTTTTAAACCTACTGAAATCACATTCTCAGAAATTATCATTTATAAGCGTCCATGTAACCAATTCTTTGCGTGGCCCTGTATATCATTTTATCAATATTGTATAAAACATTTTATAGTAAACTGAATGCCGTTCAGCGTAAACATGCATAACTTATTAAAAAAAAAAATCTTTAAGTTATTTACACTTATATTCAATAACGTTTGAAAGCTCTTTTGTGTAGCTCTGTATGTCAACTATCATTTATACACACCATATAATATACATATATTTAGTGAAACATAAAAGCGCATATCATAGTTAATACAGTATCGGATACATATATAGTACTTCGGGAAGAATATACTATTTGAAATCATTTGTGTGTTCCTGTAAATGCTATGAACTTCTTATCATGCATGATTATATCCTAAAACTTATAAAACGTCAGCGACGTATGTCAGTTATATTATATACGAAATAGTTTAATATGATTAAAATATGTCTCAAATAATTTCTCCCTTTACCATTATGTAATGAAATTCTTTTGTGTGTCCCTGTAAATAAATAATAGCTATCCCCCCCCCCCCCGCATATTTTACAGAATGCATATTTTAGTACACTTCGTAAATCCATATAAATTTTAATATGTTTGACAGAGTTTAACATCTTTAAAAATTATTTGAAAACGATTTTTTTCCCATAGGCTGTAATGTAACGGTAAACTTTTGACTGTCCTTATAAATAAACTATTCATGTTAGAAACTCCATTTGAGATAGGGTTTGTGCTAGGGTAAACGTCAATAACGTCCAAAAATTTCAGAGCAATCCGAGTATATTTACTGGAGTTAGAGTGCGGACAGACGGCCAGATGACGAGACAATTCGAAATCATAGACACTTACTTTGTTGGAAAATGTTAAAAAGTAGTAGAAAAAAAATCAATTTTTTAAACTTATAAAAAAATAATTAAATACACAGTTAATATTTTTTTCTAAATGTATTTTTAGTTGAACATTGAAATACATTGAGTTCACCATTTGAACCATATATTTTCCTTGCTTGTCTTCTCCCTCTCTGAAAAGAAATTTCGACGGCACCCATTTGTTTACTATAAGTTTTGCCAGCTTATTTGAATACCGAAACAAGTAAGTCGTGAATAAAGTTTTCATGGTCTGTCCATATAAAATACCAGATCGTAGGAGGCTCGACGCTCACGTTTTCGGTGAGGTGTTAGCAAATGTTACGGAAAACATCGCTTAATTAGTCTCATGACTCGAACAAGGAATTCTCTGGCGATAAGATTCTTTTATATCACGATCACGCAGAGTAGCTTTTATAGAAACACAGATGATATGCTTTGATGGAAATTTTGCTTCTCCAAAATAACATTTTTGCATGTTCTATCCTGCTGCATTCATGTGGAAATTTTATTAATGATATTTCTGCACTATGGCACAATGTTCCATATTTACAGCTATCGTTGAGGTCAAAAGGGGCTGTACATATATAACTTTGGTAGTTTTGGACCCCTTCCCCCGTACGGTATCATAAGTGATTATTCCACGACTTCGCCCTAATGATGTCATTTCAATGTCTGTCTATATTATTATTATTTTTCTTCTTATTATTATTATTTTGCGTTTTGCAATTAATTTCTTTTGTTTGTCGTGAAACACAAATATTGTTATACATTTATTATTTGCACACATTATTGATTTAAATGAAGAGCCAAAATTGTGTGCAATAATGTCATTAATGTGTGTTAAATAGTCCCCCTCCTTCGCCCTAAGGGGAGAAAATGAAGTAAGATATTCTGGAGCATCTTGCTGTATCTGAGCAGCCGTTTAAGATAAAAGCGTGAAATTCCAGAAAATAAATCTACTAAAAAATAGTTAAATACTTATTACAGCAATTTTAGAAATTCCCCCTTTCTCCTAAAGAAGTTAGTTGAAAGTGTCTAAAAAATCTAAAAATTTAGAACATTTGGCACATCTCAGCAGTCATTTTAAACATGAGCATGAAATGGCAGGAAATAAATCTCTTAACAAAATAATTAAACACGTGTTTCAGTGATTTTAAATTTTCACCACCGAGGAAGTTAAAGTGGGGGTGGAAAAATTTTAAAATTTCTTGTACTTGTCATGTGACATATCATCGAAAAGCCTTCGGAGCACTCTTTCATACTATGACTTTTCTCCCCCCCCTCCCCCCCAAAGTTGACCGCTTCGGAAAGAAAGTTTTGAACTTTTTTGAAATCGTAGCGTTTTATCATTTTAGATCGGATTTTTTTTCTTTTACGGGGCCCGCCGATAAATATTTATAATATATGAATATTTCAAATAGAGGAGAAGGGTGTATTCCGGGTGGGGGGAGGGGGCGTTATAATTGGAACTCTGAGAGGCAATTTTCAAAATTTGACCTACAACTTTCATGTGATATATCTTTGGAAAGCTTTCTGATCTCTATTTCATATTATTCACTTCTCATGCCTTCCCCCCACTTCGTCCTCGCGAGGGGCTTTTTTCTAAATTTGGTTGACTCCCTTCGTGTAATATATCGAAAGCCCTGTTGATATGTTCGAAAGCCCTCTGACCACTTATTCATATTATGCACTTCCCGTGCCCTTTCAGCGATTCTAGAAGTCCCCCCCCCCCCCCGTCCAAAAGGATTAAAAGGAGGCACGAAAATTTAGGTCATTACACCTCAGGAGCAGTTTTAGATAGAGACATGAGGTTACCGGATCTACTAAAACAAACTAAAATATGAATTATATCTATTTTAGATATTCCCATCTGAGCGGTTTAATGGGGGTGATCGCACTTTTAGGACATTTCCAGTTTCAGGTAGAAGCGGGAAATTCAAGATAGCACACATACTAAAACAATAATTAAACATAGGTACTTCAGTCACTTCTGAGCTAGTTTGCCTATCACGTCGCGTCGTTAGCATAGACTTTGAACTGCATAATGTAAGATTATTTGAATAAGACAACAATTATGGATACTTGGTTAGATATTAAGTTTTTTTTTTTTTTTTTTTTTAATCTTTACTAGATGTTTTTTTTTTAATTCTATAACTAATATAATATTTATCAATATTAATAATTGTATTAATTAATTACAATATTATTTAATACGTATAATTAGTTACAATAGTTAAAATCCTTGATAACACATGCATTGTTCCCCCTTTTTAATACATAATATTATTAATTTAAATCATGAATTGGATCGCGTTCGAGTGAAATTGAGTAATCCGCCCCGGGGTCCTATTCTACTTCGTAGCACTCCATGTCTTAAAGTAATTTTCGAATTAAAGTTTTAATATCTAATGAACTATTATAAATTAGATGTTGCGAGTATAATTTGCTTTTAATTGAAAACTATCTGAATGCTGAAATAACGGAACAAAACGTGAATGAAGATTTATATCTATGCCTGAAAAGGAGTTTGGAAATTCAACTAATATTGAAAAAATTATCTTTATTAATGATTTCTATATAAATAGTTACCATAATTAATTACCACACTGTAAAAAAAAAAAAAAAAAAAAAAAAATGTCAAATTTACAGCAAAAACTTCTGGCAGTAATATTGCCAGTAGTTTTTACCATAAGAATTGCAGTAAAATTAGTTTAATTTTTTTTATTACATCTAATTTTATTGCAATTTTTACACTGCTGGCAACATTGCTGCCAGCAGTTTTTGCCGTAAATTTAACGGATTTTTTTACAGTGCATAATTATTACAATGTCAATTACCAGAATAATTATCAATTATAATTACATAATAAATCGGCAATAATAATTAGTACAATAATAAATATTACAAATAATATATACAATAGCATAATTAACAATTATTAATTCAATATATTAATAATATATAATAATACATGCATCACTATCGATAGTATGTTGCACTAAACTTTACCATATCAATACACTGCATCTTACATTATCATATAATAGTAGTACACTAGAAATTTGTGATACATAACTTTTAATAAATATAATAGTATAAGTATAGCAAAATTAACTATAATAATAATTATTGATATTACTAACCATAATAATTAATTACCATATTATTTAATGCGTATAATTATTTATCATAATTAAAACTCTTGATAGTCATGAGTCGGATTGGGCTTGGATTAAATCGGGTGATCTGACCCGATGCAATATTCTCCTTCGAAATATTGTACGTCTCAAAAGCATTGGATATTCGATATTTAACGAATTATTGTAATTAGCTGTCGTGATTATAATTTGCTTTTGATAGAAAGCTGTTAACTATCTAAATGCTGATAGAATAGAACGAAACGTGAATGAAGATTTATACGTATGCTTGATAAAGAAGGTTTGGCAATTCAACTAATCATATCGGTTGACATGAGGCAGCAGATTCTGATAGTTAGAATACACGACGGTAAATACTAAATCTGTCAAATGACATTCTCATCAGGAATCAGGGAGTGCACCATTTGCAAAATACCACTTGACAAAAAAGAATAAGGCATTACTTTTCATAAAATACTAATAAATTATTGTTTTATTAGTAAATTCAATCGGAATGAATCTCTCAATACAAAATTGGTAATGTATAATCACTACTCTTGACAAAATTACCTTTAGTAATGGTTTCCATATAAATAATTACTATGTTAATTATCATAATAAATCAGCAAAAATAATTTGTATAATTAGAAATATTACAAATAATAAATACAATAGCATAGTTAGTAATAATAACCATAACTCATATCAATACATTGATAGATATAATAATACATGCATTAATACAGATAACAATACACAATATTTTAACATATAAATACACTGCATTTTACATTACCATTTGATAGTAGGGCAGTAGAAATTTATAATACCTAACTTTTAATAAATATAATAGCATAATTAGCAACATTAATTAGCATAATAATTATTAATATTAATAACCGTATTAATTACTATATTATTTAATACGTATAATTAGTTACCATAGTTAAAACCCTTGATATGCATAATTAATTCATTATTCACCCTTGATAATGCATAATATTATCAACTCGAATGATGGATCAGGTCGGGTTCGAGTAAAATCGAATAATCCAACCCAATGCAGTATTCTATGTCTTAAAATTAATTCCGAATTGGAGTTTTGATATTTAATGAACTAGTATTATTGATTGTAGCGGCTATAATTTGCTTTTATTTGAAAGCCGTTAACTACATGAATGCTGATAGAACTGAACAAAACATGAATGAAGATTTATACATATGCTTGGAAAGGAGTTTGGCAATTCAACTAATCATATCAGTTGACATGAGGCAGCCGATTCTAGTAGTTAGATTACACGATGGTAAACACTAAATCTGTCACATGACATTCTCATCAGGAATCAGGGAGTGGACCATTTGCAAATAACTACTTGACTGTCAGAGACGTGTCACTCAGTCAGATTTAGTAAAGGGCGTCGCAGATTAAAAAATGCATGTGACCACACACATGGTAGAGTACCTGATGTTTTTAAAGACATAAATTTCGAGCGTTGAAGGTACAATGAATATATTTATATGAAGCCTTGTATTTGAAATTATTTTTCTTACAGTTTAAAACATGTTTTACCTACAGGGATAAGTGACACACAGGAATATATATAATTTAAATGCCAAGTACTTGCTTTTTCCCCCAAGTACTTTGATCTTTATTTTATTTACATTCACAAGTGAAGCAAATAAACATTTAAAATAATAAAAGACAATGTAATTGCGTTTCCTTTCTGTAATAATTGGGATATATTTTACTTATATGAATAAATGGCATGCCTATTTTTTAAATCTTGGTTCGGATAAATAAAATACATTTTAATTACATGATACATATGTAAAACTTAAATGCTGTAATAAATAAATAGTAATAACAATAATAATATTAATAAAATGAGTTTTTTTTTTACATTTGTCCACGAATAAGAATATAAACTATTAAAAAAAAACTGTTTGCCTCTCTGTTCTTGTGTGCGCACTTTCACGATGAATCGGAAAATCTATGGCAAGTATAGAGGCCTAAAAATTTGAATAATCCAAGGCAGGTTCTAATGCACCAGAGGCTCAAATTTTCCATTTTTTTTAAATAATTAGCCGAGATATTAATTTATTACCACAACAAACTCTCATAAAAAATAATGTCTTTTTTTTTTTTTTTTTTTTTTCTCAAAATAACGTAAGCCGTCAGCAAGATGTCGTCTCCAATAGTAATGACCTTTTTTAAAATTATGTTTACAATAATTACACTATTTGAATGAATAATTACACTATTTCATCACTCGAAAATTTCGAAGATAATAACTTTTTTTACTTTTTTAGTTTAAAAAATATTCTATAGCTTAAAATAATGCAAACTGCCTCTTAATATGTAATTAGAGCGCCAGTGGAGTACGATGGTGTAGAGTATAGAAAATTGACATATCTAGCAAAAATTTATTTTGAGTTTTATTACAATAATAGGTTAGTCACAAACATGCCTTGATACACAACCAGTTTCATAAGTGCAGCTAAGCGAAAAATCACTTTATTACCCTATATGTCCATTTGTGACTACAGAAGAGGGGTAGATTGCATAGAGAGGTACAATTATCCAACACTTCAAACTTTATCCTACATTTTCTTTTTTAATGGTTTTATGCACGTTTTTTCTCCTACATACAGAGCTAAATGCTGTAATTTCGTATTTCTGTAAAATCATGCAAATTCTCTTTTGCCTCTTCTGAGACATTTACTTTTGTCGAGACGTGCCACTTTTCTTGCGAGTGAGTGATATGTTCTCATTAGAGCATAAAAAGTTTAAGCAGCATGAGGCGTAGTCTGTGCTTTGGAGAGTGATGTCCGGGAACTGACATAGTGCTAATGTTAATGCCGTGTCGTAGACCGGCACATAAAATCCGTGGTGCTAAAAGTCCCTTTGTTGAGCGATTATTAATTGGAGAAGAGTATAGAGCCAACACTGTAAAAAAAAAAAAAAAAAAAAAAAAAAAAAAAAAAAAAAACGCACGATTTTAAGGAAATTGTACTGATAACCGGGACACTTGTACAATTTACTGTTTTTTTAACAAAAAAATTTCCGTAAATTTCAGACCCTCTCCCCGCCCTCCCGAAAAAACAGAATTTTTTTTGTCCGTGTGGCCTTTCTTATATCTTGAGAGGAAGCGTGCACTAAGAATTAGAACATCAGAATTATGTCTTGAAGCAGGATAACGAAAAATCTACAATAGCTAAACATTGCTGGAAGTCCAATCATCACTTTAATTATAAAAATGCTAAGTTAATTCAAAAATGTAGTTAAGTTTTAGTTTTAAACTTTTACGAAGCTTATAATATTCATAAACATACTTCTACTTTAGTAAATAATATGCCCAGTACCCCTTTTCTTTCACAACTGTGGAGAGATTCTGCGTAGTGGCTCTTACTTTTATCTATTTCCGGACAGTTATGTCATTTTTTTAGCGTATTTAAACTCTTTGCTGATACATTTTCAATCATTTCACAGCCAGTACACGGGGCTATATAGCCGAGCAGGTTTTTTGAATCTATTTCAACAAAAAATTTTCTGGAATTTACTTTTTTTTTTTTTTTTTTTTTTTTTACAGTTAAGATATTTTTTTCTGTTCCACTCTCGGTAAAGATAAAGAAAAAACTTATGGGTAAGCTATATCAGACTTACATACTTTTCGTGTTTCATCATTTGGATGCTGCAATCATTTGTCCGCTGCCATTGGGATCTGTCCTCCGGTTTCAGTAAGATTAGGTGATATTAGTCGCAAAACTATGATAATTAGATCAAATGCTGCTGATTTCATTTTATACTTATTGTCTCTGAATGCAATCTCTTCTTACAGAATGTATAATATTTAAATTGATATATCTAAATTTCAATGAAATGTAAAATCCGCCAAATTGTAACGAAGAAAAACAAAACAAAGAAGAAAGAGAAAAAACATTAATAGCCATTTGATTAGAATGGCTATTAATGTTATTATACTCGTACTCGATACTTGTACAAGTATACTTGTCGTATACTTGTACTCGATTAGAATGGAATTATGTGTTTTGTTTCAGTTCATAATAAAAAGGAGCATATATTCTTCAGGTACATTTTGTTTTTCTACGGTAACTTCAATTGCCTCGAAAATTAATTTTGGAAGAATATATACCGTACAACCTCGATCCATCGTTTTTCAAGGGGTGAGAAAAAAAAATAGATGAATGCGAGAAAACGACGAATATGGGTTAATTTTAAAACACGAAAAACACAATGCTTATGCATTAGTAATGCATGCAATGTATGTAGTAGACTGTTAAATCTAATTTGTTGCTTACTAAACTGTAAAAGAAATAAAACGAAGGTACAGAAAATTGTTTTTAAATTTTTTAGTTTTTTATTAAGTTATTTATTTTTAAAAATCAAAAATTTTGTTTGGTTTTTCATATATTTTTTTAATTAAAAAATAAATTCTTAAGATATGCATCATTTTTTGGATATTTTCTGTAAATTCATATGCATATACAAAAGTTCATACAATTTCAAATGCCGTTGCTTGGCAGACAGACTTAAAAACAGGGGCTCAGCTTCATCAACATGAACGTTATCCTCTGCTTCTTCACCATTATTTTTATTTTTCGCATCATCATACATTTTTTCTTGTTTAGGATGCTAAATGTCGTAACATCTTTTATCAAGGGAAACATAATCGCATCCTCTGCTATATAAACAACTCTTTATATGCGTTATTGTCGACATCATCAACACAAACAGCACAAATGAGCTATTTTAGGATAAAAGAAGTAATTCCAGTTTGTATGTCATATAGATTCACATGACTTTCAATTTCCTTTCGGTGAAGAGAAATATTTTACAACGATAAATGCGAGACAACGACTTTTTAAAGAACGATACTTGCAGGTTTCGTTAACATTATTTAAGTATAAGTTGCGCAGGGACCGTAGAAATAAAACGATTAATGCGGGAAAACGATGGGTGCGGGAACGATAGATCGAGGTTTTACTACTTAAGAAGTAATTAAAAAAAAAACACCTAATCTGTGAATTCTTTAACAGAAATCGATTTTTTTAAGCTTTAAGTATGCAGATTCAAGATTATAGATCATTCAGAAAAGTAGTTTTTGTTTTTTGATTTAAATCTACCTGCATTTATATATTATCATTACAAATTACCAATTTATTATCACTTTTAGATTCTTTTATTATTTATTTATTACTAGAAGAATTAATCTCGTACAGTTATTATTTTATACTATTGTTTTTATTATTTTATAATAATTATTATTTATTACTATTCGGTTTCGTGATATAAAATAGCAGATGTAAAAGTGAAACATTTCTTTTATTATTAGTTCATTCCGTAATCAGATTTTCATTGTAGTGTGATCTTAGTTTGAATGTCAGTAAATGAAATATTTCTGTTGATCTATCGAACTCTAAATTTCAAAAATAAACTTTTAAATAGATTCCAGTAATTTCTAAGAGATATAAAATAAAATTGTTCATCAATTCTTTTATCAAAAATGAAAAAAAAAATGACATAGCAATTGTGACATAACCTAGGCAACCACTGTTTAAATTTTCAAAACATCAGTCAGGGATTTCGCCTAAAAATTCAATCTCTTGTTTCATCGACATCAAAATGTCCGAAATGAAACATAAAAGGATCTAATATTATGCTCGGTACTATAATTTACTGTAATTATCTGAGGGTTTTTCCAAATCTAGATTATATAGACCACACACGCGGTTTCAAGGGGACGCGGTTTCAGATGTTAAATAAAACATTTTTAAACGGCTTTGTTTTAGAAAAATTGTCTTTCAATTTAAACAAAATTCTTTCGCGTATAAGAAGAAAAAAAATAAAAGACATAAATAAAATGAAAAAAAAAACTATAACAGACATTCAATAAACATTCCAAACGCATGTTTTATCATCTTTATCATTAGTAACTGGAGATATTAGTAGCTGGAGATAACTCTGTAAAAAAAGATTCTGCCAAATTAGAAAACTGCTAATGAATACTGATAGAAAAACTGCCAATTATGGCACCAGTTGGGAAGCCATTTATTTTACAGAAAATATGTGTAATTTTTCATTAAAACAGTATTTTCTGTAAGAAATATATTTTTTTTTTCTGTAATCAAATCCAACTTCTTTTACAAAAAAAAAAAAAAAAAAAAAAAAAAAAAAAATTGTTTTTTTTCAAAAAATTTGTAAAAATTACAGAATTTTTTTTCTTACAGTGTATCTGGGATGATGTATTACAGAATGTACTACCCAGTATACAAAACACACACAAAAAAAAAAATAATACTTTTTAATTAAGGGATAGATTTTATATTTAATGTATATATATTTTAATTTTCTTAATAATTTAATTTATGTTTTATTTTCTAATTTTTAGTGCTTAAAATATTTTACAGGTACAATTTTGCAGCAAGTTGGCCTGCTTGGCCAATCGGTTTAGCGCCTAATTAACTCCATTGTTCTAGAAATTCGCATATGTTCTATTCGTGAAGAATGTTTTGCGATTTATGTCCTGTGCCCAGCTAATTGAACAAGTCGGAAATTGTACATCCAGCGAGGCAAATGAGTTGCGCTCGTACTGTAACTAGATGTATAAATATTCAGATATTGGTGCAATAAGTGTTACACTCTCATCCAAAAAAAAAAAAAAAATTACGATAATATACATTAATTTCAGTAATGCACAATTAATAGGACTCCATCGGAAATATTACGTCTAGAATCATTACCTATCATAGGATAACAAACATTACCCATCATGAATGTTATCGATCATTGAATTTATTACATATGATAAGATTTAATAGAATGAAGAAAATTTTATTAACATATTTTTAAGTTTTCAGTCGATTTTCGTGAAATTTGTAACGACTCGACAAATTCTGCAAAGTTTATGTAAACACACACACACATATATATATATTAAATTTGAACCCATTCAATTGAGTAGTTTTTACGGCCAACATGACAGACTAGGCGAAGACTATGGGTTCTATCTATTTATATAATTATGAACGCAACTAAAAATACCTAAAAATTGATTAATTTATATCTAAGTTCTAAAAAATGAACTCTTTGCGCTCCTTTGTCACGTCTGACTACATCATCTTTCTTTGCATAATTTGTTTTTGGCACCATATTGGTGCCGAATAGGTCGAAAGGAAAAATAAAAGCTTCCTTATTTTATTAAAGCCTTCTTGATATGGTGTGATTGTAGGTAATTAATTCATTTTAAAAAATGGTTCCAACTGATTCAAATGAGACATCGGATTCGAAAGGGTTAAAATAGTTTTGTCATCGAAAAACACACCTGTGTTGCGTATATGTTTTATGATTCTAACGTGCCAGAGAACGAACGAAAAATCAATTACAAAATTCCATCTTTACATATAATGAAAACGAAAAGAAAAAGAATTTGAAATTGCAAAAGAGAAACTGAAATTTGCAAAAGCAAAAAAAAAGATGATGAAATGAATTTTTAATGTTCTTTTTATCAATATTGCATTAAATAGTGTTTTATGACGCAAAACCTCAGCAGATTATAAATCCATTTAGTAAAGCAGAACAAAAGTTTTAGATAAAAGATTCATAAGCCCTCTGGGAGAGTAGCTACATTTATTAAATCATGAATTTTATGCAAAGTTTTATGAACAAAGTAATTTTTAGCGGGGGAAAATCATTAGCTAAAAGTTTACGTACTATTTAAATCTTTGTAGTTACAGATAACAGGACGAAGAATCTATAAACAAGTAGTTAAAAATAGTTAAACATTAATAAACAAGTAACATTATACTTATAATGTAATAAATCTCATTAATGGCAGCAGAATGATTGATTTTAAAATGGCATGGTTGTAATTTTCTTTAATTGCGTTAAAAAAAAAAAAAAAAAAAAAAAAAAAAAAAAAAAAAAAAAAAAAAAAAAAAAACCTGGTTGAATTTGTTAACTCCAAAACGTTCTTCTATCTCATACATAATAATACTTCAGAATTCGTTAGCACAGCGACAAAAATAAATGGCATAATGTAGACCCCTCATGAGTATTCTAAGGAGAAGAAATTCTGCGCATTAATTCTTGAGATACGACTATCTTTAAAATCGTATAAATCTTGCAAAATATAGCAGCAAATAACAGCAGCGCCTATAGATTGATTTACACAAAAATCTAATCAGCAGCAACTTATATCAACGTGTAGCTGAATCGGATGATTACTAAAAATCCCTGCATTAGTTTTTGAGATAGAGCTATTGTGAAAATCGTGAACACAGTAATGCCACCTATTGGGCGATTAACATCAAGACTTATTAACAACAACCTGTGTCAACGTCTAACTTAATCTGGAGTTAGAGGGAAAATTTGTGCATTAGTGCTTGAGATAGAGATTTTGTGAAAATCGTGAAAAATACAGCATAACAGCACCACTTGTTGTAAGATTTACTCAAAACTTAATCAGAAAAATTCTTATCAAGAACTAGCTAAATCTAAAGTTTGATAAAAATCCATGCTTTAGTTCTTGTGATAGATCACATTTGTAACTTTTGTTAGGTGTATAACGGACATTTTGTAAAAACATGTTTTTCAGAATCTCTGACTCCGAAAATCACATAAAATTTCAAATCAAAAGTTTTCACGAATACAATACTTTCATCTCGTAAATACATACGAAAGTAATTTCTGATCCTTTTGGTGATTTGACTGGTAATTATTTTGGTGAAAGGAGGGGGGGGGGGGATAGGAATTCGATAAACATTAGATTCTGATAGTTGTTTCAAAAAAAGTACATGAAAGTTCTTTAGTGTTAGCTTAAAATGCTAATTTTTAATGAAACACAGTTTAAAACAAGTTACAAACGGAGTACAATCATCAGCTTACTTAAGCTACTATAATGTATTTATTTTCAGAATACATTTCAGCTATTACAAGGTTTAAGTTTACTGATCGACATTCTTCATTTACGAAATATTTCAAATAGATTAGACCACATTTGTAGTAATTAAAATTAATATTTAATAACCCACATGCTTCATTTTAACGAAATTTCAAATAGATGCAACCAACATTTTTATTAATTAAAGTTTAATGGCAATAGTAATATTCAAATATAGTGATATTCAAAAATCGTATCACCCTTGGTGTACGATGCCGAAGACAGCGTGTCTCCAAGCTATAGATTTGTAACGATCTCAATCAGTAAAGCGAGTTACTACCTACAAAAGGTTCAACATCACTAATAACGTATTTTTAAATTATTTAAGATGTAAGTTCTACAATTTAAAAATTATTTTCATCTTCATAAAAATTTCTGAACATACGTTGATTTTATTAGACATCGAAAATTAACAATCTTACATTAATCAATATTTCCTTTAAGAAATGATTACATATTGATTGATTTGACATTAATAAAAACATGGAACGAAAATCGAATCATATTGATTTATTAAAATTAATATTTAAAAATACTTTAAAAATTAAAATACACAAAAAAATACAAGAATCAAAATTTAATCTACAAAGAATCAACAAAAATCTATAAATATTTATTTATATTAATGAAGAATCACTTTATGCAGAATCCAAGCTTCTCAATATTTCATGTTTCTCTTTTTTGTAGCTTAATATTTACAGATCATCATATTAATTTTCTGTTTTCTTTTGGATATATTAAACGTAGAAACACTGATCAAATAACGCATAATGAGGTATTTTCACACATAACATACTGAACAAAATCAATGTGCAGACGTGCCGTTTACTTCATATCAATTACCACTCCAGTTATCAAAGTTTTGATGCCTGAAACAGACACAAGTGTTTTGTTTTCGTTTTCTGTAACCATGAATATTTATGAATTATGGAAATATCTCTTTAATTACCTGTGGGATCCGTCATATGTCAAATGATAAACTGTATCTGAGGATTCTGTTTCATATTTTGTAATTTTCTAACTGCAGATCGTATCAGATAATTGAAATAAATAGGGAATATGTCTGACTCACCCCCTTTCTACTTCATTAGCAGAAATGAAATAGCCAGATTATTGAAAATATGATTTATCATCATCTAAGTTATTATGGAAAAAAATTGAGTTAATGAGTCAATCTGCATTTGCTAAAAGAAATTTTTTATTGTGGATTTTGGAACATAAACCCAGGTTTAAAAATGTGTTGCCATTTAAATTGCAACGTGATACAAAATTTCGATTTTTTTAAATGAAAATTTGATTTTATGTTAATATTTCACAAATACCCGTTTTTGAATATGGAATGCGGCTAGATAAAATTAACATCAGTTATCCAAATGGATTTGTGTATGTCATTTAAAATTCTCAGAATTCTAAAATTTGAATTAGATTCATTATATAGTATATTGTTATATAGTTGTGAACAAAGTTTCCCTAAAGATGGCAACTAAATTATTCCTCATTTGTCAATAAAAAAGAAAATAAGGGAAACAAAACGTTTTATTCTGTTATATTTTTATGTCATTTTCACATTAAAATTGAAACGATAAATTAACTTCATTTTGAATAGGTAATAAAAAAAGAACTTGCTTAAATTAAATTCCCCAAGAAATTTCGGAAAAAAAAAAAATACAAAGATCAATGAAAATCAATACATACTTATTATAAATTATATATACATATTTTATAAATTATTTTAACAGATCAACTTAAAGTACACTCAAACTTTGCAGTGTTTCACATTTTTCCTTTTGAAGCTCAATAGATGATCATATCAATTCTCTATTTTCTATTAGACATACTAAACGTAAAAATAAGGATCAAATAACACTTAATGAGGTATTTACACACATAACATATTAAACAAAATCAATGTGCAGACGTGCTGGTTATTTCATATCAATTACCACTGCAGTTATCAAAGTTTTGATGCATGAGACAGACACAAGTGTTTCGATTCCGTTTTCTGTATTTATGAATATTTATGAGTTACGAAAATGTCTCTTTAATTACCTGTTGGATCTGTCATATGTCAAATGATAAACTGTATCCGAGGATTCTGTTTCAACTTTTGTAATTTTCTAACTGCAGATCGTATGCGATAGTTGAAATAAATAGGGAATAAGTCTGACTCACCTTGTTTCTACTTCATTAGTAGAAATGAAATAGCTAAAATATTGCAAATATGATTTATCTTCTAAGTGATTTTGGGGGTAAAAAAGATTTAATGAATCTATCAGCCTTTACTCGAAGCACTATTTTTTGCGTGGATTTTCGAATACAAAAGTTTTACATTTCTTATGTATTACATTAAAATCTGACAGTCTCTTTGTATTATCTTCCGACTCATTATGGAATGCAACTCGATGAAATTAACATAAGTTATCTGAATGGATCCGAGAAAATGTATGTCATATAAGCTCACAGAATTCTGAAATTTCGAATAGTTTCCCAGGTATAATTTTTTGTAACTTTTAAACGCATTCCTTACCATTTTTTAGGTGCGTTTGTAATTTTATAAATACGTAGCACCTATAATCGTCGTTCAATCCGTCTATCTGTCTGTCCGTCCGCATATAAAAACGCAAAACCTACCAAATCAAATCGTTTGAAATTTAAAATATATAATTTTTGTACAACTTCGTCGCGTCATTTTAAATTGTATAAAAATCGGATGCATAGTTCAATTACAGGGACAATCAAAAGTATTGCATTACATGACGCCCAATACAGGAAAAAATAGTTTCAAGTGCATTTTAATGGTGTTACACTCTTTCGAATGTAATAAAATTGAATTGCATCTATGAAGTATGTACTAAAATATAAATTATGTGCAATCTATGATGCAAAGAACATTTGTTATTAATTTACAAAGTCATGCAAAAGTATTCCATCACATAATGGTACAGGGGGAAACATTTTTTGGGGGTGGGTTTTAATTACATTAAACTATTTCGCATTTTATGAAATTGATATCATTGCTGAGTACTAAATGTTACTTCATGCATAATAGAAAGAAGATAGTATTTACAGGGACATACAAAAGATTTTGGATACAGCATCTGAAGTACTGTATACTGTTACGCTAAGATCTGAATATTTTTTAAACTTCGTTATTGTACGAATTTACCTCAGTTGTTACGGTGGACGTGTAATTTACGACTTGTTTTTAACTACAAAAAACCATCGCATTTTTTACAATTATATCATTGTATGTCATCATGCATATTTAATATCACAAAATCATTAATATCATATATTTAATATTTATTCTTACGCGACCCTCCCCCCCCCAAAAAAAATAATATAAGAGTGTATATCAGAATGGAAATTGTTGTATAACCTCTATAAGCTATTGGCTATCCTATTATACGAAAAAGGGCCAATTTTCGTTCGAAAAATAGAGTATAAACAGAATTAGGAATCGGTAATCCGAATGGGTGTAAGTGGAATAATATTTAAATAACACACAAACTAATTCCTAAATCGTTTGTCATAGACAAACAGTTCCAATAAAGAATACTGCCCAGTTAAACTGATGGCATTGAGCTCACAGGCTACAAATACTAATTGTACATTAAAGCCTTATATTTTCAAGGGTTAATTCCGTTCGAAAAAAAATTAAGAAGGGGAACCATCTCTCCCCTTTCCTCTTTTTTTATACTTAATCATTGAACCTCCTATACTATCAAAGACCTGCTTTATCATATAAAAAATCTATATCCAAAATTCAGAGCAAATGAGATAATTCTTAATAAAAACCCATTTAGCATTTTTATAATTTAAAAGGAGTCATCCCCCTCTTTTATACTTAGCCATTAAACTTCCAAAACTTTTCAGAGATTTGAACGAAATCTGAAAATTCTGCTTGAAAAACCCATTTATATAAATTAAGGGCGGGGCATTAGAACCCCTGTTCCCCCTATTTATACTTATTCAATGAACACCTAATAACAGTCACGGAATCGCCTCATCAGAATGATCCTAATCTAAATTTTGAACGAAAACTTAATTCTGCATGAAAATCCCATTTATATCAACTAAGGGGAGGGGCATGAGCCCCCCGTTCCAACTCTTATACATATCGAATGAACTCCAAAAACTAATCAGGGAAGCGCCTTGTCAGGATATACCTACTTACAAAATTTCAAGTGGATCGGATATTTTTATCATGAGTTATCGCGTTACGCACGAACGTACAAACGTACATACAGAACGGACGGGCACATAAGCTCTCAGGCTATGATAGCCTGTGAAATATTTTAAAAGCGATTTGGGTGAATAAACACTGTACTTAATAGAAATACGAAATTTAAATTTTTATACGGTCTCCCGTTCTTATAAGTTATATTTAGTAAAATTTTCTTGTTATACTGACAAGTAAGACAAAAAAAGTCCCGTTATTGTGCGATTTAAATTGACCGAGTAATAGCTGTTTAAAGTTGGAGCATATTTTTTGCTGCTAATTAGGGGTCATTAACAAATTTAGTTAAAATATAAATTCATCAGATGTATTAAAAAATTGTTGAGAGTAAAATTAACATTCCAATATGAATTTGAAATCTTTAATCGGTGATAAAAAATACATAAAAGTTAAAAAACACAAACATCGTCGTCTTGTGGTTATCTAACCTAAAATTTTCCTTACATGTCTTGGAGGTAATCTATCCGAAATTTTTTGTTTTATGTTAAGTAAGTATGAATGGAAACCACTGAAAATCATAATAATATTAGATTGTCATCGGATTTATCTCAGTATGTAAAATTTAATCTAGATTGGATTTTAAAATTGATCTAAAATTCGAGTACAAATTTTAAACTGGAAAAACATACATGCAATTGTTGAAATTAAATAACAACTTATAAAAATAATAAAATTTTTTTAAAAGAAATTATGAAAAGAAAGTGTCTCAAATTGTTGCAAAATGAAACATTATGTTAAAATACAATTATTTTAGCCAATCTTGACTAATAAAAGTTAGTAATGAACTTAATAAAAGTTAATCATAATATTTTGATTTTCAAAGCACAGATATACATGAAATAAGTTCTTTGAATACTGAAAGCACTTAGTATATGATCCCTCAAATCATGGTCAAACTCATTTGTTTTCAAGGCAGGAAAGTGGGATAAATCATGCATTTTTAAAGTTTCATAACTCTGTCAATTTTATTGTTATATGAACAGGACATTTTGTGTCTTACTTGTTTGTGTAATAGGAAAAAATTATTAAGTATAACTTGTGAAACCGGGGGATCGTATAAAAATTTAAATTTTGTAATTTTTTAAGAAAGGATTTTATTGACTCAAATCGCTCTTAAAATATATCTTTACTTCATTTAAAACATTTTTGTAATTGGAGCTATATGTCTGTGACTAATGGTTTAGGAATTAGCCATTTGGCTACTGTTTGACAGTGCACACCTTATATAGGTTTAGTTTCTAATGTTAAATTCCTTTTTAATCGTTGTAAATCTGATATACTAATAAAATAATGCTTTAACGCACCTCCTTCTCCGCTATGCTTTTCAGAGCCCAGAGGGCGCTGTTTGCCATTTAATTTGTTTTGTGGAACATCATCATTCTCCCCTCCCCCCGACTGATAAAATGTTGAATGCCTTAACCAAGGTGTATTTTGCTTATATATGTGCAGCTTATGTCTTCAAATCTCATCGTGTAATCATGTTATGTGTGTCTTGTGATGTTTTAGTAGAATAAATGTTTTGTGATGACAAGAATTCTTCAGCTCTTAAAATGTTCGTCACTATACTTAAATAATCATAAAATAATAGATAAATTATAAAAATAGAAAGATAATAATAATAAATTAAATAAGACGATAATAAAAGAAATAATAGTAAGAGAAATAATTCGTCTAAGTGTTGCGATGTTCTTTAAAAATATATTCTCTCCACTTTCACATGGGGAATAGATATAATTCAATTTAAAATCGCACAAATTTATTTGACAACTTATCGAAGTTTAGTTTAATATAAACAACCAAACGAAAAAAAAAGTAATGAATAACAATTAAAACTTACCGAATATTTGAATTGCAAAATGTGAGAGAAATAAGACCAAAATGATGTCATGATTGGATTGCTTTTAAAATTTTCTTAAATTACTGAGTTAATTGAGTAGATTAAAAGATGGATTTCCTTTTTTTTTCGATAGGAAAAAAAATCGCTTTAAAAAAAAAAAAAAATTTCTACATTCTGCAGACTATGAAATAATTTGGCATCAAAAGAATAATAAGACTGTAAAAAACTAAATAACGTAGGGTTGGGTATAGCTGTATACAGGGTGAGTCATAAATATCGAAACAATAGGCTATCTCCTTAAATATTGCCTCTAGACCCATACTTCCAATTGCAAAAACTCATAAAAAAAGTTGAAGTTTCTGATAATATAAGTTGCAACTCCATGGGGGGTCAAGTTGAAAAAATACGAAAATTAAATTTTTATACGGCCCCCGTAGAGCAAAATTCCCAATTAGGAAATTATTCCTTATCCATTCCTAAATTGAACAAAAAAAATTTCATCTCCCTATCTGAAAACCTGACAGAGATATCAAAATCTAAAATTCTCAAAAATTCGTGACTTACACCACTTTAAACGAAGCGTTTTTCATCAATTTTCAAAGCAAATAAGGGATTGTCCACAAATTGTAACGTTGTTATATATCGGTTTAAGACCGTGCCTCTTATTTGGCCATAATAAAGCAGCGTATTGATTTAAAATTGAAACTTGTTTCTAAAACATGCACTGAAAGCACGTTAGCTCTGAAAGTCTGAATAAATCGTAGTATTTAGGTCCGGTCCTAGATCGACCCATAGGGAAAGAAGTTCAGCCTGGCATGAAATAATGTTAAAATCATAATCCGGACCAGCCAGGAAAAAAAGCTTAAACCATAGCCGGCTCAGCCGTGAATTTCTACATAGTTTTTTACTTCTGTATAGTTTAAAATTGTTTTGCGTGCAGGAGTTCTGACCAAAAATATTTAATATATAATTTCGTTTTTTATATTTATACTTTATATTATTAAAGAGGCTCCAAAGCCTGTGATATATTTATTTTATCTATAAATCTATGTTTATATGTAAATGTTTCACTTATATTTTATTATCGCTAATCCATATCCCGTGCGTTGAAGAATTTGAAAAATGTTATACAGTAAAACCTTTTAAGACGGAATCACGTAGGAAAGAAAAAATACGTAATAGACAAATGCATTTCTTATTAAGGGTAAATGGAGTTTATTATATTCTTAGGTATTATTGTATTTATTTTGCATGGATCAACACATTTTCTGTTTAAGACAGAATTCCGTCATAGGCAGATTTTTTTCTCTGGTTTTATTTTGTTTATTTTTTTGGCATTTAAATATACTATTCTTAAAAAAAAAAAAAAAAAAAAAAAAAAAAAAAAAAAAAAGTTTTTTTTTTTGTTGTTTTGTAAAATAAAAACGGTTTTAAAATTTATGTGGTTTTCGTAAAAATATTGATTAAACCAAATTTTACTTATTTTATGTACGTATTAGTTCTGTGATTTAATTATGGATTGTTCGAGACCGTGATTAAAAATTTCGTCCAGTGCAAGTCTAGGAAAAAGGTTGTTGTTGTTGTTGTATGTATGTCGGCCAATTATCTACACTATGGGATATAGGCCCTAAGGGGTGGGATGCCCTCCGTGGGGGTCTTTCTAGGGGAACCTAACCCGTATTTACGCAAGGTTATAAGAAAACCACGGAAAACGCCGAACGGTTAGGCCGACGGTCGCGATTGGGTTCGAACCCAGCACCTACCGTCTACCAGTTTGAGGTCAGAACCTCTCGGCCACTGGTGAGGCCTAGGAAAAAGGAAGCAGTCCCCTCCGGTATGAAAAATACATTAGACCCAGATAGGCGAGTCTTACAAAAAAAGTAACGTCACGGTCCTGATCTGACTTGAGCCCAGAATACAGATTTTTTAACAGCCTCTACCGGACGATAAAAAGCTTGAAGTTGAGAGAGCTAATTTTTTAAAAAGGACTTAATCTGCATCTCAGAAAAGCATTCTTTTAAATAACTAATGGCAGTAACACAGTACATTTCGCTTTTCTCTATAATGAATTTTTTTTTCCGACTACTTCTTGTCTTTAAATTACTAAAAGGTAAGAATTGTTAAAGAAAAAAAAGTACAAACTTGAAACATGTCATTTTTTAATTATTTTACATTAGTTTTGTTTAAAAAAATGAAAAATTATTTACTTTTGAAAATATGATTTTTTAAAAGTTTTTTTTTTTTTTTTTTTTTTTTTTTTTTTTTTTTTTTTTTTTAATAAATATTTTTAAAGCTCTAAAATAAATATTGAAAAACAAAAACCTCGAAACAAAACTAAAATAATATTTTTATTTTTTGTTAAATAGAAAGAAATTGAAATCCCATAAATAATGTTTGGAGTTATAAGGATTTTTAACTATCACATTGAAACCAGTACTAACAATATGAAACTTTTTAAATTTTATGATAAATTTTAGCATGTGATTTTCTTAGCAAATTATATGGCTAACCATCACAAAAAAGGAAAAAAATCAAAATTCTAACTCAAAAGATAGATTTTTTACGCGTTTCCTACAACTGTTAAAGTAACATTGTCTTTTGAATTGCGCGCATTTCAATTTGTGTCTAATCCCTTAAAACCTGATGAATTATTCAAACGGTTATAACTCCGCGAATTTTTAAGATATGACGATGCAACTTTTTGTGTATTATTCAGGACTGGACAAGGAAAGTTTCCCTAATTGGAATTTTTATCCTACGGGGGCCGTATAAAAAGTTAATTTTCGTACTTTTTCAAATAGACCCCCCATGGAGTTGCAACTTATCTTATCAAAAATTTCACCTTTTTTTATGAATTTTTGCAATTGGAAGTATGGGTCTAGGGGCAATATTTAAGGAGATAGCCTATTGTTTCGATATTTATGACTCACCCTGTATACTAGAATGGGTATACCATATGAATGGGTATACCGTATGAATGGGTATACCATAAAAGCTCAAAGAGATATGATGCCTAAATAATATCAAATATTGCTATTGTGTCTAACTCTTTTTTTTAATTTAATTTAAATATATTTATCAAGAAATTAATCTGGTACTGTTAATAAAAGCAGGACATGTTTAAACTTTATTTGGCATTTCATAAAACTGAATTCAACGTAATAATAATTTATTTTTTACATTGTAGCTAAAAAAGAACCCTTGTTCAAAGTTTAAGTTTGACATTGTGTTAAGCCAACAAGCACAGTTCGAAAGTAGATCGCAAAAGTTGTAACTTTCGCCCTGGTCCGTGATGCGTTTTACCAGATAACTTTTAATTAACTTTTAAAGACAACGGAGTTAAAAGGTTCCCCCAATGCAAACTAATCGCGAATCTCATAGAATTAATTCTAATTAAATTAGTTTATTTTTAACAATTTGACGTTTGTTATTTTTATACTGCTAATGTGCATTACATAGCACAAATATATCATTAAAAGTTATTATCTAGACTTTAAAAGCCGATGGTACATCGAGTACACCGCCCTATCATTATAGATGTCCAAATCGTTCGTGTCTTCATCTCGGCATGTCAATATCTCAGCTAATTACCGACTATTTTTTTTCGAAAATCATTATCAGCAATGCTTTTATGTATCTGCTATGATTGGTACCTTCAGCGCTACTCAATATCTTTGCTAAATGCTCGCAAATCAAAATTTGTGTGTAACAGAAAAATTCACTTTTCTCAAACACTATGTAACCTTATAGTTTTCCTGAAGTGTTTAAATTAACGTTTATCATCTCTTATTTTTCATCATTTTAATTTAAGTACATCAGAAAATAGAGGAGGGGGGGGGCACATATTTTTAAGATATATTTTCGACGATATCTCTGAAAATACAATATCTAAAATTAGAATAAATGCATTTTTGAATTCAGCGTTATTACGAATTCAGGGATACAACGGCTTCACACGATTTACATATATATATATATATATATATATATATATATATATATATATATATATATATATATATATATATATATATATCCAGTAACGTAATCAGCTCCGCTACATTTTTTTAAACTATGTGAATATTTAATAACTTGCAAATATATGAGTCAGTTGTCTTCATTACTTCCCCAAATTTGATCTTTCCTCGCTCCATAATTTATGAGTAAAATGAATGTAACAGACAGACACAGAAATGATCTTATAATGATTCCGTTTTTTTTACTTTTGAAGTATAAATATCCTTACCGGCTTGGACAACAGGCGCAGGTAGATTTCGAAGTCAACTGCTCATTTCAACAACAAAAAAATAGAATATGATTAGAGATAAACCCAGTTTAAAAAAATTTTTTGGTCGCATTTGAAGAATTTTTAATTTTATTTTTCTGCAAGAGCTGGTTTTATTTTAATCATCTTTAGGAAAATTCGGTTCAAAATGCCCAATTTAACAACCTTTTATGAAATATATTACGACTTTATGAAAAAAATCAACCAATACGGCACATTATATAATTTCTAAATAAAAGAAACTGCCAATTGAAAGCGTTTGATAGCAAAACTGAATTAAAAAAAAAGTCAGAAAATAAGCAATTTGTTATTTGAATATATCCTCAATTCTTCAATCACGATAGCTTCGGGAAATTCTGTTCAAAATGCCCACTTTGACAACATTTTTTGAAATATATATTGCAATTTATCAAAAAATTCGCCAGTTCGTCACATTATATAATTCCTAAATAAGAAAACCTGCCAACTGGATGTGTTTTATAGTAAAATAGATTTAAAAATGAGTAAGAAAATAAGTAGTTTGGATTTGAGGTTTTTTTTCTTCAACTCCAATATTTCTGAATCTTTACTTAATCACTTGGTCACTTCTTTGAAAAACAGATGTTTGAGGTTATAAGAAAAAGTGTAGGACCAATATCGTATTAATTTGCATTATTTTTCTTTTTAGACAAGTGGTCTTACAATTTGTTAACAGTGTATTTTTCAATCATTGTGTATATGTTTGTTAACATACTTATTTATTGCTTTATTCAAAATTATTGCAAATTAATTTGAATAAATATGTTGTATTTGATATATCATGTGTTTGAACTATAATTAGAAGCTTTGTTTATTTCGTAATTTTCAAAATGAAAATGGTCTTATAATTTCTTAATGCACCATAAAGTTTGTTTCATTACATTTGATCGATTATTTTAAAAGTTAATAAGCATTTCTTTGGCGAATTAAATATTTTACCGAACCTGTAGTAAGGTAAATCGTATGATTCTCTTGTAAGAGATATGATATGCTGTTATTTTTTTTAATTTGTTATCTTAAAAGAGTTTTTCTTTTCATTTGAGATATTTTTCTTTAAATGGCGTAGTATACATATGCGTGCAAAGTAGGTACTACTGCTGATTTAACGGTCTGATTTTATGATATGCCAATTTCGAGAAACTGAAATCTCATTAAGGAATAATCAGAGATTTGTCCGGATTTCCAGTTCATTAATCATTCTACATTAGATATAAAGGTATCCCGTAAAGATAATTTTTAATTGATTCCAAAAGGCTCCCGTCACAGGGTGTTACCTTTCGTCACGTGACTGGTTAATTCTGTGGCCTCGAATCGTGCCAAGTATTTGGTTACGCGGATCAGTGACCTTCGAAATCTCATTGACTAAAGACAGAATAAATGCTATTAAGTGATTCCTGATAACAAACAAGGAATAAATTTGTAATGCGTTAATTTGAGAGATCTGATGGCGTTTTTTAAAAAAAGATGCATTCCATCAACTGTATATGCCGTTAATAAAATTCTCCTTGTCAATTTGTTTCAACTCACGCAAGGTGTACTATCTATGGTCCGATGGAACTTAATGATATTTCTGATAGGAAATGAGGAAATAAGCGAAATTTTATTGAAACATGTTATTATAGTATTGCTTTTGATGCAGCTCATTTGTACTTCATTAATTGATATTTGTAGCATTTACTTCATCTGGACATACTTTTCAACATCTCCTAACTCCTTTCAGCTTTTTAAGTAAATTATCACTAATAGCTTGTGGTATCCTACTGTTTCTTCTGTGACATTCAGGACCGGCGCGATGTCATGCTGGGCTTTGGCAAAGCAGTCAGTGGAGTCTACGTATACTGCAATACAGTTTAAGGCCCTACATCAGTAACGCTCCGAGATAGAACGGCTAATGTTATTTCAATGGAAGAAATTTATCGCTTTCATTTCTTTGCATTTTGCTCAAATTTAATAATTTGTGTTGTTTTGAAAACCTGTAGGTTTAAACTATGCACGTCATTTTGAAATTTTATTTCTTTTTTTAATTTTAAGGCGATACAAGTGCGTTATTTTATAGTCTTTAAAATTCACCTTTAATGTCTTATTACGAAAAATCTGTTTGACATTTTAAAATTTGGTAAAACAGCATGCAGAGTTTAATTATTTAGCTTTCAGAAAATGTTTTTTATTTTGATTTTTAAAAAAATTTAATCTATGCTATTTGTATAAAAAGTTGAAACACTTTGATTTAAAATAGTCGAAAATGATGTTTATTCCCGCCTTCAAAAGGGATACGCCTTAAAAGCAATTAGGGGGTAAGACGATAGGTCTTTACTCTGCAGGGAGTCGGGGACGTACAGGTGAAATTTCTTGCCTCTGGCTATTCGTAAAATGTTGCTTGCTGCTTAAAAAAGTAGAAAAAGGCTTTTGAAGAGATCGCTCTGAGCTATTAAAGGGGAAAAAAAAAATATTAAAATGCAGACGAGATTTATTTATAAATTTCGACCGTTGGATTATCGTCGAAAGAATTATCATAAGCTAGAAAATTGTTTCGCTTGATTAAAGGTTTTTTTTTTTTTTTTTTTTTTTTTTAATACCTGTAAAATGAATCGAAAAAAATAGAAAATGGCCTTTGTGCAAATCGATATCAACTAAGCAATGTAAAAAAAAAAAAAAAAAAAAAAAAAAAAAACTTAAAACTATTAAAACACAGACGATAAACTTTTATAAATTTCTTTCATAGCATTAGCTTTAAAGAGAAGGCATTGTTTCGTTTAACTGCAGTAGCCTCTTTAAAATAAATAAAATCTTAAAAGCTAATCAATGTAAGAGAAAAAATAAAATAAAATAAAATAATTTTTTTTTAAATGTAGGCGAGATATCTTTATAAATTTCTACAATGGGATTTCGCTTGACTGAAGTAAGTCACTTTAAAAAACCTGTATCGAAATCAAAAATTGTAATACGACCTTTGTACAGAAAGATCTCAGCTGTTCAATATAAAAAAGATTATTAAAATATAGACGAGATAATTCTATAAATTTCTGTCATAGGATTTCGCTTCATTGAAGTAAGCCCCTTTAAAATACCCGTAAAAAAATCGAAAAAAATATAAAACGGTCTTTGTACAGAAATATCTCAGCAAGTCAATGCTAAAAATATCATTTAAAAATATTAAAATGTTGACGAGATATCTTTATAAATTTCTATAATGGGACTTCTCTCTATTCAAGTAAGCCACTTTAAAATACCCGTAAAAAATCGAAAAAATGTAAAACGGTCTTTGTACAGAGAAACCTCCGATATCTAATGCCCCCCCCCCAGAAAAAAGTTTAAAAACAATTAAAATACAAACGAGATATCTTTAAAAATTTCTAAAATGTGATTTAGCTCTATTGAAGTAATTCACTTTAAAATACCCGTAACAAAATCGAAAAGATATAAAACGTTCTTTGTACAGAAAGATCTCAGTTATATAATGAAAAAAAAATTACAAGTATTAAAATGTAGATAAGATATTTTTATAAATTTCCACCATGGGATTTTGTTTGATAGAGGTAATCACCAGTTTATATTTACTTTTAGACGAGATATCTTTATAAATTTCTAACATTCAATGCTAAAAAAATCATTTAAAAATATTAAAATATAAAAGAGAAAAATATACACTATACTGCCATTGATTATGGGACACTTGCGATTTTAGACATTTTACTAAATATCTAGAAAAATACAGGAGGAATCATCTCCAAACTCTTAGTGTATAAATATAATAGCATACGTCATACATCTCCGTGAAGATTTTTTACGGAAACGCCATAGGGGACCGTCAACAAATTAAAAAAGAATGAATATCTTTTGAATAACCCTGTCAAAACTAATGTAGCAAAAGCGCTCAAACTCTAGATTATGATTGAATGCCTTATTGTAATACACTGTGTTCATTTTTATGCAAATAGCATGCACACTCGCAGAGTAATTAAGGTTTTTATAAAAATGGTCCCAAATTTTTCCAAGTTTTTCCATTATAATTTTCAGAGTTCTTAATATAAAATAATATTTTTTTCAGAAAATATGACAAACAACATTGCACACAGTACCCTGTAATCAGAATTAAAAAATAATAAAAATTGTATGAAAGATGAGTAGGTTTACTATATAATTTTTTACTGCGCATGCTACAAAGATATCAAAATTTCATTTGCATATTATGTTAGCTAAATGTATAGATCAACTTTTGTAAAAGTCTCAAAACTATAGCTTGAAAATTCTGAAAGTAATCGTCTATAGAAAAAGGACAAAATCCGTTGTTTCCAAAATAAAGCTAAAAAATGAGGGATTTTATCCAAATGCAGTAGTACATCCCATATTGTGTATTCTATATTGACACTAATCAATGAATATATGGATACAACCCCTCTTGTTTTTGCTTCATTTTGAGAATAACGGATTTTCGACCTATTCAATTGACGATTATTGTCAGAATTTTCAAGTTTTGATTTTGTGACTTTCACAAAAGTTGCTCTATACATTTAGCTAACATAATATGCAAATGAAATTTTGATATCGTTGACGCATGCGCAGTAAAAAATTATTTAGTAAACCAACTCATTTTTTATACAATTTTCATTATTTTTCAATTCTGATTACAGGGTACTGTGTGCAATGTTGTTTGTCATATTTTCTGAAAAAAATAATATTTTATATTAAGAACTCTGAAAATTATAAGGAAAAAACTTGGAAAAAGTTGGGATCATCTTTATAAAAACCTTAATTACTCTGCGAGTATGCATGTTATTTGCTTAAAAATGAACAAGGCTTATTACAATAAGGCATTCAATCACAATCTAGAGTTTGAGCGCTTTTGCTACATTAGTTTTGACAGGGTTATTCAAAAGATATTCATTCTTTTTTAATTTGTTGACGGTCCCCTTTGGAGTTTCGGGAAAAAATCTTCACGGAGATGTATGACGTATAGTATTATATTTATACACTAAGAGTTTCGAGATGATTCCTCATGTATTTTTCTAGATATTTAGTAAAATGTCTAAAATCGCAAGTGTCCCATAATCAATGGCAATATAGTGTATATTTATATGAACTTCAAAACTTCATAGGATTCCGCTTGATTGAAGTAAGCCCCTTTAAAACCCCCATAACAAAATCAAAAAAATATAAAACGGTCTTTGTACTGAAAGATTTCAGCTATCCAATGACAAAGAATCATTTAAAAATATTTAAATGTGGAAAAGACATATTTATAAATTTCTACTATAGGATTTAGCTTGACTGAAGTAGCCTCTTTAAACACCTGTAAATAAAATCAAAAAAGTACAAAACGGTCTTCACACCGAAAGATCTCAGCCATCCAATGACAAAAAGAATCATTTAAAAATATTAAAATGTAGAAGAGATTATTTTTATAAATTTCTACAATTGTATTTCACTTGACTGAATAGCTTTTTTAAAATTCCCCTAAACAAAGAAGAAAAAGTACAAAACGGTCGTTGTACCGAAAGATCTCAGCTTTCCCATGAAAAAAAAAAAAAAAAAAAAAAAAAAAATCATTTGAATATATTAAAATGTAGAAGAGTTATTTTTTATAAATTTCTACCATTGGATTTCACTTGACTGAAGTAGCCTCATTAAAACAGCTGTAAACAAAATAAAAAAAGTACAAAACGGTCTTTGTACCGAAAGATCTCAGCTATCCAATGACAAAAAAATCATTTAAAAATATTAAAATGTAGAAGAGATATTTTTATAAATTTCTACCAATGTATTTCACTTGACTGAAGTAGCCTCTTTAATTCACCTGTAAACAAAGTCGAAAAAGTACAAAACGGTCTTTGTACCGAAAGATCTTAGTTATCCCGTGACAACAGAATCATTTAAAAATATTAAAATGTAGTTGAGATGTTTTTATAAATTCCTACCATTGGTATTCAATTGACTGAAGTAGCTTTTTTAAAATTCCCCTAAACAAATTCGTAAAAGTACAAAACGGTCTTTGTATCGAAAGATCTTAGCTATCCAATGAAAAAAAATCATTTAAAAATATTAAAATGTAGAAGAGATATTTTTATAAATTTCTACCATTGGAATTCACTTGACTGAAGTAGCCTCATTAAAACACCTGTAAACAAAATCAAAAAAGTACAAAACGGTCTTTGTACCTAAAGATCTCAGCCATCCAATGCCAAAAAATCATTTAAAAATATTAAAATGTAGAAGAGATATTTTTATAAATTTCTACAATTGTATGTCACTTGATTGAAATAGCTTTTTTAAAATTCCCCTAAACAAAGTCGAAAAAGTACAAAACGGTATTTGTAAAGAAAGATCTGAGATATTGAAAGCCAAAAACTCATTTAAAAATATTAAAATGTAGAAGAGATATTTTTATAAATTTCTACAATTGTATTTCACTTGATTGAAATAGCTTTTTTAAAATTCCCCTAAACAAAGTCGAAAAAGTACAAAACGGTCTTTGTAAAGAAAGATCTGAGATATTGAATGCCAAAAAATAATTTCAAAATATTAAAATGTAGAAGAGATATTTTTATAAATTTCTACCATTGGAATTCACTTGACTGAAGTAGCCTCTTTAAAACACATGGGAACAAATCAAAAAAGTACAAAACGGTCTTTGCACCGAAAGATTTCAGCTATCCAGTGACAAAAAAATCATTTAAAAATATTAAAATGTAGAAGAGATAGTTTTATAAATTTCTACCATTGAAATTCACATGACTGTAGTACATTTTTAAAAATTCTCCTAAACAAAGTCGAAAAAGTACAAAACGTTCTTTGTACCGAAAGGTCTCAGCTATCCAATTACAAAAAAATTATTTAAAATAATAAAATGTAGAAGCGATATTTTTATAAATTTCTACCATTGGATTTCACTTGACTGAAAGTAGCCTCTTTAAAACAACTGAAAACCAAATCAAAAAAGTACAAAAAGGTCTTTACACCGAAAGTTTTCAGCTATCCAATGACAAAAAAATCATTTAAAAATATTAAAATGTAGAAGAGATAGTTTTATAAATTTCTACCATTGAAATTCACATGACTGTAGTACATTTTTAAAAATTCTCCTAAACAAAGTCGAAAAAGTACAAAACGTTCTTTGTACCGAAAGGTCTCAGCTATCCAATTACAAAAAAATTATTTAAAATAATAAAATGTAGAAGCGATATTTTTATAAATTTCTACCATTGGATTTCACTTGACTGAAAGTAGCCTCTTTAAAACAACTGAAAACCAAATCAAAAAAGTACAAAAAGGTCTTTACACCGAAAGTTTTCAGCTATCCAATGACAAAAAAATCATTCAAAAATATTAAAAAGTGGAGGAGATATTTTTATAAATTTCTACCATTGGATTTCTCTTGACTAAAGTAGCTTTTTTAAAATTCTCCTAAAAAAAGTCGAAAAAGCACTAAACGGTCTTTGTAGAGAAAGATCTATGATATCCAATGACAAAAAAAATCATTTAAAAATATTAAAATGTACAGAAGAGATATTTTTATAAATTGCTACCATTGGATTTTACTTGACTGAAGTAGCTTTTTTAAAATTCCACTAAACAAAGTCGAAAAAATGCAAAACGGTTTTGTGCCGAAAGATCTGAGATATCGAATGCCAAAAAAATCATTTAAAAATATTAAAATGTAGAAGAGATATTTTTGATAAATTTCTACAATTGGATTTCATTTGACTTAAATAGCTTTTTTAAAATTCCCCTAAACAAAGTCGAAAAAGTACAAAACGGTCTTTGCACCGAGAGATCTGAGATATCGAATGCCAAAAAATAATTTAAAAATGTTAAAATGTAGAAGAGAAATTTTTTTAAATTTCTACCTATTTTTTTTCTATTTTTTCTATTTTTTTCTATTTTTTTCTATTTTTTAAAATTAAAGTAAGGCTACCTTATCATAATATCAAGGCTTGTCATTCGCCAAGTTTCCTTTGACCGCAGTACAGGGGGCGCTGAAACCAATGATTTTCCCGTTGGTAGCGTCATCTAATGTGAGATACTGAAATATTTTCCATTTTTTCCCATGGGATTATTAGCAGTAGTATGCACCAGGTGGCGTTACATATGAGACAAAGTCATATAATAAGTTGGCAATCATAGGGACAATTTCAACAATAGATTTTCTCCTGAATGCGAGGCCTTGATATAATGATAAGGGGGCCTTGGATTGAAGTAGCTTAATTAAAATTCTACACTATAAAAAAAAAATCTGCAAAGGTACTGAACCTTTTCTAGGAAACTGGGATTCCAAGAACTTTTCCGGTAACGGTAACAGCAAAAATTCAAGTTTCAGAATCGATTACATGAATTTTTCCTGTTATCGTTACATGAAAAGTTCCTGGAATCCCAGTTTCCTAGAAAATGCTTAGTACCTTCACAGATTTTTTTTACAGTGTACTAAACAAAGTCAAAAAAGTAGAAAAACGGTATTTGTATCGAAAGATCTCAGCTATCCCATGACAAAACAATCATTTAAAAATATTAAAATGTAGAAGAGATATTTTTATAAATTTGTACCTTATTTAATTTCTCCTAAGTAGCCTCTTTAAAACACTTGTAAATAAAAAAAGTACAAAACGGTCTGTTCACCGAAAGATCTCAGCTATCCAATGACAAAAAAATCATACAAAATATTAAAAAGTAGAAGAGATATTTAAAAAAAATTCTACCATTTGATTTCTCTTGATTGAAGTAGCTTTTTTAAATTTCTTCAAAATAAAGTCGAAAAAGTACAAAACGGTCTTTGTTCCGAAAGATCTCAACTATCCCATGACAAAAAAAAAATCATTTAAAAATTTTAACATGTAGAAGAGATATTTTTATTTTTTTCCTACAATTGGATTTCACTTGACTGAAGTAGCCTCTTTAAAACACCTGTAAATAAAATCAAAAAGTTCAAAATGGTCTTTGTACCCAAAGATCTCAGCTATCCAATTACAAAAAAAAAATATCATTTAAAAATATTAAAATGTAGAAGAGATATATTTATATATTACTACAATTGGATTTCACTTGACAGAAGTAGCTTTTTTAAAATTCTCCTAAAAAAAGTCGAAAAAGCACAAAACGGTCTTTGTACAGAAAGATCTATGCTACCGAATGACAAAAAAATCATTTAAAAATATTAAAATGTACAGAAGAGATATTTTTATAAATTTCTACCATTGGATTTTACTTGACTGAAGTAGCTTTTTTAAAATTCCCCTAAAAAAAGTCGAAAAAGTACAAAACGGTCTTTGTACCGAAAGATCTGAGATATCGAATGCCAAAAAATAATTTAAAATGTTAAAATGTAGAAGAGATATTTTTATAAATTTCTACCATTGGATTTCACTTGATTAAAGTAGCTTAATTAAAATTCTACTAAACAAAGTCGAAAAAGTAGAAAACGGTCTTTGTACCGAAAGATCTCAGCTATCCCATGCCAAAAAAATCATTTAAAAATATTAAAATGTAGAAGAGATACTTTTATAAATTTCTACCATTGGATTTCACTTGACTGAAGTAGTTTTTTTAAAATTCCACTAAACAAAGTCGAAAATGTACAAAACGGTCTTTGTACCGAAAGATCTTAGCTATCCCATGACAAAAAAAAATCATTTAAAAATATTAAAATGTAGAAGAGATATTTTTATAAATTACTACAATTGGATTTCACTTTACTGAAGTAGCCTCTTTAAAAAATCTGTAAGCAAAATCAAAAAAGTATAAGACGGTCTTTGTACCATAAGATCTCAGCTATCCAATGACAAAAAAATCATTCAAAAATATTATAAAGTAGAAGACATATTTTTATAAATTTCTACTATTGGATTTCTCTTGACTGAAGTAGCTTTTTTAAAATTCTCCTAAAAAAAGTCAAAAAAGCACAAACGGTCTTTGTACAGAAAGATCTAAGCTATCCAATGACAAAAAAAAAAAAAAATAAAATAAAATAAAAATATTAAAATGTATGGAAGAGATATTTTTTATAAATTTCTACCATTGGATTTCACTTGACTGAAGTAGCCTCATTAAAACAACTGTAAACAAAAGAAAAAAAAAAAAAAGTACAAAACGGTGTTTGTACCGAAAGATCAGAGCTGTCCAATGCGAAAAAAAACATTTAAAAATATTAAAATGTAGAAGAGATAAATTTATAAATTTCTACCATTGGATTTCACTTGACTGAAGTAGCTTTTTTTAAATTCTAAACAAAGTCAAAAAAGTACAAAACGGTCTTTGTACCGAAAGATCTTGATATCCTATACCAAAAAATCAGTTAAAAATCTTAAAATGTAGAAAAGATATATTTATAAAATTCTACTATAGGATTTTGCTTGACTGAAGTAGCCTCTTTAAAACAACTATAAAGAAAATAAAAAAAGTACAAAACTATGTTTGTACCGAAAGAGCAGAGCTATCCAATGCCAAAAAAATCATTTAAAAATATTAAAATGTAGAAGAGATATTTTTATAAATTCCTACCATTGGATTTCACTTGACTGAAGTAGCTTTTTTAAAATTCCACTAAACAAAGTCGAAAATGTACTAAACGGTCCTTGTACCGGAAGATCTCAGCTATCCCATGACAAAAAAAAATCATTTAAAAATATTAAAATGTAGAAGAGATATTTTTATAAATTACTACAATTGGATTTCACTTTACTGAAGTAGCCTCTTTAAAAAATCTGTAAGCAAAATCGAAAAAGTATAAGACGGTCTTTGTACCATAAGATGTCAGCTATTTTATGCCAAAAAAAAAAAATCATTTAAAATATTAAAATGTTGACGAGATATCTTTAAAAATTTCTACCATAGGGTTTCGCTTTACTGAAGTAGCCTCTTTAAAATATCCGTAAATAAATTCGAAAAAATAGAAAAAGGTCTTTGTACAGTTGGAATCTCAGCTATCGAAAGAAAAAAAAAAGCTTAAAAATATTATAATGCTGAAGAGATATCTTTATAAATTTTTACCGTTATATTATCATTAGCGAGTGTATTGTTTCGTTTGACTGAAATAGTCTTTTAAAATATCCATAGACAAAATCAAAAATGTTGAGAACGGTTTTTGTACACATCGATCTAGGTTATCGAATGCAAAATGTCATTTAAATACATTAAAACTCTGACGAGATATCTTTATAAATTTCTACCATAAGACTACCAATCGCTATTGTGTTTTTTTCTTTTTTCCCCTCGACTGAAGTAGTCTCTTTAAAATATCTTTAACCAGGCGAAAAAGGCCTCGTACAAGTCGCTCTCGGTTGTCCAAAAAAAAAATGTCCTACAAAATTTTTAAAATGCAGATGAAATATCTTTATAAATATCTTTATAAATGTCTACCCTAAGACGCATTTTATAAATAAAGTGCTACCGCAACGGGTCTCAATATATATATATATATAATAAATAAATAAATAAGGATAATTCTAAAAATTTTGTTGTTTTCTGGCTACAGAAAATTTAGCCTTACGAAATTGTGTTTCAAGTCTTTCTTTTTCCATGCTGACTAGACCTGAGAAGTACAAGATTTCTTATCTTTAACCCTCATTTCCTGTTTTGCTAATCACTTTTCCCCCATGGGATACCGAGCTCGTCCCTCATTATTTGCCTGGGGGGAAGAGGTGTGTAAACTTGTACTCTGAAATGACCATTTTTCGTGTCAATTAGAAGCTTTTTAAATATCATTGGTCTTTTAAAGTGTCAATCTTTCAGTTTGGGATACGCCTTCGTGTTGGCAACATTCATGTGTTTGTGAAAGGATTCTAAGTTTCGATTTCACCGATGTAGCCTCTTAACCTCGTTAACATGAATACGCTTAGCGTGAATTACTTTTAACATGAATTGTTTTCACAGGCCCTTATAAAGACGAATACAAAAATATCATACTGATAACATAAATTAATGTTAACACGAACAAAATTTTGATTCCCCTTGAGGTTCACGTTAACGAGGTTCGACTGTACTAGATCAGGAGGCGGAAGCACAGGTAATCACATCATCAAGTTCACAGATGAAAATCTAGGATTGGTTAAATCTCCATTCGCATACTAAAAGGTAATCGGTCTGCCAATTCATATTTTGGTGAAAGCCCCCTAAAACCCGATTTCAGCGGTTGACTCGTAGATTTAGCATTGTGATTTCCTGCACCCAAAAGTATGAAAACATGGAGAATTTGGGAACAGGAAAACGTAATGGTAAATATATGAGTCATCCACTAAAACTGGGTTTTTCGATGCTTTCTCACCAAGATATGACTTGACAGACCGATTACCTTTTAGTATGCGAATGGAGATTTAACCAATCCTAGATTTTCATCCATGAACTCAATTAAGTGATTACCTGTGCTGTCGCCTCGCGATCTATACTGAAGTAAAAAAATATTTTTTAATTCCATAAATATAATGGGTATCCGCTCTCAACGGTGTTCAATGGCTAATTTCTAAACCGTTAGAATATACATATGGTTCTAATTGCGAAAAGGTTTTAGGGTAAAATAAGTAGTTTTAAAGCAATATGAGTCCATAAAAACATTTCCTAAAAAAAATACGAAATTTAAATTTTTACACTGTCTGCTGGTCCTATAAATTATATCTAGTAAAAATATCCCATACATTTAGAAGTTAGATAATTAAAAGTCCCATTCTTTTGCGATTAAAATTGATCAAGCAATGGCTGTTTAAAGTTGAAGCATATTTTTTGCAGCGAAATAGGGGGGGGGGCATTCACAGATTTACTAGAAATATAAAAGTTGACAGATATATTAAAAAAATATATAAGTTGAGAGTAAAATTAAACGTACAATGTTAAATTTGAAATTTATTTGCATTCTGATATGTTAAATAAAAGTATACAACTTGTACTAAAAATATAATTTAAAAAAACAGAATATTTATTAAACGAAATGATGTGATGCAGCAGTTGCAATTCTTTACAAAATGATATACGTACTTTTAAAATGTTATAAGATTAGCTAACCTAAAATTTAATTAATAAAAATTAAAGTTATCTTAAAACTTCACAGTGGCTCCCTTCAGCTGCAATACAGAAGTTCACATAGAAGGACTTTATGTATGATCCCTCGAAGCATGGCTCAACTCATCTGTGTTGAGATATATAAAATTGGCGTAAGTTATGCAATTAAAAGTTTCATAACACGGTCCATTTTAGTGTTAGATGAATAGGACTTTTGTTCTCTTTACTTGTGAGTGTAAAAGGAATTTTTCACAAAATATCGCGTATAGAACTTTCTTCTATATAAACCAAGTCGTCTGCAGAATTATGATAATTTATTCGCTCTTGAGGTATAGCTGTCGTGGAAATCAAGATAAACATAGCATAGTAGCAGCATCTGTTGGGCGATTTACACCCATCTAACATAATGTATGAAAAATGCTGCATAAGCAATGCCATCTGTTAGCAGATTTACACAAAAATTTATCACACGAATACATGTAAAATAGTTATATATATATATATGTGTGTGTGTGTAAAAGACGTCGCCAATTTATGTCAAGGGCAATAACTGAATCTAAAATTTGTTTTAATTTCGTGCATTAGTTCTTGATATAGAGCGTCACAAGATTAGTGTCACAGACAGTCATAGAGTGACCTACATACTCATGAACTTACATTTTCTAATATCACTCAAATTGTGTTCAAGACATTTTAAACACATAAATTCGTCAAAAGCCAGAAGTCGAAATTTTTCACTAATCTAATACTTTCTTCTTGTAAATACAGAAGAAAGTAAAAAACCTACATTATATTTCATTGGCATTTATACTCTGTCTATGAAAGCAGCATTGAGACAATATTTCACAATATGTCCAATATTAGTTTGCTAGTATGCTTATTTCATTACCCACAAAATAAATTCTTAAAAGTTTATCAAATTTTTCATTTAACTTTCTTATTTCGTTACGTTATTTTTTTAAACAAAAAATACTCCACATTTAAGAAATTGTATCGTATCAAAAAAATATGAACCAGCTATTTATCAACAAAACACATTCCAAATATAATGGTCATTTCCTGGTTACTTAGGAAAACACTTAATTTTTATGCATGACGTAAAAGACTGAATCATGTAGCCAACGTTAAAAACATATTCGTTAAACATTTTGTAAAACGATTTCGTACCTTTTTCTTACTCTAAAAGTTGTTTGTTTTGTTAAATTCATGAAATTTTTTTCCTTGCTGTTTTTATTAATGCAGTTTTGTAACATTTTGTTTTAATCCTAGTCAAGTCGTGTTTAAAAAGTATACAAATCTTTAAAAAAAAATATTTTTCTATTTAAAGCTTTTTAACCTTTTAACCACTTAGCTTTAGCACTTAGTTAAATGATTCATAAAATTTAGTCTGAACGTTTCTGCCATTAAGTAGTATGAAATTGTATTTAAGGGAGACCCGAACCCCATTTTCGGCCAAAAATCATCAAAAGTTCAAAAAATTTTTTATCTCAGAAAACGATAAAATACATATTTGCGAATATCCATGCAAAATTTCAGAACTCGGGGACTCTTGGAACAGGTAGACAATGAGCTTTTTTAATTGTACTCACTATAGAGTTTAAAGGACTAGCGTCCATTTAAAACGTGTTTTCCTGAAAATGACTTTTTTCATATTTTGCCTAAGTTCAAAGTACTAAGGCTCAGTGGTAAAATGATTTAGAAACAAAGTGTTTATGTTTTTAGAATCTTAAAAAAATTTGCAACAAAAGTAAGGAGAGATTTTCTTAAAACTATTTTGGAAAATTTTACATAAATTGGTAAACATGAAAATTATAACGAATTTAAAGAAATTTACCATGCGTATTTTTTTTTTTTTTTTTTTTTTTTTTTTTTTTAGCCGATTAAAATAGAAAATTAAAAATATCTCTCCTTAGTTCTTTTCTATATACTATAACACTATTTAAGAAATTTTAGTAATACCAAAATATTGAAAATTGAATGAAGAGTAGTAATTTTAAAAAGTGTATTTTTCGACTAAAAAAAATCATAAAAATCCCAATAAAAAATATACTTTTTAATAAAAAGTGAATTTTTTTGCTAATTATTCCTTACAAAAAGATTCTTAAATAGTACACCAAAATTCATTACTTTAAAATCAATAATAAAAATTTTGGGTTTTTTCTTACGGGTCTCCCTTAAAAAAGTAGTGGTGTCAAAAATTTTTAAGCAAACTCTTCTTGCCCATTCGACATATGGGAAAATCAATTATTTTCATGTGAACTGGTCATGTCTGTCACATGTACTTTAGAACGAAAAAACTTGCCTTATTTTATCGGAGATATTTCATCAACTGAATAAGATGAAACAAACTTTTCGAAAATAACGGTGGCCAACGATAATAGCGATTTCCCACTGTGTGACAGTCATGACAAGTTCGCATGGAAATACACTGTAAAAAAAACGGACGATATTATGGAAGTATTACTGGTAATCTGGACGCCAGTATTATTTATTGTTTTTTAACGGAAAAATTCCGTAAAATATTCCGTTTTTTCGAGTTTTTTTGGAAATTTACGGAAATTTTTCCGTTAAAAAACAGTAAATAGTATTGGCATCCAGATTACCATTAATATTTCCGTTAAATCATCCGTTTTTTTACAGTGTAGTCTTAAGTGATTAAACTGTACTAGACAAAAATAAAATTTTTATATGCACTTAGCACGTTTAGAAGTAAAGCATTAAAGAAATTATCGACAAAAAATAGCTCATTGTAAAAAAGTTAAAGAACAGTAAAGCAATAAAAATCAATGAGGATTTTAAGCTGATACTTTACAGTGTATGTAATAAAGGATTGCTAAAATGTGAAATAAAATAGAAAAACCATAAAAATCTAATGTAAAATTTTCAAATTTAGTTATATCTACAACTATAGCTACAATAACTATTAACTACAATTATATATATACAATCTATGTACGATGTTGTACTCTGTAGTCATAGCATGAAATCATATAAATAGTTCTCGGAACAAGAGCGGATTTAGAAAATTTTCAGAAGTGGGGAGGAGATGATATTTTAAAATTGGAGCTTTCACGTAAGGATGGATTTATAAATTCATTTGAAAAAGGAAAAAAAAAAAAAAACATGATGTAATCCATGTCCAATAAACAAAAAAGATATAGAGGCCTCTATTCGCAAAAGATTTACAATAAAAATCAAACAAAGATTTTATTAGAATAGTAATGTCTTCTTTCAAAATATAAATGCGGTTTTTCACGTAAGTGCCGTCACAATGATTAGAATTAGAAATACATTTAAGATCTATATTTTTGGAAGACGCTTGATCTTTCCCTGCAACTAATGTAATTCTTAATTCGAAAAAATTTTTAGGGTAAAAATTTATTGTCAGAAAAATGCCTTTATTGTATTTGGATTCATTTATTGTATCTCATTCTAAATAGATAAATAAATAAATAAATTTAAAAACTTGGATGATATTTTGGAAACATAAAAAAGCAAATTTTAAACTTGTAGTTTTAACATTAGTATCCTCAAATTATGAACCTTTCTGACTAAATAAAGATTAAAATCCCCCAAAACCATATGTGTTCCGTGCTCATTTAATCCAAAGAACTCAAATAAAGTTTCAAAATGGATGTTACTACTTGAAAAGTTAAAACATGTATAATTATAAATATATGGAAATATGTATATGAACATATACTTCGAAAATTGCATTCATATTCTGAAAGAAAAGATTACTTCGAATCTAGCGACAACTTAGTTGCAATTATTATTAATATAAATTTATTGCAAAAGGTCTGTGAATAAAAACAAATGTATTTTTTTTTGTTTCATGGTCTCTACATATATAACATACTACTTTTGATATGACTACTGTGCATTATAATGATTTTCGATTATAATGACCAATCCAAAAATAACAGTATGTAGCTACTACCGGATTTTTATTTTATCATCCAGCAGAACGGCAAAATATATCAAACATTCCAATCGTAGCAAATCTTTACAGCTTTTTTACAGACAGTGGTTTAAGATAATTGCTCCATTAGAAAAGTTTGAGAATGTTTCAGAGTTTTGCAAATAAAAATAAACTGTCATCAATCATATTCTTAGTGCAAATAAATTTTGTATCAATTTTTCTGTACGTAAAAACATATCATGTCCTATAACCATGTGGGACCATGTATGGGCCATCCATGTGAAACAACTCCGCTCTTTCTAACATTGACGAGTAACTTTATTCTTGAATCGAAGAACCAACAGACATCGGTCAACCAATTAACGTTGTTGGATGTACTTTGAATTTTTCTATCTATCTAAAAATCTTGACGTTGTTCTGAGTAGATTTTTCCGTGGGCCAGCCTATTGGCATCCAGCTATTGTTCTTTACATTTTTCCGTAAGAAAAGTAATGTAATTATTACCTAATTTTAGTTGTGTTCTTTATTTTTCCTAATGGCTGCAGTAACTTCTGTTTTACCTGATGCAGAGTCAACACCCAAGCCTCTCTAACTTCATCCTGGGTACATTAATACTAGAAGCTCTGGAAATTTCCCCCAAGTGTTCTAAGAATATATCACACGTCAGAATTTTTATTTACAACTTTTTTATTTAACTTATTTCGATGTGGTACATGTTGAACTTATTTCAGAAAGAAATTACTGGCTTGAATCGAAATATTTTTATTCGGTAGCGATTAAAATGACAGCTACGGCGGTGATAGTGTTAACCCATTCCGGACCATGGGTGCATATATGCACCTTCAAAAAGAGTATGCAGAATTTGTTTTTGGCACCAGTAAAAAAAAATGTAATATTTACTTTTTTAAATTAAAATATTTCCATGATTACTAAAGTATAGGTAACTTTTAAAAAAAGTGGTTCCATAATTTATACAAAAATCGCCTGTCCCGAAGGGGTTAATCTTTATCTTTCCCGTGAATCCGCTTTCATTATATCGGTTCCACATCCTTCTGCAAACTGATCCTGTCTTGCTCTTACAGATATTTTTTGTATTTTTCTTAATGTCCTCAACATGATGTCGTTCCTCTAATGAGATAACAATCGCACCATAACCCCTATATTGCTGACAAGCGGATGACTCTTTAGCATCATCATTGTTAGCCCGCACCGTCCTTAGAGTCTTAAGAGTCACCCCCAAAGACCCGGATGGTAATGTTAAGTCTACAAGAGTGCTGTTTTCAAATATTTCGCTTTTTTTTTCGCATAGAATAGCTGAGGACGATCTACAACCGAGCTAGTTTTTATATTTTGGATTTTGGTTTCAGATTTTTCTTAAAAAAAAAAAAAAAAAAAAAAAAAAACTTTAAATTTCGGAACCTGTTGGAATGGGTTCTGAAACTGAAACTAAGATAATATTAAAAAAATACATATAAACGAAATGTAAAAGTAAAAATTAGCCCAATTGTAGATCCTCCTCAACTATCCTATGAAAAATAATAATAATAATAATAATAATTGAGCGAGATACTTGAAAATAGTGCCGCCGTAGACTTAACATTATCATCCGGGTCTTTTTGAGTGGCATCTTAAGTTCTCTTATGTCTTATTAAGATCAGAAATATCTTGCAATTTAAAGTTTCATGTAACATGTTCTCCTTGAAAACCGAAATGATATGTTACCCAGTATAGTCGAACGTCTTTTAAAGAGCCACCATAGACCATTTCCATGTCTGTCACATACTAGGATTTTTGGCTGCCAGTATTTTAGAACGGGAAAATGTGACTGATTTTTATCAGAGATATCTCATCAATTGAATAAGGTGAAACAAACTTTTCGAAAATTACGGTGACCAACAAGCATAACGATTTTCAGCTGTGTGACAGACATGGCAAGTTCGCATGAAAATAACCCGTGGTGTTGGTCTGATTTTACTACCCTTATTTAAAAGTACATATCATGTAGTTTCTGCACCGCGATTGGATAGTAAAACATCTATGCAGCAATAAATATTGCATCTACTTCCCTGATCGGTAAAGACTTTGTATAATACCCAATATAAATACAAAGTCAGTGCAACAACCAATAACAAAAATAAACAAGCAAATTCTCAGGAACCATGAAAAATAGTACACATTCCGATGAAAGATATTCAACAGAACTACTACAGATTGCGAAATTCATAGAAAATAACAGTAGTGAAACACCAAATAGCCAAACACATGAAAAAATATAGGAATATTTTACCAACAAACCCAAAAGAAGTGATATACATCACAGAAAAAAATTAAAAAGCGTTATATAATCCTCGAATGGTTACATAGTCCAATCCGTGACTGACTTCGTAACCTATGCGTGTATACACCTCTTGGCTACGCTACTGAAGTAACTTTTTGATTAAAAATGCTGGAGTCCTGGAGCATAAAATGTTAAAAACCCCTACTTTAAACTATTCAGAAGTTCCCGTAACTGATATTTTCAAACTCACCCGAACATAACTTGTGCGGCCATTCAACCAATTTTTTTTTCTCCTAATTAGGGGCCGTCCATAAATGATGTCACACGTTTTTTCAGTATTTTTTACCCCCTCCCCCCTTTTGTCGTAAAGTGTCACACTTCATCATACCTACTCTCCCCTTCTTGTCACACGTCACGCTATATTACGTAAACATATATTTACAGTTCAGCGACAAGGCACTACGCTATAGATTGTATTTCAATTTTTTTTTAAAACTTAAATATGTGTTTTGATGGCATTTGTGAGCATAACAATAAAAATGATTCGTGTACATATTTTGCATGATATAGGATTAAGATTTACAGCAAAAAACATAATTAACATACAATAATAATGATATATTAATATGGGAAAAAAATGAAATCAGTAGTATTTCGGAAATTAAAATGGAATTTAATATATTTGGTTTTAAATCTTATCTTTACTTTATAAATACAAATTTCATAATTTAATCTGCTGACTTATAATGCTTTTATTTTAATCAAAATGTGTGATGTCACACTTCTTCTTACCCCCTTCACTTCCTTTTCACAAACTGTCACAATTTCACGACCCTCTCCCCTTCAAGCGTGACATCGTTTATGGGCGGCCGTTTATTCGGCCACGTACTGTCACTGTGTCTAAAACGTAAAGGCACCATTTATAGACTACAATTTTATAATTATTACAGTATTGCTTTTATTTTTGCTATCCCATCAAACACACTACTTATTTGATCGTACTAATTGCCATCGTTTTGAAATTATTTCATATCAAAGTTAGGAAAAATCTGGAAATCTTCATGGAAAATCCTGTATATGAATATACATTGTTAGTGTGTTCGTTATCATGTAACATTATTAAGACTAGCTGCACCTGTCGAAACTCGACGGAAAAGAATATATATTAGGTATGATATATATCAATCTTATATAGACAGTAAAATACTGAGCGAAATAAACAAATGCACAACTCATAACACATAACAAACAACATTAAAACAACTCATAAATTATTATGTTGGACTTCAGCTACAAATCTTTTTTAATGCGGTTTCTAAACCTTAAATATTATTTAAATGCCAAACTATTTAGGAAGTTGATATTATACCCCGGAAGACGAATTCAAAAATATCTGCATAGTTTATTTTTTCTCCATTTAAAGATCTCTTGATAACTGTACAATAATTATAATATCAATAAAACATTTTAATTATAATAGAAACAGGGACTTACTAAACTGCCTAACCAACCCAGTACACATTTACAGCACTTGCAATAAATTTAATTTATTTATTGGTTTGTATCCTCCATGAACTTGTAAAAACTAATTTTATTGCTATGGCAACGGAAAAAAAAAGATATCTCTGTTATTAAAAAGAATAAAATTTTTATATTTGTTCCTGAAATGCCATTTTTTTTTCTATTTTAAACAATAACTTAATACAATGAAATGATTTTAATTATCTTTTGATATTATGTAAGATAGAAATATAGTAATACCGCTATATCACAGGTTTTATTCTTTTTTTTTTCTCTAATATGACATCATTTACACCTTCAGAAATACTCATCTTTTTTTAAATAAAAGCGTGATTTATGCAGTTATTTAAGAATTCTTTAGTTTCATAAAATATTCAATATAATTAAATAGAAATGGCACAGTTTATAGAAATATTTTCATTTGTGCACACCACGGACCTTTAAATTAATAGAAGTTCACTTTATTTAGATGCAGGAATTAAAGTCAGTGAATATGACATCATCACTGACACAGCTATAACAATGTATATTATATTCATGGAATGAATTTATCTGGTTTCTGTATGACGACAATTTCTCCATCGACAAAATTTCACTTCAGATGTTATATTTTATTAAAGTTTATCTTCTGTTATTTTACTTACATAATACTTAATAATATTACTCAGTAAATAATCTGTGTATTGCAGGGGATAACTATGTGCAATCATTTTATTATGATTGAATTTAACGAAAAGTTTTATTTATTCTTTTTTGTTTGTTTGTTTGTTTTAAATGCGATTATACATTCACCGATGAGATCAAGCTGTGATTGGTGGAAAATAATGAAACAAAATAAATTTTGAGAACAGCTTAACCTGTTGCCACTGTTTTGAAGAAATGTCATGAAAAAGCTTTTAAAATTAAAAATAAAATATAAAAATTGAAATAAATTAAAAATTAGCCAGAATGGACACATCTACACATAAACAGCTTTCATTTAAAAAAATAATTATCAAAATCGGGCCAGTAGAAGGCTCAGGGCTGATGACCAAAAAAAAACAGCCAGGTGTTTTAAATATATAGATTATATGTTTTATAAATAAAAAAATTCTTGATTCGATGCTATACAACTGATTTTAATTATTTTTTAAATAAGAGTGTGGTAAGAATTTTTCGTTTTTAAATGAGAATATTAACAAATTAAAAAGAAAATTGAAATATATTAAAGGAAAAAGTCTTTAATTATTTACACAAGTACAATTCTAAAATTAGCTTAAGTAAGGAAAAATCTGGAAATCTTGATGGGAAATCCTGTATATGAATATGCATGGTTTGTGTGTTCATTACTATATAATATTATTAAAATTATATTTCCTATAAAAAAAAAAAAAAAAAAAAAAAAAAAAAAAAAAAAATTGATTCAGTGCTGTACTACCAATTTCAATTATTTCTATAATATGATTATAGTAAGAAATTTTCGTTTTCCAAAATAATAATATTAACAATATACATATATATATATATATACCGGGTGTCCCAAAAATGACTGATGGATTTTAAAATTCAATAACTTGCAAAGGGTGACAGCTATTTAAAAAATTTTTGCAGGAGGGCTATGTATAATGTCAGGAGTTTTTTTACCATAATTGTTTATTTTAGTTCGCATCTCAAACAATAGGTGGCGCTGACGGCGATTGAAGGCCAGGTGATCAGTGCTGAGTGAAGCGTCGACCTGGCCTTCAATCGCCGTCAGCGCCACCTATTGTTTGAGATGGGAACTAAAATAAAACAATTACGGTAAAAAAACTCCTGACATTATACATAACCCTCCTGCAAAAATTTTTTAAATAGCTGTTACCCTTTGCAAGTTATTGAATTTTAAAATCCATCAGTCATTTTTGGGACACCTGGTATATATATATATATATATATATATATATATATATATATATATATATATATATATATATATATATATTAAAGGAAAAAAAGTCTATGAAGTATTTTAATTATTTACACAAGTAGAGTTTTAAAATTAGTTTCAAATTTTATCAAAGGAATTTAATCAACTCAAATTCAAACTATATTAAAGTGAATGTAGACCATTCATCAGTGAAAAATTTTAGTGTGTTAATAAATTAAAATTTAGACAATTTTTCTCAAAGTGAACAAATTTTTTAATTTTAAAATCAGTATAATTTGACATTTTGGCTGGGTTCTTATGGGTTCTGGAATTTTAAGACAAGGAAATTCTTCGTTACCAGTATTTTCTTATAGAAAATTTCTCTTTTAATAAGGCAAAATTTCGAGCCTTTGAACTAGATTTATTTTTTAAATATAAATACTGGCATTTGACCTGGAAAACTACCAGTACTCCTACGAACCTTGTTTATCGTTTAACTTATATTAATTAAATTTCAATTGCATTTACTTATTTGTTTGTTTGTTTGTTTTTTAGGGTGTTAACCAGGTGGCTTTTTGGAATTGTATTGCACCTTCTAGGAATACTCAGGAAGATAGACTATATAGTTGCTCGTAAGTTATTTATTTACACGAGTGTTTTAAAGGTATTTTGTTATGTACAGTTATGGAGGTTTTTGAAGGAATTATGAAAGGTTAAAATTTGGAACTCCTAATTTTAAATTTAACTGTAATCGTTGCAAAACATATTACATTAAGAATAAGTTTTTTTTTTATAAGAATAACACAAAAATTACTAAATGGAATAAACTGTAAGGTGGAGCAAAGTTACCTTGATTTTGCACAAAATTACCCTGATTGACTGTATCAATCAAATATTCTTTATTATTCTTCAAAAAGAGAATTTCAAAATCTTATTTAATATGTAATCCAGGCTTCATTTTTAAATTTCTACGCAAAATTAAAAAATATACAGCTCATATTCAAAATATTAGAATAATTGAGAAAAAGTAATAAGAAAAAATTATTTGTCATTTATTTATTTTTTATACTAAGTAAATGCAATTAAATTTCTTATAAATTAAATCTGGAATGTTTAGATAAGATTTTAACATTTATAAAATATAAAATAGAGCGCAATAAATTAGGTATACAGCTTCCTTAAACACACCAGAATATTAGAATAAAATTTAGATTGGTTCAAAATATTAGAATATTTTATTTTACGCAACAATATTAACTTATGAATATGAAGTAAATGGTAGTTAATATTTTGTAGCATCCCCTTTAGCTTTCATAACAGCGTACAATCGATCTTGCATACTATATACAAGGTGTTTACAAACATTTCTATCAATATTAGCCCAAATAGACTTTATACGTGCCACTAACTCAGTTTTACTTGAAGGAGGATTTTCTTGAAGTTTTTTCTTCATTATACACCATAATGTTTCGATGGGATTAAGATCTGGTGAATTTGGTGGCCAAGGAATTACCTTAATGTTGCGTTGGCGGAACCAATTCTTAGTTGACACCGAGGTATGCGGGGACGCTAAATCTTGTTGAAAGATGAAATCATCTTCAAATAAATCTTCTGATGATGGAATCATGTAATATTCTAAAATTTCTTGATATATCTGAGAGTTAACCTTTTCGTAGACGATGCATAACTTTCCAGGTCCTTCTGCACTCATACAACCCCAAACCATGACACTAGCAGCAAATTTTACGGAACGTTTAAGGCATTCTTTATCAAATGCTTCTTGCTTCATTCTCCAAACTCGAATACCTTGATTACCATATGAAACACAAAACATACTTTCATCACTAAATAATATATTTTTCCAATCTTCATTGCTCCATAAACGTCTTGATTTACACCAATTCAATCTTATACGCTTTTGTCTTGCAGTCATGAGAGGTTTTGTTTTCGATACACGAGATTCAAATTTAAATTTATGGAGACGTCTTAATGTTGTCGATGTAGAAACTTCAACTCCTTCTTCTTTCCATTTTCGGTACAAGAATAGCACACTTTTAAAACGGTTTTTCTTAACTATACGCTTCAGTTTCCTGTCATCTCTAGCAGATGTTTTCGGTTTTCGGCCACCATTTCGGCGATTATTTTCAAATTTTCCAATTTTTGAATATCGTGTTAGTATTTTACTAACGCTCGATTGCGAACAATGTAAATAATTCGCTATAAAACATTGATTTTTACCGTGCCGATACAAATCAACCATACGAAGTTTAGTAGATTCAGGAATATCACTCACACGGCCCATTTTAAGACGAAAAAGAAACAAACTGCAAAAAAGAATACTGATTTTAAATAAAATAGTCTGAATTTAATCAATGATGACACCATTTAAGAATTGGTAATAATTAAAGGAGAATTAATGTGAAATATTCTAATATTTTGAACCACTTGAATAAATATTCTAATATTTTGACTTTTCAAAATAATTTTTTTTGCAATTAATCTTTTCAAAAATGATATTAAATTTAAGATAACAAGTAAGTTTAATCAACAATAAGTTCTTAATAAAAATATCGTTTGCATATTTTTGATTAAAAGACATTAAATTACCAAACGATATTTTCAATTTCTAAAAAAAAGGTAATTATTCTAATATTTTGAATATGAGCTGTATATATGATGAAATTGATTTCGCAAAATTGGAATGACTCGACAAATTTCTGCAAAGATTGCATTTATTAAATTTCAAAACATTCGGTTAGATTGTTTTCGCGCTGTTATATGCGGACAAAACAGCCGGCGACAATAGGTGCTACTTATTCATATTATTACGAACGCACCTAAAAATAATATCTTAAATAATGTAAGACTGCATGCTCTAGGCTGAACTAAATACAGCTCATATTCAAAATATTAGAATAATTACCTTTTTTTTAGAAATTGAAAATATCGTTTGGTAATTTAATGTCTTTTAATGAAAATATGCAAACGATATTTTTATTAAGAACTTATTGTTGATTAAATTTACTTGTTATCTTAAATTTAATATAATTTTTGAAAAGATTAATTGCAAAAAAAATTATTTTGAAAAGTCAAAATATTAGAATATTTATTCAAGTGGTTCAAAATATTAGAATATTTCACATTAATTCTCCTTTAATTATTACCAATTCTTAACTGGTGGCATCATTGATTAAATTCAGACTATTTTATTTAAAATCAGTATTCTTTTTTGCACTTTGTTTCTTTTTCGTTTTAAAATGGGCCGTGTGAGTGATATTCCTGAATCTACTAAACTTCGTATGGTTGATTTGTATCGGCACGGTAAAAATCAATGTTTTATAGCGAATTATTTACATTGTTCGCAATCAAGCGTTAGTAAAATACTAACACAATATTCAAAAATTGGAAAATTTCAAAATAATCGCCGAAATGGTGGCCGAAAACCAAAAACATCTGCTAGAGATGACAGGAAACTGAAGCGTTTAGTTAAGAAAAACCGTTTTAAAAGTGTGCGATTCTTGCACCGAAAATGGAAAGAAGAAGGAGTTGAAGTTTCTACATCGACAACATTAAGACGTCTCCATAAATTTAAATTTGAATCTCGTGTACCGAAAACAAAACCTCTCATGACTGCAAGACAAAAGCGTATAAGATTGAACTGGTGTAAATCAAGACGTTTATGGAGCAATGAAGATTGGAAAAATATATTATTTAGTGATGAAAGTATGTTTTGTGTTTCATATGGTAATCAAGGTATTCGAGTTTGGAGAATGAAGCAAGAAGCATTTGATAAAGAATGCCTTAAACGTTCCGTAAAATTTGCTCCTAGTGTCATGGTTTGGGGTTGTATGAGTGCAGAAGGACCTGGAAAGTTATGCATCGTCTACGAAAAGGTTAACTCTCTGATATATCAAGAAATTTTAGAATATTACACGATTCCATCATCAGAAGATTTATTTGAAGATGATTTCATCTTTCAACAAGATTTAGCGTCCCCGCATACCTCGGTGTCAACTAAGAATTGGTTCCGCCAACGCAACATTAAGGTACTTCCTTGGCCACCAAATTCACCAGATCTTAATCCCATCGAAAACTTATGGTGTATAATGAGGAAAAAACTTCAAGAAAATCCTCCTTCAAGTAAAACTGAGTTAGTGGCACGTATAAAGTCTATTTGGGCTAATATTGACAGAAATGTTTGTAAACACCTTGTATATAGTATGCAAGATCGATTGTACGCTGTTATGAAAGCTAAAGGGGATGCTACAAAATATTAACTACCATTTACTTCATATTCATAAGGTAATACCGTTGCGTAAAATAAAATATTCTAATATTTTGAACCAATCTAAATTTTATTCTAATATTCTGGTGTGTTTAAGGAAGCTGTATACCTAATTTATTGTGCTGTATTTTATATTTTATAAATGTTAAAATCTTATCTAAACATTCCAGATTTAATTTATAAGAAATTTAATTGCATTTACTTAGTATAAAAAATAAATAAATAACAAATAATTTTTTCTTATTACTTTTTCTCAATTATTCTAATATTTTGAATATGAGCTGTATAAGGAGCGCTGCACTTCCTGGATAAAAATGAAATAAACTTGCTATATAACTGATTATTTATCTAATAGTAAGATCTTCCCTTAAAAAAAAAATATAAGTACTTTTCTAAGAACAAGAAATGCATAAATTGAAGCAACGCATGTTTTATGCTTTTCCTCTGAGTATATCACTTCCTGAAGTCTTGCGTAATCCAGAAATATGAGTAGGCAATCTCCTTTTACATCACCCTAAAGGGAATAAAAAGTCTGAAGAAGTTCTAGAGAATCTCTAAAATAAGTCCCCAACCGTGCGCTTACACACTGTGGGTGTTGGGACTGGGTTTTTGCTACCATAAACTCTCACTACAGCATCTCCAGTGGCTGATGTGTCTTTGCATATTACTACCTCAAAACGTTTGCGCTACTATGGGTGGCAACCCACGCCTGCCGCACCCCTCAGATTTCTATCTGCATAAGATACCAACTTACCACCTGGCATGGGCGAGAGCATGAGGAAGAGGGTGGGGGAAAGCATTGCCTTTTCTAGATTTTGAAATTTAATTAAATTATTCTTAAATACAAAAGGGCAACTTTGTGACATAAGTTTTGATTTGTTTTTATTTGGAAATGCATGAAACTAGCAAGTGTTGTTTAGAAACTGTCTAATCGTACTCCCCCCCTCTTTTTTTTTTCAAAAACAATGGATTTTTCAGGAAACACAGTCAAAGTTGGCATTTTGAATCGAATTTCCTGAAGAAAGCAGAAAAACCAGTCAAACTGAGGTGGAAAGCGCTATCAATTTCGCACATAATTCAACCGGTAATTTATTGATCACAAAATGGAAAAAAAGTGTTCGATTTCAAATCGCCTTCATAAGGTCTTCCAATTTTATGTGTTTCGATTGAAAAGTGAATTTGTAAATGTGTCAAAATGTTTTGCACTTCACAGAACAGCCCTAAGTAAATTTTCTTTTTTGCTACTTATTAAAAAAAAAAAGGACAGTAAAATTAATTATATCCTAAATGACTTAAAATAATTAACCTGTTGATTATGAACCAGGAAAGGCAATTATTTTTATATTCAATCACACCACAATTTACTAAATATTTTACTTGTGGTAGATATAGCTTGAAAATATCCTAGTCTAATATAAGTGTACGACAGAGGTTATTTTACAAAAAAGAAGTACGAATAAAAAAAAAAAGATAGTCACTGGGACGTATGTTGTCCCAGCCTCGCAATAAAAATATTAAACAATAAAAGAAAAAGAACTAAACAGAGGTATACTCGGTTAAAAAGAAAAAAAAAACAGGGTGTATACGTTATAGACACAGGTAATGTGCCAGAGAACATGCGGCTATAGTTTTATTTCAGAAACAGGGAAAATACAGAGTTCCGTAAAACAATTCAGAAGATACGGCGCTTACCTCACACTAGAGGTCTGCACGGGCCGGAATTTCCAGGCCCGGCCCGGCCCGTAGGAAAAAATTTTCGGCCCGACCCGGCCCGTTGTAAAACTTAAAAGTTCGGCCCGGGCCCGGCCCGGCCCGTTTAAATTTTTATATTTTAGGCCCGGCCCGGCCCGTACAGAAATCAGTGAAAACAGGCCCGGCCCGTTTTGGCCCGTTACAATTTCTACGATTTCTAGAAAATTCAGATTTTTTTAATATAATTAAGATTTCTTTAAAGAATACTGCATACATATCTACGTAATGATTTTACAGTATATTTTACAGGAAATACAAATTAGCAACATTAGTGATTACTAAGATTCTTAGGCTTTCAACAATCAAATAAAGATTCATCAAAAAATTAATATGGCTTAGAATAAAAGAAAAAAGAAAGAAAGTTAAAAACACCGTAACTTTTGAAGCTGTTTAATAAAAGAAGATTTATAAAAATATTTCTATATTATTTTATTAAAGATTTTAAATCCAAATTCCTTCGTTAACTCAAATATACGCCTTTCTGATACATTTCTAAATTCATTTTTTTTTCTCAGAAACGCACTGCAGGTATCTTTATTCAGAAACTATATAATCAAGTGGCATTAACCGTTTTTTGATGTAATCAATTTAAGAATACTGAAAGGAAATAAATTATTGTTATAGTCAGCATTTTCAATAGAATTTCCGGAAGCGATAGCATGGGAGGAGAGAAAAACCTGCAACCATTTGAGAAATTATTGTACTTGAACAAATTTATGCAAATATTTTATTCATCAAAAATGAAAAATGCTATTCGATTCCAAATGCCTTCAATAGTCAGGCTTATCACTTTTATGTTTTCACAATTAAAAATTAATCTGAAAATGTGTCAAACTTTCGCGTTATTGAGAAATTAATTTAAAAACCATCAAATTTTCGCGTTATTGAGAAGTTAATTTAAAACCTTCAAGAAGTATATATCCAAAGATTAATCTAACATAAGTTCTTTATCGCTGTTAGTAATTTTACAAATCATGTTGTCTGCCCTACAGATCTTGAAAACAATTAAGTCTTGTTCCGGTCCGATAAGTCTATATGTAGAAAAATGATGCAAGCTTGATCTCGGCCCGGTATGAGTCAGCTAAAAAAAAATATTAAAACGGGTTACACACAATTTAACTGTCCGATGCCGATCTCACACTGTACAAGTTACATTTTTATATTGATGCTGTCAAACTAGTATGGCTCGTGACGCACATTTATATTTATTCTCGTTAAAACCATTTGCGTTGAAAATAGATCATATTTTATCGTTTCTGCTTAAATCTTCAGAGCGGGCCGGCAGGCCCGAAAATTTTTTTTATCGGCCCGGCCCGGCCCGTATGGCCCGTTCAATTTTTTTGCCGGCCCGGCCCGTTTATTTTGTTTGTCGGCCCGGCCCGGCCCGTTGAGAAAACTATTCTGATTCTGCCGGCCCGGCCCGGCCCGGCCCGTTAGAAAATTTGAAACCATTCCGCCGGCCCGGCCCGTTAGAAAATTTGAAACCATTCCGCCGGCCCGGCCCGGCCCGCGGGCCGGGCCGGGTACGGGCCACGGGCCAGGCCCGGGCCCGTACAGACCTCTACCTCACACACCACACTACATACTTGTAACGAGGGAATATCTGGTTCGAGACAGTGGCGCAGCCAGAATTAGGTTCTAGGGGGGATTTTGAGTTTCTGATAAAGGTGATTGCCGGTTATTTGAATCACCGATTAATAGAATATTCACTGTATAATACTCAGGGCCCGACTTAGACAGCGGGGGCCCTGGGGAAAACATTATTAGGGGCCCCCCTTCTATCTTAAAATTGTTCGTGAATCTGTGTTTGAACAGATTTTTTGACTAAAATTAAAATTCAAACCTATTGTATGTATGCATAAATTTCGTACCAAGTATTATTCACATCTAATATACATAATAGCAGAAGTTAGATAATTTTAACTATTAGCTTTTTTTTAATGATGTAACTAGTACTTAACGAGCGTGGGGCACGGAAATAGAGGGGGTAGGAGAAAAAAGGCCCCTTAAAACTGAAAAAAAAAAGAAGTTTGGTCATATTCCGCCCTTTTTTATAATTTGGCGCCCTTTCAACGAAAAACTTTTCTCTTCTTGGGGGGCCCCCTCATGCTGGGGGGCCGGGGCAATTGCCCCGCATGCCCCTGCGTTAGTCAGGCCCTGATAATACTTAAACTCAAAGAGCTTCTATGTGGCAGGAAATTATTATTTTTTAAGCATAATGCGTCTCAGTAAAGTGTGATTTAGTTCAAATAACCAATTTTTACTTAACTAATCCATGTAATATGCACTTTCACAGCACCATGTAATATGCAATTTTAAGTAGAATTTTCGCCATTTAATTGAATTTATTAAATGAAATCTGATTTAAAAAAGCGGCGGATTTCGAAATGCGCCAAAACATTTAAATATCAAGTTTTGTTTTTGATTCATATAAGCGGCAATTGTAGCGATCTTTCTTAGCTCTGGGAGGAGTTTTAACCCCAAAACCACCCCCTTGGCTGTGCCACTGTTTCGAGAGGTTCTACTCCCCTAAAACTCCCGTGAAAGGCAAAGTTTAATTTTATTTTATTTCTGCGTTTAAATGTTAAAAAATTACAGCAAAATTAATTGCTCCTATGTGATTTTAAAAAATTAAACAATAACATGAATTAAACAGTGGTGTAAGTTAACAGGGCAAAAATTTCACGTCAAACGTAACAAATGAGGTGCGTTCGTACTACAACGAAGTTTTTAAAATATTCATATCTTGGTGTAATAGTATACAGTACTTCGGATACAGTATAGTAACCGTAATCTTTTGAGTGACCCTGTAAATACGATCTGTTTTCTATTACATATGGAGTAATTTATAGTAAACGTCAACAATGTATATATATTTCATAAAATGTGAAGTAGTTTAATATAATTAAAATGTACCCAATACTTTTGGAATACTTATGGAATACTTTTGTGTGGCCCTGTAAATTAATAACAAATATTTTTTGTATCACAGATGATACAGAATGTATATTTTAGTATACACTGTAAAAAAGTTGACCCTATTGCTGCATCGTCACTCCCCCGCTATTATAGAATATCTCTCTTTTGACCCATGAGAATGTTCCATAATAGGCTGAAGTAATCGTTTTCTATAAAAGCGGTGGAGTGACGATGCAGCAAAAGGGTCAAATTTTTTACCGTGTATACTTCATAGATTCTTATCAAGTTTATTATGTTCCAAAGAGTGCACCATCATTAAAATGCATTTGAATTTTTTTTCCGTTGGCCGTAATGTAATGGGATAATTTTGATTGTCCGTGTAATTAAACTATGCATCCAATTCTCATAAAATTTGAAATGACTCGATACAATTTTTCACCAATGGGTCATTCCATGTCAATTCAACCAGACCTTGTAACCTGACCCACAGGGATTTTGATGAAACTTTGTGTATACACTAATTCTATCATGAAATGATTCCATCTGAAATTTTTCTTTCCCAGACCTCGTAGTTTGTGAGATATGGGGGGTCCAATTCTTGGGTTTTTCACAAATCGCAAATTTCTGAGTCTGTATTTTGAGATTGCCGTTCCATCTTCAAAAAATTGTTTCTCTGGATCTAAAACATGAATCATCCTAAAAATATCACTGTAAGAAGATAAAAAAATGCAGATTTTAATAAAAAATATTTAAAAAATTTACTTGTAATTTTTAGGGTAAAAAAAGTCAGCCAAAGTTGAGAGTTATGGTTATTTTTCCAAATTTTTGTGACTTCACGAAAAAGGCTGTACACAAAAAGGCAAATTAAATTTCCAATTTCTTTTTGTTTTAAATAAAAGTTTACACTTTGGGCTTTCTATCTATGAAATAAAAATGATGTGTTTCGCATGGCTTATGCAAAAATTTTGGGTACTTTCCAATTAGCCGGATGCATGCTTTATTTTTATATATTACATATGCACACAAAAAGGCAAATGAAATTTCCGATTTCTTTTTGTTTTAAATAAAAGTTTACACTTTGGGCTTTCTATCTGTGAAATAAAAATGATCTCTTTCGCATGTCTTATGCAAAAATTTTAGGTACTTTCCAATTAGCCGGATGCGTGTTTTATTTTTACATGTGTACTTACGTATAGATCTATATAAATACAAATGTATTATACATGTACATATATATGTATATATACAGTGTATTGATATATATATGTATAACACTGGTGCCCGTCTAACCTAAAAGTACCAAATTTTGCCTTATTTTGAGAATCTGGACCAATTAAGAGGAAAAAAATCTGACTAAATTTAGCTATGGTACTTAAATAATTACTGGAATTTGTATGAGTTATTGAATTTAATGTTATTTGATGCATGTTTTTTTATTTGCAAAGTAAAGTTTAGGCTTTGTTTTTTCTGATTAAAAAAAATCTGACTGTAATATGTTTCCCCATTAAATTTAGTCAATGGTCCATATATTTCATTTAGTTATTTAATAATGGGCATTTTTGCTAATCTAAAGGATATCTTACTTTTATTTTCAATGATTAAACTCAAAACAGATTTTTTTTTTTTTTTTTTTTTTTTTTTTTTTTGTACAGTATAAAATAAATAATTTTTCTTCTCACATTTCCATTCTTTCTTTCGAATGCATATATATTAATTATTTGTGTTTAAAAAATGTTCAAAAACTTTTATTTCCTTTCCTTGGTTAATTTTATTCAGTTTAAATATTTATATTGGCAAGTTTAAATACACATATGTTTAACAAAACTTAAATTTGTTTCTATAGTCTGAAAGATTTAATTGCACCTGCACTGTATAAACACCTTCTGATAAAGGCAGGGTAATGTTCGTTAGTATGAAAGCAGATGTTTTGAAATCAAGTTAATCAAATTATTGTCATTCTGTTGTTTCTTATCATAGAAGAATGATTTAACTTTTACTGGGCTACAAAAAATATATTCTGATTGTTACATATTTTATAGTTTATGATATGTATAAATATTTTTTTGCTTTATTGTTTTAATATGGAACCTGATATTAAACCTTCTACTAGTCTTCAGGCTTGCAGTATTGTAATATTAACTGGTTTAGAATGTCACAAAACTAGCTATACAAATAACAGAGAAATAGATTACATTGATAATCTCTGTGATTCAGAAAAAGAACTTTTATTAGTTAGGACTATTGCATTTATAAAAAAAAATTAAGTGAAAACCGTTTGATTAACATATGTGAGCATCACAGAATTTCGCTCTTAATGAAATATGAATTATATAAATGTTTAGATCCATTTAAGCGGCATAAAAAGCAAGTGATAAAAGCAATTAGGGCAATTAATAGAGATTTATATACGGACGAAAAAGTAAACCAAAGTTGAAAGTTATGATTATTTTTCCGAAATTTTGTGACTTTATGAAAAAGTCTCTACACGAAAAGAAAAATGAAATTTCCAATTTGTTTTTGTATCAAATAACATTAAATTCAATAACTCATAGAAACTCCAGTAATTATTTAAGTACCACAGCTAAACTTAGTCAGATTTTTTTCCCCCTTAATTGATGCAAATTTTCAAAACGAGGCAAAATTTGGTACTTTTCGGTTAGACGGGCACCAGTGTTATATATATCAATATACTGTATATATATATACATATGTACATGTATAATACATCTGTATTTATATAGATGTATACATATGTAAAAATAAAACACGCATCCGGCTAATTGGAAAGTACCCAAAATTTTTGTATAAGCCACGTGAAAGACATAATTTTTATTTCACAGATAGAAAGCCCAAAGTGTAAACTTTTATTTAAAACAAAAAGAAATTGGAAATTTCATTTGCTTTTTTGTGTGCATATGTAATATGTAAAAATAAAGCACTTATCCGGCTAATTGGAAAGTACCCAACATTTTTGCATAAGCCATGCGAAAGACATCATTTTTATTTCATAGATAGAAAGCCCAAAGTGTAAACTTTTATTTAAAACAAAAAGAAATGGGAAATTTCATTTGCTTTTTTGTGTGCATATGTAATATATAAAAATAAAGCACTCATCCGGCTAATTGGAAAATACCCAAAATTTTTGCATAAGCCATGCGAAACACATAATTTTTATTTCATAGATAGAAAGCCCAAAGTGTAAACTTTTATTTAAAACAAAAAGAAATTGGAAATTTAATTTGCCTTTTTGTGTACAACCTTTTTTGTCAAGTCACAAAAATTTGGAAAAATAACCATAACTCTCAACTTTGGCTAATTTTTTTTATCCAAAATATTACAAATAAATTTTTTAAATATTTTTTTATTAAAATCTGCGTCTATTTATATTTTTACAGTGAAATTTTTAAGATGATTCATGTTTTAGATCCAGAGAAACAATTTTTTGAAGATGGAACTGCAATCTCAGAATACAGACTCAGAAATGTGCGATTTGAGAAAAACCTAAGAATTGGACTCCCCATATCTCTCAAACTATGAGGTCTGGGAAGGAAAAATTTCTGATGGAATCATTTCATGATAGAATTAATGTGCACACAAAGTTTCATCCAAATCCCTGTCTGTCGGGTTACAAATGGGGGAAAAATTGGTTGAATTGACATGGAATGACCCCAATTAGATATTTTAAACTTAAAATGATTTGTAGTACGTAGTATGTTGGGCAGTTTTTCCTGTGTTATATGCGGACAGATGAACAGATGGACTATAGGTAACATTTTTATGGTTAAAATAGTATTATAAAATGTCGCGAAAAGTATGTTTTAAACAGATTTTTGTCTCATCAAGTATATGATATTCTTACCATGGAGACAAAAAACATTTTTATGTTTAAAACAGGATTCCGTTTTTATACTGTTTACAGCATTTTTGAGTAGTAACGTAAAATCGCTGTCCTGCATTTTTCGTCTTTTTGTCCCACAATTTTGTGACGTTGTATACCTGACAACAACACTACATCCCACACAAGCCGCACCCTCAGATTTCCATCTTTACCGGAGAGCAACTTACCACCTGGTCGCCTTCAAGTGCTTGTTCACAGTCGATTAAATAAAAGAGTTGTTTTTCTTACAAAAATCAACAAAAGATGATTGTAGGTAGATTGAATGTAGAAAAAAACCCCCTCTTTAACCATTTTTTTTTTAATTTCTCTTGAGTTTGTTTTCAGAAATCTGGTCATTATTCTTTTATTCAATACACGTAATTTCAAAGTAAAAAGAAAAAAAAAAGTTTTAAAAAGTCGGAAATTGCATGGCATACGTAGAAATGAGATGCGTTCGTTCCACAATGAAGCATTTAAAATATACAGTACTTCGGATACAATACAGCAACCGAAACCTTTTGTGTTTTTGTAAATACTATCTTCTTTCTATTATACAGGAAGTAACTTATGGTAAAAATCAGCAAAATATACCAATTTCATAAAATGTGAAATAGTTTATTATAATTAAAACGCACCTCATCTGTTTCCCTCTATACTAGTATGTAATAGAATAGTTTTGTGTGGCCCTGTAAATTAATAAAAAATACTCTTTGCACCACATATTGTACAAAATGTATATTTCAGTACATATGTCATAGATTCATATGAATTTTATTGTGTTCCAAAGAGTGTAACATCATTAAATGGCACTTGAAACTATTTTTTCCTATTGTCTTCATGTAACGGAATTACTTTTGATTGTCCCTGTAATTGAACTATGCATCCGATTTTCATAAAATTTGAAATGACTTGACAAAATTTTGTGATAATTATATATTTTAAGTTTCAAACGGTTCAGTTGGGTAGATTTTGCGTTGTTATATGCAGACAGACGGACCGTTTTGAACGATGACTGTATAGGTACTATGTATTTATATAATTACGAATGCACCTAAACACACACACAAAAACTACCTTATCAATAAATTTTGTTTATCAGAGCTGTACTAAGTGAACTATCGCACTAATTGAAACAGCACTAATCGGGAAATACCTTTGCACGTATAAAAATTTAGAAACAAAGCTTCGATTAAAAATCTTTTTAAAGTATTTTTCATACTTTAAATGCAAATGTGAATATCTGAAACATGCCATACATTTTATGAATTATAGTATTAGAAAATGCTAGTTTTTGTTTAATTATTTTTTAGTACTCTTCATAAAAATACAAATATAAAAATGTAAAGCATGATAAATAATTTATAATTTTATGATATGTCAGAACTAGATTTTTTTTTCTTTTTAGTACTCTCCAAACTTTAAATGTAAACATAAAAATCTAAAGCATGAAAAATAATTTATGTAATGAAAAGTTATTGTGTAGTTTTTTTAGTACTATTAATATTTTAAGTATAAGATGTAAAAATCGAAAGTATGTTAAATAATTTACAGTAACATCAAGTGTTAAAAGTAGATTTTTTTTTTAAATTATCTCCACATTTTAGTGATCTTTGCATTTTTAAAAATTGATTCGCAGCGTTACATGTCTAACTAAAACGCAGATAAGTTTGGTGCATAATATCAATTTTTCCTTTTACACAGTACAAAACAGAAAAACTGTAAACCGAAAAAGAAAACTCTAGTAACTTTTATGTTTTTAGTCCTAATTTATAAAGTCTATTTGTTAAATCTTTGATCTCGATATATTCTTGTGTCTTGATCATATACTAGATAATGAAACTGACAGAGATTGTATAGCATATTTTTCTTTTGTTGGGACTGATTTTCTTTCTTTCCTTCTTTCCTTTTTATTTTTTAGTTTACAAATCAATAAATTTATTATTACTTTAACATTTTATTCCATTTTAGGTACGTTCGTAAATACTAAATACGTAAGCACCTACAGTCGTCGTTCAGTCCGTCTGTCCGTCCGCATATAAACGCAAAAACTACGTGACCGAATCGTTTAAGATTTAAAATGTATAATTTTTGCACAATTTTGTCGATTCAGTTCAAATTTTGTGAAAATCGGATGAATAGTTCATTTACAAGGGCAATCAAAAGTATTCCGTTTCATTACATCCAATGGGAAAAAATAGTTTTGAGTGCATTTTAATGATGTTACACTTTTTCGAACATAATAAAATTTATATGTATATATGCAGTATATACTAAAATATGCATTCTGTACAAGGTGTGGTGCAAAGAATATTTTTTATTAATTTAGAGGGGCACACAAAAATATTCCATTGCATAATAGTATAGGAAGTAACATTGCTTAGAGTACGTTTTAATTATAATAAATCACACTTTATGAAATTGATATGCGTTGCTGAGGTTTAACGATAGAAAACAGATAGTACTTGCAGGGACACACAGAAGATTATAGTACGAACTGCATTTGCTATGTTTGACTTGAAATTTCCGACTGTTTCAATAATGTAAGTTGTATAAGACTTTTTCGATGTTGGAAGCTCACGAAATATCACAACAGAAAACAATGTTAATTCATGTGCCCTTCTTTCTGTTTAAAAGAAAAAAAGAAGCACAAGAATATAGAGAGATGGAGCAATTTTTACGCTCAGGGCGTCCAGACTTTATATTAATTATTTTAAAGGGTAAGCCGAAAAAATATTTCGATTTTTATCAAGTTATCCATATGTATATCCATACCATTTCAAGTGCACGTTATTCATTGAGGTTATGCAGTATTGCATATTAGTAGGTTCAGTTTGAAACATATAATTATTGATTGAAGATGATTGCTGTGCCTGAAAATAAAAATTAACCAACCTACGATATATCCTTTCAACAAAAAACTTAGCCTTTAAGAATAAATATTCATTTCTATTTCTACTATAATTTTCGTTGCTCATAAAAAATTTCCTTCAAAAAATCCTTTCTAAAAGAATAAATTCTAAATAAAAGATCCCTTTCTAAATAGGCATGAAGGTCTATCGCAGAATCTCCAATAAAAACAATCCTCTTCGATTCATAGTTCCTCAGGGGAATAGATCTAACAGGTTGATAACGTGCTAAAAGAAGGTCATGTCTTTTCATTTTTCAATAGTTGATCCCATAGAGTAATTTCTGCTGTGGTTTATTGTTAATATATTATAAATATGAGAGACATCGTTATTCCAGAAAATAATTTGGTAGTAAAAGTGTCAATCCTGAAGCACACCTGAATCCTGCTCCGGTATGCATTAATTTCCAGAAGTAGTAGTTTTTTATCTTCGGGTGTGGCTCAGATACACGCATGACAAAAAAATAAAAATAAAATGTCTCGTCTAGAATTACATATATTTCTTTTTGGAATTGATGATTATGTGATGATGGTTATGTTATTGATATTATGTCTTTATTTGATTTATTGCTATGTTTAATTTCCCTCTCTATGTATATACATATACATACAGGCATTTTCAGATGTGTTTTATAATCATCTTAAATAACAGCAATTATAATGATGGTGATGACAATAACAATGATAATAATAGTAATTTTAATAATGATAATAAAAATAATAAGAAAGAAAATGATAATGATGATGATGATAGTAATATTATTAATAATAATAAAAAAAGAAGAAGAAAGATAGGATCGTAATAATAAATAAAACTTGATATATATTATATGCAGGTTCAAGAATTTCTCTTTTGACACTTTAGCAAAAATCTTTATAAATCACAAGGTAAAAGTTTTTAACTCTGATTTTTGACATAAGATTTGTTTTAGTATGAAATTATCAAAACCCATATTTTGATCAAATATCAAAATATGGGTTTTGATATTTTGTTCAAATATGAAAACTTTTAACCTCTTTGGTCCCTGGGTCTCCATTTGGGAACGGCTGTTCTTTTACTTACAAAAACGAAAATATCGATTTTATTTTCATCTGAATTTGCAAAATGCCTAAAAATGTCCAAAAGATAATGAGACTAACATAGTAATAAATTTTCATTAGGTATTTAACTTTTATAATTTTTAGTCTTTTTAAATAATTTTTTTGGGGGGATTTGTAGATCATTTTCTTGTTTAACTCTTTCCGGAACGTGACAGTAAAAGGAGAAATTATCGACTGACACCGGAATTCACAAACGAATTTTTTAGATATTTTGAATCCCCTAATTTATGTTTTTATTTTAAAAGCAAAATTTTACTAAAATATTATTGGTGCCGTTTGCAAGTTTGGAATTAAAATTAGGTAGTCCCGGACCGGCACAGTGTGCCGGAAAGGGTTAAAGCTCTTAAATTTGTGATTGCGTTAATTTTAGGTTAATGGTTATTGAATTGATGTTTTAAGGGGCTTTGTAGTTTTAGATCCATATTTTTGAACCGAAATTGCTAAGTACCTAGAGGATAAATTTCAGAAAAAAATTTCAGACATTTACAATGTCACTTTGTTAGAAGAAAGAAACAATGAATAAGTATCACATTAGTATTTTAGCTTCGGAAATGAAGAGGTTAAGGTATTCTGTTTCGCGCCAGGTTTAATTGAATTCTGAGTTTTATTGTTACTCTATATTTTAAGAAATATTATTCAGAATTCTTTAACTTAAACTTTTTTTTGAATTATATGACATCCTGATGCATATGAACAAAAATTCAAAATTTACATACGTAGAGATTTAAATGAGCATCAATGTGCTGCTTTTTTAATCTCCAGAAGAGAACATCAGAAAAATTGGAGATAAAATGGTTGTAATGCATTTCAACATACAGTCTCACAAAGGGATATATTCTATTTTGCTGGGAAAACAGGCCAAAAATCAAAATATTAAATCTCATATTTAGCTGTTAAACTTTACTTGTTATAGCAGATATTCAAAATATAGGGCTTTAAGCGTTTCGTGGACATAAATCTTTAATCACTATAACGGGTGCTCTCATTACCAAGAGGTTTGCGTGCTTCTCGCCTATATATAAACTGTTTTAACCCTTTGAAAGACAAACAATTACGTTTGTTTAATTCTCAACACACACCGGAAATTTAAAAAAAAATGTTATTTCAAAATAACGAAAAGCAATTTCATGACTTTTCCCCTCCAAGTTTAGAAAAGCAAATCTTCATGAATTGTAGCAATTAATCGTAGATATGATAAAATATATCCCTCCGCCCCTCAAGCGGTTAATCGATTCTGACCGAATTATTAAGTATTGAATCGAATCAGAATTTTCGTCATAAAATAGGTTAAAATAAACTACGAAGAAATAAAATAAATATGAATTGAAATAAGTAATTAAAACTATTTAACTATGAATTGAAATACAACATAATTAAAATATCGCTAAGAAATATTTGAGTTTTGGCTGCAAACGAAATGTTGAATGACAAACAATTCATCAAATGAATATTTAATGTTTTTTTTTTTTAAATAACGTCACTTTCCTTTACATGTAGCTCTAAAGAACACGATTTGAATTTATTAGAATTTATTTCCTCTTGTAGCTTATACTTTTCTAATTCTGAAAATTTTATCTATTATGCGTAGATAATTAATAATTTTACTCCACTTTTTTATTTTATACGTGTAAAGATTTATTACAGACAAGTCAATTTTTGGTAAACCGCAAAATGAGAAAGAAAAATAATATCCGTAGGAAATCAATTATTAAAGACTGCGATTTTTTTGCTCTAGCTTCAGAAGTTATTTAGGAAACAAAACAAATTATGCATGGAAAATGTTATTAAAAATATAATTAATTATAGTCATGGATTTATTTTTGTGTGTGAAAACAGACTTAATAGTGATACAGCTATATATATTCCATACTGTAAAAAAAAGAAAAACGTCTTTTAATCAACGAAAATATGATATAATCATGAATAAAACCTTACAATAATGTCTTCCGCATTATCCACGTTTCCAAAAGCTGTTCTTTATCTTTGGAAACTTTAAAAATCAATCGATTATGAAGATTTTGAATGAATTTTACGGAAATCGAATCAAAATTGAAAAAAATATTAATAAAAGTTTTCTTCATTCTATTAAATCCTATCACACGTCAGTAATTCAATGATATATCATGCTCGGTCATGATTCTAGGTTCCCATGGTGATGAAGTCCTATTAAAGATGGTGTCCTATTATTTCCGCATTATTGAATTTCATATGTAAACAAAATAAATTCTTGTAATGAATAAACAAAGCTATAAAGGCACAAATAGTCTAGTGTCGGTTAGATATACACTGAAATAAAGACTGTAGGTTGATAATGTATGTGCCACAATATAAAATTGCAGTATCTACATAACTGGAATGAAAATTCACGATTGTCAGTCATAGGCGGCATTAAATAATCATGAATTCAAGTTATTTACATTTTGAAGTAAATGAATATATTATCAATGTTATAATTAATATACTATCCTCTAAAAATGTTTGCATGTTAGCAATTTACATTCATCTTAATAAAATAAATGAATTAAGCATGTCCCATTCCTCCCCACTTTCTTGTTCTCTGTTAAACTTCCTGTATAAACAAAAATGCTGCTTTTAGCACATTAGTTTAAATTATGAATAAGATACAGTATAATGTGTTCCTTAAATAGGGAAATTATTACATCTGTGTATAAACAAATCATTAATACATGAAAAGCATAAAAAATTATATTAAGCAAATTTACTTTTGATTCTTGAAACAGTATTTCCCTTTATGCAATTACAAGCTTATGCAGATCAACATTTTTTTTTCAACTGACCATTGCTTCATATTGTGTGATATAGCTGAAATATTTAAAATGATACATAAAGAGAAAAATCTAGTGTCCCATTCCTTCCACTGTCCCAATCCACCCCACTCTCCCCTATGTATGGAGTGCAGTTTACCTTTAGAGCCTGTGGTAATAACTTGAAAACATTTGTGGGATCATGTTAAACCAATAACAACGTTCTTTTCAAATTTTTGATTTGGATTATAATACTTTTAAACGATTTTTTTTTCTGTATAGAATATTTGAGGTCGATATTACTTTTTTGCTTTTTTAGCTCACAGGTTATGAAAGCCTGAAAGCAATTGTACTTGCAGGTTTTGTCTATACACATACGTATGTACAGTTGGCAAAAAAAGTATTTGTACACTTCATTTTTTAAAAATTATAATGAAATTAAACAAAAGATTTAAGTAAAAAATACTGTAATACATTAATTTAATGTATTATAATATTATGGAAGCAAAAACAAAATTAAACGAATCGATTTTTTACATTATAATAAACACATATATAAAAATATAATGTCAAAAAAGTATTTGTACACTATATTAATGTAATATAATTAATGAAAATTTGGTAAAATGATACAAATTAATATTTTGTGTGAATTCATTTAGCGTTTATGACTACTTCTAGATGGTGTGACATAGATTCCACCAACTTTTTTGTAGCGGTCTGGTTAATGGTATTCCATGACACAATAAGACCTTCTTTAAAACTGTTCTTTACTGATACATATTTTTTTTTCGAATTTTTGTATCCAATAGAATCTACAAATTTTCTATTGGATTCAAGTCTTGAGATTTTAGAGGAGTTACCAGTCGTCTTCGAGTATTGTAGTAACCATGTGCCGCTGATCACAGCAGTATGCTTTGGTCGTTATCCTGCAGAAAGTGAAAAGCTTCCTCTACGCCTAATTTCTTAGAACGGTTTAATAAATTATGCCACGACACATAAATGTATGTTAAACCTGTCCTTCCATTGTCAATTAATTTTAAATGTCCTGCTCCATTAGAAGCTATACACCCCAAAACCATAATATTTCCCCCACCATGCTTTATAGTTTGAAGTATAAGTTTTGGATCTAGAACAGTTTTATTTTTACGCCAATTTTTTCGAATGTTTGGTAGTAAGAAAATTCCGAATTTTCCCTCATCAGAAAAAATTCTGTTTTCCAAAAATCCAATGATTTACTTCTGATACGAAAGCGAATACTATGCGTTTTCGCCTATTTGTTTCGCTGATGAATGGATTTTTCCTCGAGGGTCTTCCTTTTAAGTTTGCATTGAGAAGAATATTTGTTATTGTTTTAGGTATTACTCTGATGCGAGAAGATGTTGCACAGTGGCGTAGGAACTTTGTACAAACAGGGGGAGCCGGGGCCAGTGGTGTAGTCTTAAAAAAAAAACCAAAGAGTATACTCTTTAAGCAGAAGATATACTCTCAAGATACAGGGTATATCTTAGAGTGTATATACTGTAGCCTTCATGTGACACAGATGGTATATGATGTTCTTTAAAAATTCCAGAAGGTATACGGCGTATACCCTCCACCATACCCCTGGCTAGTGCATATGGACGCTATTCTCCCTTTTGGTTCGAGGCCATAAAAACCTCTAATTTACCCTGTGGCGTATATAGACTTATCATTTCGGAGGGAACTGAGCTATAGTAAAAATTTCAAAGAGAGAATCACAAGAAATGGTAAAAATTCCTCTTTAAACAACTTCTTATAAAAGCAGATAACACATATCATAACATGTAACGCATTATACAATCAAACCTGCTAAGATGGAATAGAATGCGCCTGCGAAATTTTCGGTTTAGGCAAATTTCCATCTTAACAAATATAATTCCATAGTTATACCACATTTTTTAAAATGGGATACTGGAGATTACTCAAATGTATCTCAATAAATAGTAAATAAAACCAAAGTAAACAGAAAATTTAAAATTATTTAAGAACGTTCTCACTGTACGCCCCCCCCCCCTCTTGTTTACACACACACACACACACACCTCCTTCAACACATTCCAGAGGACTTATTTTGGTGTATACCTTTACGATATTTTGTAGTACCTGAGTACTAAATAACGTTTTTAAATAGATTTCGTATGAAATACTACCTATTGCGGTCATTCCTATGTTAGAATTTATGAAAATGTTTTGCAGATCTATACCGATCATGACCCCAGGATCCCAAAACTACCATCAGTAAAAAAGTTTATCTATCTGTCAATATCACTTTTTTATGGACTCGACAACTTCTATAATTCTGCTCAAATATCTTCCAAACTGATATATACATTCAAGGGGCATAAAATCTCAGTAAAGTTCGTTTTCTGGCATATCGGACCAAGGGTCAGAAATAGGGAGGAGTTTTGTGAAAAAAGAAAAAACCCATAACTTATTAGTTATAATAGATATCAAATCAGTTTAAAGTTTATATTACTTCTAAAAAATGGGCTAAAAGTTTATGCATGACAGATTTTCGATAAAATTAAAATTGGGCTCAAAGGGAGAAAAAAATTGGATTTTTGAGAGAGAAAAATTCATAACTTCGTCAAGTTTCAAGATATCAAATCCATTTAAATTTATTATAAAAATTTTTAATATTATCTAAAACTTTTGTATTTACAAGTTTCTGATAGAAGCAACTCTTATTGCACAAAAAAAAAAAAAAAAATAAAATAAAATAAAATAAAATAAAATAAAATAAAATAAAATAAAAACGAAAACAAAAAGAGGGGTGAAAGAAGAAAAAAATCCATAACTTTGTCAATTTTTAAGATATCAAATCCAATTAAATGTACTATACATCTTCTCAATAATATCTACAACTTTTATATTGACAAGTTTTTGATAAGACCAATTTCTATAGAAAAAATAAATTAAGCAAAATAAAAGTTGAAGGAGAAATCTCAAATCCAGACTGCTTATATTCTGACTCATTTTTAAATTCATTTTACTCTCAAACCCATCCAACTAGCAGGTTCTCTTATAGTAACTATATAGTGTGACGTATCGGCCAGTTTTTTAATAAAGGCAGAATATATTTTAAACAAGTTGGAAATTGCACGTGAACGTAGCAAATGAGGTGCGTTCGTACGATAACGAAGTTTTAAAAATATTCAGATCTTGCTGATATAGTAGAGCGTACTCCGGATACAGTATAGTAGTCGAAATCTTTGTGTTTCTGTAAATATGCAGGAAGTAATTTTTATTACACCTCAGAAACGCATATCTTATTCATAAAATGTGAAATAGTAGAATATAATTAAAACACGCCCAAAAAATGTTTCCCCGTATAGCTTTATGTAGTGGAATACTTTTGTGTGGCACTGTAATTTAATAATAAAAATTTTTAGCATCACAGATGGTACAGAATGCATATTTTAGTACATATTTCATAGATTCATGCCAATTCTATTATGTTCGAATGAGTGTAACATCATAAAAATGCATTTGAATCTTTTTTCCCATTGACCGTAATGTAATGGAATAACTTTGGTTGTCCTTGTAAATGATCAGTGCATCGGACTTTCATAACATTTGAAATGACACGATAAAATTACGTAATAATTATATGTTTTAAATTTCAAACGATTAAAAGGCATTTGAAAAATTTTCCCCATTGACCGTAATGTAACGGAATCCTTTTGATTGTCCCTGTAGTTAATCTATCCATCCGATTTTCATAAAATTTGAAATGACTCGACAAAATTATGTTATATTTATGTATTTTAAATTTCAAGCGATTCGGTTGGGTAGTTTTTGCGTTGTTATATGCGGACGGACGGACAGACAGACAGACAGACGGACGGACAGACAGACAGACAGACAGACGGACAGACAGACTGAGCGACAATAATAGGTGCTACGTATTTACATAATTACGAACGCACCTAAAAATGCTGTCAAATTGGACATTTTGGACAGAATTTCCCGAAGCGATCGTGATTGAAGAATTGAGGATATATTGAAATAACAAATTGCTTATTTTCTAACTCATTTCTAAATTCATTTTTGCTCTCAAACGCATTCAATTGACAGTTTCGGCTGTGTAGAAACTATATAATATGCCGTATTGGTCGATTTTTTCATAAAGTCAGAATATATTTTTAAAAATGCTGCCAAAGTGGGCATTTGAGTCTTATTTCGCTTAAGATGATTCTGATAAAACCAATACTTGCAGAAAAATGAAATTAACAACTCTTCAAAAACGGCCAAATAAAATTGTTTAACTGGGTTTATCTGTAATGATATTTTATTTTTTATTGTTGAAAGGAGCCCTTAGCCTCGAAATCTACCTCCGCCTATAGGCCAAGCCGACAGGGATGTTTATTTTCTCATAAATGGGATACATTTGGAATCCTCGATGATGACTTTTCCGAGGCATACCAATCAACTGACTGACAAATTTAATAGGATTTTCTAAATTCTTTTTTAAAATAAATTTGTGTTTGTATATCCGAGATTCAGAATCACTCAATTAGATTTATAATTCACTTTTAATGTAAAGGAAGTGTATTTCTAATCAAAACGTCATACAGCCATGGAATAATCTTTTTGTCAATATTTTGTTATACAATGGAAATACACTGGTCAAAACAATTAAAGGATATTGCAGTTTTAGGTGGATTTTGTATCTGGGAAACTTTTTAGCTGATTGATACATGGTCGACAGACATAGTAGGTTATATGAGAATAAATTACACATATTTGACAGAAAAAAATGCATTTTATTGCGCATTTGTGTACAAAAGGAAAAAACGCAATTTGTGCATATGAGAAAAAAAGAATAAGAAAAGGTGTTTTCTTCAAAGAAAATCATTTTCAGTAGGGGGTATGGTTTCCACGGGCGGCCAGCAACGTTGAACACCTTTGAGGCATGGACTCAATGGGGCTATTAATGACGAGTCAGGGTATTCTGCCCTACTCTTCCAGAAGAGCTCTTTCCAGTTCTTGGAGAGTTTGTGGGGGTTGTTGGCGGCCAGAAACTCGTCTTCCTCGCCAGAAACTCCGATTGCTGCAGCGTAAGAGACTACAATAGGTCTGAGGATCTCATTCCTATATCGGCGACCAGTCAGAGCTCCATCTGAAATGATGTAGAGGTCAGTGCGCCCGTCAATAGAGATGCCACCATACACCAACACTCCTCCACCGCCAAATCTGACACTTTCGTGCACGAACGCAGGATTATTCCTACTGCCACGGTCCCTCCAGATGAAAATACGCCTATTATCCGGATGCACAGAAAAACGGGACTCGTCAGAAAACAGAATATTGCTCCATTCATTTCTCCTCCAGTTGACATGCTTGGTTGCCCACTCCCTGCGGTCGCCACGATGCCTTGATGTTAATCTAACACATACCATCGGTCGGCGAGCATACAGACCTACAGCTTGGAGCCGGTTTCGGACAGTCTGAGTTGAAATCGTGGTGCCTGTAGCCGAGCGAAGGTGTTGTTGGAGAAGAGTAGCGTTCATGTTTCGGTGTCTCCGAGCTGTTAACGCTAAACACCGATCTTCATTGGGCGTTGTTGCCCGTCTACGACCTTGCCCTGGTCTTCGGCCCAGGCTCGGACTGGCCCGCCGGCCCACCGGCCAGTGGGCCGGTGCGCCCTCGGTCAAGTAAATAAGCGCCCTCATCTACGTGAAGTTAATAATTTAAAAAAGACGAAAAATAAAAAAAAATAAATAAAATAAAACAAAAAAATAAATATATGACAAATACTAGAATAACTACAACATGGTTAAAAATATTCTTTATATATATTTTTAAAAAACAATAATTTTGTAAGCATTAAAAAACCAATAAAAAGAATTTATACCCTTTGCAAAGGAAAATAATTGTATTGTTTATTCTTGACAGTTTCTTTGTTCATGGCAACATCCAATCAAAATCTTTTAAAATCTAAAGTATATTTTATGTTACCAATAGCGGCAACGAACATGCAGACTGTCTGGCACCAAAGATCATCACTTTCGCTTCGATTTCATTTATTATTATTATCATTTAGTTTGCAGTAAAATCATTCATTTCAAAAACGGGAGCTTTGGGTTTCCGTAAAGTTTAATGTTTTGATTTTAATTTATAAAACATAAGTGTTCTTATTAAAAGTATTTTTGTTATTAAATATATATCTAAACAATTTTAAAAAGAATATTCTCTTCAAAAAAAAAGTAATTCAATTTTTTTTTTTTTGGGGGGGGGGGGGCTAAAAATTTTATTTTAATATGAAAACAAAACTGTTTTAATATTGTATATTAAATGTAACAATCAAAACGTTGCGTCTGTCACGGATTTTCATGGTCATGGATATGGCATGGGCGTGCGAAGAGAAAACTGCGCCCGGGTCAATTTGGCGCCCCCCCCCCTGCCAACTTTTTCTTGTAGCAGGCCAAAAAATGAAGTCGTTAGTATAAATTTGGCGCCCTGTTGAATAACTGCGCCCGGGGCGATCGCCCCTTTTGCTCAGTGCTGTATATGGTAAAGTAGGGCTGATCAACACCGCACCGCACCCAGGGTGCTACGGCGACCTTTGAATGTTCTCTTTATATCCCTTCCATGTTCTATTCTATCCCGTTTATAATTTTTTTTCTAAATCGGTTTTTTTCTACTCTGCATAAGACGGATATAAATCTAACATAAAAATGATTTTCAAGTACCCCGTTATGATTTTTATTATACAATAAATTCTGTATACGGCGGAATATTGTCTACAGCGGAATATTTGATTCTGTCCGAATAGTTTTTACGTATAAAAATCTATTCCAAAGGTTTTAAAAGTTTTTTTGTTCATTACATCGGAATTCGATATATAATTTACTTTGATATTCCGACGATTGTTTTTATATAATTTACTTGCTTTCCGCTTCTAATCAGAAATTTATTCTTTCATTTGATCGAATTAAATTAATAGATTTTCGAATCGATCCTAATTTATAAAATGATTAAGCTATTTAATTGATTAAGCTATTAAATGATTAAGCTGTATATAATAATAAGATAAAGAAAATAAACGTACCGACATACCGATAAAAGACATTTCGGATTACAGTAGAACTCGCTAATCCAAAATTCCGGTTAAACCGGACGGATTTTATATTTGAACAAATTAATTCATAAGATTAACTTATGAAAATTTTCAGATTACAAGATGAATGTCGAGAAAGTCGTGTAGAAGTAAGAATTAAACGAAAAAATTGCAGTAAAGCAACTTTTTTATTTTTTAAACAGCTTGAAAAGAGTAAAAATATACTCAATTATGGAAAAGTACAACAAATGAACACGAATATAAATTAAAAACATGCACTGTTGGCCTGCTTGTAGAAGCCATATTAAAAAAAATATATATATCATATCATTTTGCCTGTCAGTCGCTAAAAAACGCTTTTCTCAAACGCAAAAAATATGTAATTCAGATGATAAAAATTTAAATTTTCTTTCAGCAGGGTCAATCCATTTCAAGTGGTCCAGAAAATATTTTTTTGGTCGCTCGACCATTTTTAAAAAATCTGAAATTTTTTGTACAACAAGCCTAACATGACGGAAGTTCAAAATGACCGTTCTTTTAATTTTACTATTTTTTGTTTGTGCATGGCGGCCATCTTTGTTTCATCGTGTGCAGCGATTTTCTCAGATACTAGGATACACAAAATTGTAAATATCTCGTCTTCTATTTTCCCAATTGAAATGGGGTTTGCAGCATTTTGTTCAGAATGAAATAGGCTAAATATACAATGATAGAAAAATTTTGAAAAATAAATTATTACACGTGAAATTTTAGCACAAAATGTACGATTTTTTCCAAAATCTATCCGTTTGCAAGAGGAAAATTTTCATGCAAGGGAAACTGTCAACCTTACACAACTTTTTCTACAAATAGGTCAAAAGTATGTGTACTCATACACCAAATCCCAGATCTGGGAGTTAATTTCTCTTTGCGAAAAAAATTCCGAAATTCGTCAAAAATTTCAAAAATCGCACTTTTTAGGCTTTGATATCTCTGGTGGGGCACCAGATAAAAATCTGAAATTTTAGCCTATGATAGTATTTTGTAGTAGCGTTATGTACAAAAAATTTCAAGAAGGAGATTTGACTACAAGCTGAGATGTGACATTGAAAATATGTGAAAACAATACTTTCAGACTATTGTAAACCTACTGTGTAATTGTTCAATAAGACTGTCAACCTTGCGCAATTTTTTCTACATATAGATCAGAAGTGTGTGTACTCATACGCCAACTCCCATATCTGGGAAATGATTTCTCTTTCCAAAAAACATTCCGAAATTCGTCGAAAATTTCAAAAATCGCACTTTTTAGGCTTCGATATCTCTGGTGGAGCATGAGATAAAAATCTGAAATTCTGGCCTTTGATAGTATTGTGTAGTAGTGTTATGTACAAAAATTTTCAAGAAGGAGATTTGACAACAAGCTGAGATACGGTGATTAAAAAATGTTAAGAAATGCTATTACGAGTACATTAGGAGAAATGAGATTAGTCTCTTTTATTACAATATTTACACAGAAACTATCGTTTGTTGAAAACAGTTAAATAATAAACATTTAATTTACAAAATACTATATATGCTCAACAAAGAGCTTAACAATATTTACGAGAGATGTTATGAGTTCGACCAGTTACTGTTGTCAGCCCATCAGGCTGTTCTTTCTAAAAATTTTATTTCAAGCCCCACAAGTCTTGTCATCCCTTGTTAACTTGAATGAAATTCTCTAGGTTTAATAATTGAAGCCATGTCAACTAGATCAGTTGTAATCCATTGTCTGTAATTTACTTTTCCTGAAATGTGTTCCGAGTAAAATTGTTGCAATAGCATTTCTAGTAGATTTGTTCATCTGGACAAATAGTGTATTAGCTTAGCATACATTCTGAATTGTTTAAATCACACAGAAGAATTTGAAAAAGATATTTGTAATTAACATTTAACTTTATTCCATAAATAATTAATTTAAAATTTTGGAGATATGGAAAATTACATAGTAGATTACAATAGTTTGGCAGTATTGTTTTCACATATTTTCCATGTCATATCTCAGCTTGTAGTCAAATCTCCTTCTTAAATTTTTTTGTACATAACACTACTATACAATACTATCAAAGGTCAGAATTTCAGATTTTTATCTCGTGCTCCACCACAGATATCAAAGCCTAAAAAGTGCGATTTTTGAAATTTTCGACGAATTTCGGAATTTTTTTCGCAAAGAGAAATCATTTCCTAGATCTGGGACTTGGTGTATGAGTACACGCACTTTCGACCTATTTGTAGAAAAAATTGTGCAAGGTTGACAATGTTGTTGAACAATTACATAGTAGGTTTACAATAGTTTGGCAGTATTGTTTTCACATATTTTCCATGTCATATCTCAGCTTGTAGTCAAATCTCCTTCTTGAATTTTTTTGTACATAATGCTACTACACGATACTATCATAGGCCAAAATTTCAGATTTTTATCTCGTGCCCCACCAGAGATATCAAAGCCTAAAAAGTGCGATTTTTGAAATTTTTGACGAATTTCGGAATTTTTTTCGCAAAGAGAAATTATCTCCCAGATCTGGGACTTGGTGTATGAGTACACGCACTTTTAACTTGTTTGTAGAAAAAATTGTGTAAGGTTGACAGTTTTCCTTGCATGAAAATTTTCCTCTTGCAAACGGATAGATTTTTGAAAAAATCGTAAATTTTGTGCTAAAATTTCACTTGTAAAAATTTATTTTTCAAAGTTTTTCTTCTACTGTATATTTAGCCTATTTTATTCTGAACAAAATGCTGCAAACCCCATTTCAATTGGGAAAATAGAAGACGAGATATTTACAATTTTGTGTATCCTAGTATCTGAGAAAATCGCTGCACACGATGAAACAAAGATGGCCGCCATGCACAAACAAAAAATAGTAGAATTAAAATAACCGTCATTTTGAACTTCCATCATGTTAGGGTTGTTGTACAAAAAATTTCAGATTTTTTAAAAATAGTCGAGCGACCAGTGCTGGACCACTTGAAATGGATTGACCCAGCAGTTTGATTTCACAAATTATAAATGGTTGCTCGTTCCCCCTTCCCTCCCCTCCTTGTAGACGCGGTGAATGAGCTATTTATAGATTCCCGATTTTTTAATTGGTGATGGGTTGTTACATAATTTCTCATTCTCAATTCCATTATATTATTATAAACATCAAATAATTAAACAAAACTGTAAAAAAAAAAAAAAGAAAAAAAAAGAGAAGACCGAAATTGGGTTGCAAGATTTGGTGCAGCAAAGTGTTCCAAATTGGAAAGTTCACTTTGTAGCCTGAAATGGTTTTATAAAAAAATGGCAGATCCTTAATAACATTAACAATCAAAACATCTTTGCTAATGTATACATTATATCAAAACGATTGTTTTAATGTTATTAAGGATCTGCACTGTTTTGAACCATTTTTGATTGACTACTTTGGGAATACTACTGTATTATTTTGAGAACAGTACTCTACGCAGAGATCTTACAACCCAGTTTAAGTCTTTTTTTTTTTTTCAGTGAAGGAATACTATTTTTTTTCCCGAGAGTTGTGCCGGCTTATCCAGCAAGCTGAACCATCGGATTACGGACTAAAAAATCTTTAGTGTGCTACTGAGTACTTATAACTAACATTTTTTTAAATCGAAATTTCAGATTTTCCCAATTTTTGTAATCAAAATAGGCACCGGTCCCAATTCAGATTAGCGAAGCTCTATTACATATTCTTACAGTCTGTTTGTTATTAATGAATATTATTGGCTTCCTATAAGATGATAAAATAATGAGTTTCATTAAAAAAGTTGCGCCCTCCAAAAATTCAAGGTCTGCGCCCTTTAAAATGACCCAGTCCGACCCTGCTTCGGCCTGCACATCCACTCTCCAAAAATCGGTTCCAGATCCTGGAAATGACACTTTGTGACACTCCAATGGCTTGCGCTACTTCGGCTTGAATTTGGCCTCCTTCTAACCTACCAACAATTCTCGAAGCTTCTGAATCTGTCAAATGACTTCGCTGAGACATCGTACTCATCGAAACAAAGCAATCACTGAATGCCGATAATCCTTGTCTTCATTCTGTTTTATCCAGTTGAAAGTCAAATTTTATTCGCTGCCGCTGAAGCGACGTTTTTGACGTCGAACTCAAAATTTGCATACTCCACAGTTTGAAAACCAGAAAAATTTGCATTTGTGATTCTCTTTTTCCATTTTCGGCAAAAAAAAAAAAAAAAATTCGTTTATATCTTTATTTTATATAAAACTTCAAATATCCTTTAATTGTTTTGAGCAGTGTAATATAACTATAACTGTAATACAGCAAGCTAAATAACAACTTTATAACGTATTAAGATTTACCTAAAAAAATAATAAAAATAAAGGTTCAAGGTTGCATATTTCATACTGAGAAGATGTCTCGTACATAAATAGTTTCGCATTTGCTTCCAGTTAATAATCCATAAACAAATAAACCCTATTATCTCTTTCGGTTCGAAATTTTAACAATTGTGATACATCAGGAATACAGTCCAATGTGGAAACGGGTATTATTTCGTACATAATTTCATTCATTTCGGAGGATTATTTCTTACTGCTGCACTTTTCACAAACAGCAGTATAAAATAAAGCATATCAAAATACCACTAACTCTTTAATTCAATTAAGATAATTTTTATTAGACACACTTGATGTACAAAAACTTAATTTACAGATGTGATTCCGAATAAAATATTCAAATTTAAGGCTTCACCCACTCCCATTTACCAAAAGTTAAAGTTCTTTCGGTTATTTTGCTTGCAAATTCTTTACAATGGATCTTATGCACACAAGCTGAGTTCGAGGCTAAAATTCGTCTGCTGGCGGTATTTACTGGCGGTGTTTAGCACAGCAGTCTATAGAGTGCAAATTATTAATGCTTGTTTTTTAGAAATACCGGAAAAAAATTCTTTGTTGAAGCAGCATATACTTAATACATTGTAATATAAATTCAAAATTGTTCTGCTTGCAAGAAAATTCTTTAAATTTGTAAATTTTCTGTTAAAATGTAACCAGAAAGGCTGAAATCGTCTGCTAGCGATGTTTGCGCCTGCGCATTCAGGCATTCTGGCGGTGCAGTGACTAGAATAATAGGTTAGCATACCGCCAGCTCTGGCGTGTGACGTCACGTGCATAAAGCCCATTATCTTCTATAAATAAATTTTAAAGACCTCCCCTCATCATAAATATGCAGTAGCATCAAATGGAATTTCTGTTGACCCATTGTACTTCAGAGGTTTGTTTGAAGCCGCTGATGAGCAATGAAAGATCTCTCAGTTGTTGCTACTGAACAGAATCTGGCTAAAGCAGGGACATACGGGACAATTGGCCCGGGCTCCCAGCTTGAGCCCCCGCCCCCACCTCCAAGGACAGATATAAGTTTTCTGTTAAAGCAGTGTCAAATGATAAAAAAGGACCAAAAAGGACGAAAATTCTTTTTTATTTATTTTTTTTTATTTTTAAAGAGCTTACTTCTTTTGCCTCCTCTGTTTCCGTACCCCATGCCCTCTTACAGCCTCACATTTATCCTTACATTCCTGTAACCGAAAAAAAAAAAATTGAATTATACAGTTTCTTAAAGTTATCTTTCTTCTGCTATTTTGTTTGTAGATGCGAATAGTACTTGGCACGAAATTTATGTACACATACAATAGGTATGAATTTCAGTTTTAATCACTTCAGTATAACTTTAAAAAAATTTAAGATAGAAGGGGAGCCAAATAAAGATGTTTGGCCCACAAGTTGGGGGGGGGGCAACTTGTGGGGTAACTCCAACCCCCGACTCACACAGTGAGGGCCCCCACTGTCTAAGTCGAGCCCTGCTACTGATGTTGGAATCAGCAAAATAAATTCTGTCAAAAGGTAAACTTCAGAAAATAATTAATTCACTGATTCCTCTGATGACATCATTTTAATCCTGATCACTATGCATTTCTCTCAGTTCCGTCCGGGATTTGTATTAGGAAAAGTAGACATTTTTAATTCAACAATATATCGTTAATAGATGGTGCGAGAATTTTTCCCGGGGGAGCTGAGCCCATCTGAAATATGCCAGGGGGAACCGCAGCTCCCCCAGCTCCCCCGGTTCCTACGCCTATGATGTTGCAAGGTCTCCAGCAAATTTTTGAACCGAACGCATAGGATTTTTTAAAGCTTTTTTAACAACAGTCCCTTTTTCCCTCATTGTTAGTTTGCTGAGAAGTCCTGGTTTTCATTGAATTTCGATGCATCTAATTTATTCATAGTTTCTCACTATGCATCCAATAATTGTTGATGGTAATTTAATAGCTTTTACAAATTCTTGTTGCGAGTTTCAATTTTTATTATACTCAAAAATAGGATTTCATATGTCTAGAGGTACCTCTCTAGTTTTAGATTATATTCTCAATTACTTCAAGAGCAAATTAAATTAAATGTTAGAAAACTATAATATGAAGTTAAAAATTATTAAAAACTTCTGTATAAGTAGTCCTTTGAATCATAAACACTATAAAACACAGTACATATCAGGATGGAGAAATGTACAAATAATTTTTTTGAAAGAAATTTTTAAACGTTTCCTATTAGAAAATTATTTTACATCTTTATCGAAATTTTCTGTTGCGTAATTTAAAACGCGCGGTAAACAGACTGTATTAAAACTAGTTTTGACAAAACATCTGTTTTTATTTAGTTAAAAATTAAACATTTTAGAGTGTACAAATACTTTTTTTGCCAACTGTATGTACGTAATGCGATAACAAACATCCGATTTGCTTTATGTTTTGAAAAGAGGTTCATTCTGATAATTCGCTTCTTTGATTAATTTTTGGAGGTTTGCTGGTTAAGTATAAGGAATGGAAGTGGGGTATTATGCCGCACATCTTAATTTTAAAAAATTGAATTTTTCATGGATTCGATTTGCTTCAAATTTCGTATAACGGTTTATTCTGATAAGCACTTCCCTGATTTGATTTGGGAATTCATTGGTTAAGAATAAAGGGAGGAAACGTGGCGGTCCTAATCAACCCCATCAATTTATTTTTAGAGGGATATTATTCTTTGACATGACAGTACATATAGTGTGTTATAATTAGTGTGAATAGCTATGAGTTCAATGCCATCAGTTTAACTGGAATTTTTTTTTGTTATAACAACTCTCTTTCCCGGGACTCATTTCTAGTTACATAACCAGTTTTGAAAGTGAAAGTGTAATATGAAGAGAAAATAGAAGAAAAGAACTGCAACCGAAATCCACAAGTTGCGAAAGTACTGGTTAACGTCGACTTCAACTATCCTATTGAAAAAGAAAAAAGAATCATTTAAAAATTTTGAAATGCAAGTGAGCAATTTGAATAGAAAGCTGTCATTGGTTTAACATTAGCTTGCGAATGTTTTCGCGTTACTAATCTAGTTAAGCTTTTAAGGAGTCGTAGTCGGCGGGGTTCAAATTAAGAAATTTCTTTTTCATTCAAAGTTCTATAAATTAAGGCAGACATGCAACAAGAGTTTACTACGTACATATAGCACATTTTAAAACACATAGAGACATTTTTTAGCCGAAAAATGTTTTATTACAAAATATAACGCATTTAACATTCATATTTAAAAACGCTTTATGTGATTTCTCATTTTAATGTAGTTGGAGATTCTAAAAGGATACAAATCTATTCTTTGTTCTGATACAATAAATAATTTTTAAAATTCTAGGATTTTGGAGCAAAATCGGATACGCTTCCCAAAATGCAAAGCAAAAATGCTACATGGATTTTTTTTTTTAATGTTATCGAAACACATCTGCAGATGTGTATAATTTAAAAACTGAGTTAATTTTAAAATAATTTATTTTTTATTATTTATAAATCGCATACAGAATTTTCAAGTACGAACTCTATAGACGCCATTTTCTTTAATAAAAACATATTTTGCAGGAAAATTTCCAAAATTTTGTTTCAAAATATGCTTTAAATGTACGCGGCAGGAAAAACAAGTGGGTAAGTGTGATCGCAAATCAAACAGAGGCTTTCGTTTAATATCTCCTTCAAAACACTTTATCATTAAATTAACAAACGAAAATTCTCAATAGAAAATTAACCATTCGTTGCATAAATGGCAGCACTATTATATTTACGAATGCCCCTCTTGGAAATCATCCACTATCCCATTTAAAATTTTTATATTTAATTAATAATACATTTAGCTGGACTTCCGCTGGACTTTCTGTCAAAAACCACATAATAAAAACAAATAAGCGCATTTTTCAAGTAATTTATTTAGTCCATTAATTTATGTTACATACATAATAATTTTTAAAGCTATTTAAACTTGCGTGGAACAATTAGAAGAAAAAAATGAACTGATGATATTAGAAAAAATTTTAAATAAAATAATAATCTTTTTTTTAATTTTATGATTTGTTGTGTGACAAGAGATATTCGGCTGTCAGCACACAAAATTTGAACTCACTGAACTCTTATATAGTTTTCGTGTACGGACTCTGTGACAGACAGACAGAAGACAGAGACGAGTAGGTAGGGTTTCGTCAGATAAACGGAAAAAAAGAAAGAAAATAAAAAGAATACTGCCCAGTTAGACTGATGGCATTGAGCTCACAGGCTACAAATACTAATTGTACTTTAAAGCTTTATATTTTCAAGGGTTAATTCCGTTCGAAAAAAAATTAAGAAGGGGAAACAGCTCTCCCCTTTCCTCTTTTTTTATACTTAATCATTGAAACTCCTATATTATCAAAGACATGCTTTATCATATAAAAAATCTATATCCAAAATTCAGAGCAAATGAGATAATTCTTAATAAAAACCCATTTAGCATTTATATAATTTAAAAGGAGTTACCCCCCTCTTTTATACTTAACCATTAAACTTCCAAAACTATTCAGAGATTTGAACGAAATCTGAAAATTCTGCTTGAAAAACCCATTTATATAAATTAAGGGGGGGGCATTAGAACCCCTGTTCCCCCTATTTATACTTATTCAATGAACACCTAATAACAGTCACGGAATCACCTCATCAGAATGATCCTAATCTAAATTTTGAACGAAAACTTAATTCTGCATGAAAATCCCATTTATATCAACTAAGGGGAGGGGCACGAGCCCCCCGTTTCTCCTCTTATACATATCGAATGAACTTCAAAAACTAATCAGGGAAGCGCCTTATCAGGATATACCTATATACAAAATTTCAAGAGGATCAGATATTTTTATCATGAGTTATCGCGTTACGCACGTACGAACGTACATACAGAACAGACGGGCACATAAGCTCTCAGGCTGTGATAGCCTGTGAGCTAAAAAGGCAGAAAAAGAAAAAGAAAAAGAACTACATTTTAATCTTTAAATTAACACAGAAGAAAGACGGAAATAGCCATTTGCCATTCGATTGGAAACTATGCGTTTTTCTTTCCATTTATGATAAAAAATTAACCTTATAGCGCCGTCTTCAAACTGAAATTTCAATACAAACACCTATCTTTTTCATGATAGTTGGCTTTAATAAAAATTTTCCTTTAGGATACTAAGCAGAAAATCATTCGATAAATTAGTTTAAGAATTACTGGGGTTTTAAATTTAGAACTAGTTATGTAAATTTGTTTTGTAATCGCTGCAAAATAGACAGCTTTGTAACCGCTTCCCTGATTTGCCCGTCATATAGGTAACGTATTTTTGCCAATCGCGATTTGTCCGCACCATGTACGAGCGCATCCATATTCCTATCGTGATTTATTATTCTCACCAGTAAATTTTTATTGTAAATTTTGTGTTATTTAATCCAACCATTTTTCTGATTCAATTAGGCTAAAATTTCTGCATTGAAAAACCAGTGTTAAAAAGATTAAAAATTCTATAAGAGACATGAAAAAAAAAAAAAAAAAAAAAAATCAAAAACAAAACATTCTTTGAAAGTTTTTATTAAAAAATATTGATCAAGAATAAATCAAGAATTGTAAATGGTGATGAGTTGTAAATTTAGGTCGTATATTTAACCCTGTCATTCAGACGGACCTCGGATGAGGACAGATAAATGTTGCTCTAAAAAGAAAAAGAAAAAAAAAAAAAGCATTTATTTATGGAGATCTTAGTTCTGGACAGATAATAGCAAGTATGCAGCACAATAATAAAATTATTTCATAATGGGTTCTCATTTATCGCATAATTTTTTTAATAGTAAAAAAATAATATGCATGAGAAGGTTATACATTTTCCTAATTGATTTCTGTTAAAGGAGACCCGTAAGAAAAAACCCAAAATTTTTATTATTGATTTTAAAGTAATGAATTTTGGTGTACTATTTAAGAATCTTCTTGTAAGGAATAATTAGCGAAAAAATTCACTTTTTATTAAAAAATATATTTTTTATGGGGTTTTTCATGATTTTTTTTTTTTTTTTTTTTTTTTTTTTGTCGAAAAATACACTTTTTAAAATTACTACTCCTCATTCAATTTTCAATATTTTGCTATTACTAAAATTTCTTAAATAGTGTTATAGTATATAGAAAAGAACTAAGGAGAGATATTTTTAATTTTCTATTTTAATTGGCTAAAAAAAAAAAAATAAATAACAAGATGAATGTAGATTCTACCATTGCAGAATTCAGTTTCGCCTCCGATTAGAAAAAAAAAATCGATAGAAGTTTTTTAGAAGGGCGACCCCGTTTAGATTGCAATGAACTAACATCATTTTTCTTGTGTTTATCAATATAATAGCAAACAGAACGGCGTGAAATACCCAATTGAACAGCAATTTCTCACTGAGACATTGGAATTGCGGAATAATAAAGAGATACAATTTGACGTGCTACTTCTTCATTGACTAGATTAATCAAAAACGGATTTTTTCTTTAGTTTAAACGCTTTTTTATAGACTCTGAGTAAAAGGAAATACAATTTAACAATAAAACGAATGGTATCCCGTCGAATTCGACGAATGAAATGTTTAAAAGACCCGATCGATTTGGTTAAAAAAAAGCAAAAGTAATTACATTATTGAATCAATATATAATAAATATATTTACGAAGTAAATGTCAAATTTGCCAGTTACAATTTTGCATTCATATATTCGCACATCTACAGTTAAAATTGTAATATGAGTGCTGGCGAAATTCAGAAATTTTATTTTATATGCACTCGCAGAAAAATAGCTTTATTTAAAAAAAAAAAAAAAGAAAAAATAATAATATCGGGTACTACTAGGTTATCCCATCGACCAAAAAATTATCGCCAAACTATAAGATTAAATGCCAATAATGGATGATCGTGAATGTCACATTCAATGACATTAAATACGATTCATGTGTTTAAAATGTCATTAAGTGATTTTTATTAATATTCTACTAATTATTTATTTTTTCGTTATTTAAAATAAAAATTATGTCAATATGTATAGTTTGGCTATTAATGTGGCGATTTGTATAATTTGGCGAAATTGGTCGACGGGATAACAGAGTAGTACCTAATATCGTTATGAGTAAAAATACAATGTTTTAAATAGTGACGTCATTTACTCTTCAAATGTTCTTTAAAAGTTACTGTTTATGAAAAAGGCCTCCATAATAATATTGTAATTCCCTTTTATCTGGTTGCTGAATGACATAATTTTCCTCATTTGAAATTTCTCTTATTTTGATTTAGACATTAATTTTTATCATAAATTATTTTCTGTCATTTTATTTACATTATTAATATTATTTCTCAGTAAATATATATATATTTTTAACTCAATTAGTGCATAATTATACGCAATCATTTTAGAAAATAAATTTTTATTATCGAGAGAAAAGCTAAACTGTGTTGCCACCATTTTGAAGAAATGTCATGAAAAAGCTTTTAAAATTAAAAATAAAATATAAAAATGGAAATAAATTAAAAAATAATTAAAATGGGCACAACTACAAATAAATAGCTTTCATTTAAAAAAATAATTATCAAAATCGATTGACTAGAAAATTCAGGGCTGATGACACGACATTTTTAGCTTGTCTGAAAGAAATAGCATCGAATGCTAATAATAAAAAATAAAAATACACATGGTAAATTTTCTTAAATTTGTTATAATTTTCATGTTTACCAATTTATGTAAAATTTTCAGAAATAGTTAAAAAATATATCTCTCCTTAATTTTGTTGCAAATTTTTTTAAGATTCTAAAAACATAAACACTTTGTTTCTAAATCATTTTACCACTGAGCCTTAGTACTTTGAACTTAGGCAAAATAGGAAAAAAGTCATTTTCAGGAAAACACGTTTTAAATGGTCGCTAGTCCTTTAAACTCTATAGTGAGTACAATTTAAAAAGCTCATTTTCTACCTGTTCCAAGTGTCCCCGAGTTCTGAAATTTTGCATGGATAATCGCAAATATGTATTTTATCGTTTTCTAAGGAAAAAAAAAAAAAAAAAAAATTGAACTTTTGATGATTTTTGGCTGACAATGGGGTTCGGGTCTCCTTTAAGGAAAAAAAAATTACGATTTGGAATTCATTAGGAATTAAAAAATAAATAAATAAATAAATAAATAAAAAAAAATGCGCATTTTTGAATAGAAAATCTCGTTTACAAAGATGAAGTCTAAAGTTTTATTTAGAAAAGAGGTTTCAGAAAGTGAATATTTTATCAGTTTGGCATATAAAATATTATGGACACAAAGGCAAAACATAGAAAAGTTACAAAACCCAAAATAATAATTTCTAGAGCTAATATCATAGAGCAGTATGATCTATGTATGCAGCAGTATGATACTCGTATTTTCTATAAAGTTTCGAATAATTTCTGAAATTTCAAGATTTAAATAATTTCATATTTTTTTAATTGTACTATAACGTTCGAATAGACTAACTTTAACATGTCAAACCTTGCGGTTTTCTCTGATAAAGACCTGTGCGATAACTTAAAAAAAAAAAAAGAAAGGATTAAAACATCTGGCAGGTGGTGGGAAAAAAAAAAAAAATCTCACAATCGTTGAACGTCTTCCAGCGTTCCAGTCAACTTGGAAAAGAACTCATCGTGAACAGTCATGGAGAAATAGTGAAATTAAGTAAATAGATAGAGCCAGAATAAAATTCAGAAAAGAAAAATGTTCACTCCTATTCTAATGAGAGGTTAAGAAGTCTTTCATTAAAACAAAACCTTTCGCTCCTCTTACGCTTGAAATTGTTTTCTTCTTTTTTTTAAATCCAAGGTCTTGACTTCTGTCAGCATTGTTTTCCCGAGTCACCGTCCATCATGCTTTGCTACAAAGAAAGCATTACCCACGCTAATGTGAAGGAAACAAAAGAAGCTACTTGATCGTCATTTTTGCACGATTTAGTCACAGCAAGAGTTGGTGATGAATGAGATATAAAGAGATTCTGTGACTTATGTCTTTGAGACGAATGCGGCAAAGGGCAAAATTCTTAAATTATTTAAAAGAAGCATTGACTGTTGTTTACATAAGAAGTGCGAGTATTACAACTTCAGTTAAAAATGCAGTCAAGTTTATATAATATTTCCTACTTAAAAATTTCTTCTTTCTTTTTTTTAAACCTAAGGTCTTGACTTTTGTTGGCATTTTTTTTTTATTAATCGCCGTCCATCATGCTTTGCTACAAAGAAAGCATTGGCCACACTGATGTATAGGGAACAAAAGAAGCTATTTGATCGTCATTTTTGCAATGTTTAGCTATAGCAAGAGTTGGTGATGAATGAGATATAAAGAGATTCAGTGACTTATGTCTTTGAGACGAATACGGCAAAGGGCAAAATTCTTAAATTATTTAAAAGAAGCATTGACTGTTGTTTACATAAGAAGTGCGAGTATTACAACTTCAGTTAAAAATGCAGTCAAGTTTATATATTTCCTACTTAAAAATTTCTTCTTTCTTTTTTTTAAACCTAAGGTCTTGACTTTTGTTGGCATTTTTTTATTTATTAATCGCCGTCCATCATGCTTTGCTACAAAGAAAGCATTGCCCACACTAATGTGTAGGGAACAAAAGAATCTACTTGATCGTCATTTTTGCAATGTTTAGCCATAGCAAGAGTTGGTGATGAATGAGATGTGAAGAGATTCAGTGACTTATGTCTTTGAGACGAATGCTGCAAAGGGCAAAATTCTGAAATGATTTAAAAGATGCATCTAGTGTTATTTACACAAGAAGTGAAGGTAAATAATTTTGGTTAAGAATACAATGAAGCTTACATAATATTTCCTACTTAAAAATTTCTTCTTCTTTTATTTTAATCTAAGATCTTGACTTTTGTCAGCATTGTTTTCACTAATCACCGTTCTTCTTTGCTACAAAGAAAGCATTACCCATACTAATGTGAAGGAAACAAAAGAAGCTACTTGATCGTCATTTTTGCAAGATTTAATCACAGCAAGAGTTGGTGATGAATGAGATATAAAGTGATTCAGTGACTTATGTTTTTGGTTAAGAATGCGGTCAAATTTACATAATATTTCCTATTTAAAAATTTCTTTCTTTCTTTCTTTCTTTTTTTTCTTTTTCTTTTTTTTTTTAATCCAAGGTCTTGATTTCTGTTAGCATTATTTTCCCGAGTCACCATCCACCAGGCTTTGCTTACAAAGAAAGCATTACCCATACTAATGTGTAGGAAACAAAAGAAGCTACTTGATCGTCATTTTTGCAAGATTTAGTCACAACAAGAGTTGGTGATGAACGAGATATAAAGAGATTCAGTGACTTATTTTTTTTGGACGAAAGCTGAAAAGGGTAAAATTCTTAAATTATTTAAAAGATGCATCAAGTGTTGTTTACACAAGAAGTGAAGGTACATAACTTTGGTTAAGAATGCGGTCAAACTTACATAATATTTTCTATTTAAAAATGTTTCTAAATTGTTACTTAAAGCATATAACAATTTTACATTAAAAAAATCATTTACATTTATCTATTGACATCAAATCAACATTATTTGAAAGAAGGTAAACGTAAAAAAAGTTATTCCTAAGTTTCTTATTGGTTGAAGAGATAATCGAATGGAAACCTTAACGAACTTTTCAAATTCAAGACGGCTCTGTTTTGTTCTTTAAAATTTTAAAAGCAATGGAAGAACTCTTTCCTGAAGATGGCCATAGATAATGACGGAAACGTCTACTGCTATAATTTTATTTTAATATTTGTTTAGATTTTAACTTTAGAACATTTTGTACACATCATTTTTAAATTTGAGATTTTTTTTTCAAATTAATATTGAGCTTTTCATGGTGTAAATGTCCAGCTCTTTCATTATTATTTATTATAAATAAATGAATAAAATATAAAGAGAAAATTATCAGTTTAGCATAAATTGGTTGAATATTCTTTCTGAAAATAAATAATTAAATAAATAAATTAACGAATAATAAGTAACTTAAAATGAATAATAAACAAGAATGAAATTTTGGACGATAAAGCTAACAAAGGAAAGAAATTCTTTATTTAATTTACTCTACAATAAACAAGCAAAAACATACCGAAACGGTATTTAAACTCATCATCTGCTTTACCCATTAATTGGATCATTCAGTTACTATTATACAAGCCTCGTTTTCAAGTATCGATATTTATTGTGTATTCAGAGAAGTACACATCTTTCGTTGTAATATTTCGTTCTTAATCATATTTCTGTATAATATTGTTGCACATAATTCTGTGTAATATTGTTGCAAATAGTTCTGTGTAATATTCTGTTCTCATAAAAGCTGTGTCAAATTCGTGCACATACTTCTGTATGATGGTCTGTTCTTATACATATACCTGTGTAATATTCTTACTCATACTCCGGTGTAATGTACAAAATACACACATATTTGTGTAATATGTAAAATTAGTAAATTACAGTAACACACCAATTCAGGTAAATCCATTCAATTTTCTAAAATTTACACACTTGTTCGAGTTTTTGAAGGGATAACAAATTATGCACTTCCATTAAGTCAATAAACGCAAAAAACACATGTAAATTTTAACGACAAGAGTGTAAATTTTATGACGAAGGTGTAATTTCACAAATTTACACATATACGTATGTAAAAGTGACTAATTTACATATTTTTTTAGAGTGTAGTATAGGTATATACAAATATATAAGTCATTAACAAGCTGCAGAAAACAAATCTGTATATTTATGATTCTAGATTGCAATCGCTGAAACTAGTTTTTTGAATGTGTTATACATATTTTCCAAATTGTTGATTTAGTCATTATCGTTCACTTCATTTATCGGGAACATTTTCATACGACATTTTTAATGTATTGGAAAATGTTTCATAACCTATGCTTGACCTATGAATTTTCTTTCTTCTTTTCTTAAAAAGTAGCTTTTAAATATCCGGCAGGGATTTTTAACTCCAGATTCATTCCCCTATAGCTGCATTTCCGATATCTAGTGGCAGGCACTTCATTTGTTTAAAAGCGAGAATCAAACGAGTAACAGACCTTGGCTTGAATGTGTTCCAAATATTCAGGTAGCGTAATGTAACGGAATTATCTCAGCTCTTTGTTCTTTTTTAGATCACAAAATAGAACAAGATGTTCAAGAGCAGACAGATTTAGAGACAAAAACCAAGTGGGAGAGAGAGAGAGAGAGAGAGAGAGAGAGAGAGAAAAGACAGTTTGAAGACATAGTTACCTGTCCTTGATCTTGGAAGATTTCTTTTTTTTTTCTTTTAATTAGAAAGCGTCTGAATTTTTGAATGTCTCTTTTACTAGCGCTGGGAAAGAAAAGGAAGGGAACAGGGCAGCAAAGAACTTTGCTCCAACCTGGGCTATGATACTTAAGGCCCCTGTCCTCGCTCGAGGAAACGCTCGCGAGCTAATGCTATTCCTATGGGGAAGCATTTTTCTAATAACGCTTTCGCATTTTGACATTTTTGAATAATTTTTTTTGCATTGGATAGCTGAGTTGCATGCCGACAGCGCACCTTTTTCACTTTTTCGATTTTGGTTGCAGATATTTTTTACAAAGTTAGTTTCACTTTCAAAACCGGTTTCGAAACTGAAAGTGCTTTTAAAAAATATATCTGCAACCAAAATCGAAAAAATAAAAAAGGTGCGCTGTCGGCATGCACCTCAGCTATCCAATGGAAAAAAAAATTATTCAAAAATGTCAAAATGCGAAAGTTTTATTACAAAAATTCTTCCCCATAGGAATAGCATTAGTTCGCGAGCGTTTCCTCGAGCGAGGACAGGGGCCTTAATGATAGCAGGGACCCATTTACAAATTATGGCTCCTCCAGCACAGATACTTACGGGATCCCCCTTGATCCAAAGTTTATAAGAGATTAAGTAAAAAAACATATATATTGAAAAAGGATTTACTGAGATAACCATTATTGACTTTAATAATTGCTTTAAAATGTCCATTAAAGTATTAAATGTGATAGTCATTAATTTACTTTTAAAAATTATTACAAATTTATGTAATTTAAACGAGTAGATGCAGACGTTTTAAAATACATATGTGTGGTTTTGATTATCTTTACCATGCAATGATAAAGTATGCAACAACTAATAATAAGTTTTCCGCAATACCAAGTTACTTTATAAATTACGGGGCGCTGCCATCAATGAGCTGTTCTCTCTCTCCCCCCCCCCCCCCGTCTCGCAACAAATAGTTTGACGAGAATAGGAATAAAATCAAATAAGAATTAAAAATACCATATATTTTTAAAGTAATAAAAATAAAAGAAAATAATCATATTGAACATGGATGTTTCAGGCAAAATATACAATTTTATAAAAATACAATATGAACACAATAGAATGTAGTGTGAAACATAAAATTCAATTAAATATTAAAAATGCATCAGATTTTGAACAATAATTCAACATGCACAGTGGCGTTTGAGGGGCCCATAGAATCAGAGGTTCTGGGCCTGTGCCCTGAATAAACTATCGTAAATTAGGCATCGAATAAGAGAAAATTAGACTTAACGATATTCTTTTCCAGAGTTTCTCTGCATAAATGAAATCTATCGCTGAAAGGTAATATTCATTCTTGTTCACCTTTTACAAGATAAAAAGAACTAATTACGATTGTCAACGAAAAACAATGTTATAATTATTACATTATTATACATTAAACAAGCTTAATGAAAAAATTTATACAGAACTTGGCTCTATACTAATCCAAGCACGAAAAAAATGACCTAGCTAATCTCAAAATCGGGAAAGCTAATTATAGAACGGGAGATGGCAGCAGAGACAATCATCTCATCGAGTTCACGGGTGAAAATATAGGATTAGTGAATCTCGATTCGCATATTAAAACACAATCGGTCTGCCAAGTCATATCTTAATGGAAAACATAGAAAAATCCGATTTTAGTGGTTGACTCATAGGTTTACTATTATGTTTTTCTGCTTCCAATCTTCCATGTTTTCATACTTTTGGATGCAGGAAAGTACAATGGTAAACCTACGAATCAATCGCTAAAATCGAGTTTTGAGGGAATTTTCCATCAAGATATGACTTGGCAGACCGATTGTGTTTTAATATGCGAATCGGGATTCAACTAATCCTAGATTTTCATCAGTGAACTCGGTGAGGTGACTCTCTGCGCTACCACCTCCCGGTCTATTATGGCAGAATAAAGCAAATTCTGTACTGAAAATGATACCGTAAATGAACTATATATGCTGCACAATGAACGTAGGGCACAATGAACCTATGCTGCACAATGAACGTGAGACTCCCCCGCTTCCCTAGTCGAAAAAAAACAAACAAAGAACGACCTCGTTTTAATTTTGCATTTTGAAAAACTCCGACAGAAGTTTGCTTTTGTATTTTTAATTGTTTCTTGTTTTTTAATTTTCTATAGTACTAAAAGTACTATAGTATGGGAAAAAGTCAGAATCTCTTCTTCTTATTTTGTATGTGTGTATGTGTGTGTGGGGGGGGAGGGGGGGAGGGATTGCATACTCACATTAGCAATTTTTATGATTTAAAATCCAAATTGTTTTTTCCTTGACCTAAACCCGAATTCTAATTAACCCTAATTAAACCCTAATTTTCATTTGTAAATACATCAAATTTGCGGCATATTCGGAAATATGTACTATTTGTAGGTTCTTTTCAAATACCAAATAATCAGAATCCCAGTTTCCTTATAAATGCAAAGAATTTGATAGTATTCATATTTTAAGCCATTTTTCGAAGCCTGAGAGTCATGATAGGTGACTTAAAGGGGCAACTGGATACAATTTGAAAATATATCAAATTTATAGAGAAAGAAAAAAAAACTTTTGATTTTTTGGGCGATTTTCATACTTCCAGTCGTGAGTGAATGGTTTATTTTTTATTTTTAAGTGGGGAGAAAATAAAACAAAATGAAAACAAACGTGAAACATAATTATAGTATAAAACAATTGTTTTATAAAAATATTCTTTATTTAGATAGGGTTATGACTCTGATGGGCTTCTTCTTGGATATGCTTTGAAATAAAAGGTGAATATTGGTGTTATTGATGACTGCCGATTATCTGCACTCAGGGCCGTAGCTAGAAGTGATCAATAGGAGGGGGGGGATCAAGAGATTGTACGGGGGAGCTCATAATTTTTTTTTTCTCTCTGTCTGATGCAGAAAGATAAATTAGTGCATATTTACTTTGTAGGTACTACTATGTTTCTTATTAAACTGTTGTCATAACTTCATTTTATACTAAGAAAAGTGTAGGATGATGGAAATTTTGAGTGTATTAATGTGGTGCAAAATTAAACACCCTGTTAGCTTCATATGTACAAATAGGATGAGGGAGTGTTGAAACACTTATTTTAGATAGAATTTAGTAACTCTGCAAAACTGTGAAAGGGTCTCAAAACAATTTGATTTTTGAACAGAATTTCATTTGGATTTTCGGAACAGAAATGTATTGAGGACCTTGGAATCTTTTCCAAGGGGGGCTTAAAATATTTTAGGGGGGCTGAGCAGTCCATAGCACCCCCTTAGCTACGACCCTGTTGCACTAGAGATATAGGCCTGAGAGGGAGTGCCCTCCGTGGGGGTCTTTCAAAGGGATCCTAACCCATATTTAAGCAAGGTGCGAAGAAAATCACGCAAAACTCCGAACGGTTAGGCCGACGGATGCCCAGCGCCTCTCGTCTACCAGTTTCGAGAGCATAACCTCTATGACTGGTTGTGATGTGACAAAATAATCACACCATATTATTCCTTTGTTTTGATGGTTACCTAAAAACAATGTTTTTCAGTATATGTCGATGATATTCACGTCTTCCTTTCTTTCTCCTCTCCATTTTTTGACTTTGAATAAAATAAATTTATAGTGTAGTTTAAAATTTGCATATTCTCAATACCCACTAGAAATCATTTTATAAGAATTTGAGACTCCGAGCATTCACACAGTCGGAGATCATGCTAATTAATAATACAATACATGCAGTGGCGCAGCCAAGGGATGGTTTTGGGGTTAAAACCCCTCCCAGCGCTAAGAAAAATCGATATAATTGCCGCTTATATGAATCAAAGCCAAACTTTTGCACATTTCTTTGGCACATTTAGGAATTCGCCGTTTTATTGAATCATATTTCATTTAATAAAGAGATTCAATTAAATGGCGAAAATTCTGCTTAAAATTGTGAAAGTGCATATTACATGGATTAGTTACGTAAAAATTGGTTATTTGAACTAAATCACTTTTCTGAGACGCATCATGCTAAAAAAAAATGATGATTTCCTGCTACACAGATGCTCTTTGAATTTAAGCATTGTACAGTGAATATTCTAATTAGTACTGATTCCATTAACCGGCGATTCTAGTAACCTGCAATCATCTTTATCAGAAACTCGAACCCCCCTAGAACCGAATTCTGGCTGTGCCACTGAATACATGGGGAAATTGAGATGTACGCTACTTTTTGCACTTGTTTGAGAAAATAATTATGCACATACATTTATGTTAGTTATTTTAAATACATAAATATTTATTTATAATATGTATTCTTATTGACTACAGAAATTAGAAGACAGTCACATATTTCTTGTAGTGGAAGAAAATTATCTTTAAATTTAGTGCTGCCATCTATGTTCAAATGGTACGATTAAATTTGAAACACAATTACATTTTTAATTTGTGTATACGCTGAAATCGTGAAAAACTGGAAAATAACGAATAATGCTGTAGTAAATGCCATAAAAAAGGAATGCTTAAACTTTAATTGTTTGTATAAATGTTCTTGACAATGAACAATTACTTAGAAAACAGTTTTGACTTGAAAATATTCGACTAAAAAATTATTATGCTTACAACGATTATCGTAACAGAAATTTAAATAGTTAAATGTATTATTTACAAAAATATTTTCTGAATTTGTGATAGTTTATTAACAAACTTACCAATATATAAAAGGCGTGGGGGATTGAGTAATAGTATTAGTGCGACAGTAATATTTCGTTTATTACTTACCCATCATACGTAGTATAGGGTAAGTCTTGCAATCGTTTTGAAAATCGAAAAATTTTTTTTGACGGATTTACACGTTTCCGACACTGGAGATTCCGAAAAACATATTTTTATAAAATTTTTTTTGCCGTCCGTCCGTCTGTGTGTCTGTGTGTCTGTCTGTCTGTCTGTCTGTAACCGCTCTATCTCCCGAACAAATTGAGATAGAGATTTGAAATTTTGTATGTGCTTAGTATGTAAGAATGGGACGAAGCCTATTTAATATCAGTAACCTCGATTATCCGGAACTATTTTTTTCGGACTCTCAAAAAATTCGTTCTGATGAAAGGTACATAAAAATTTTCGAATTTTGTGATTTTAAGGAGTGTACGTAAAAGGCAATAAAATAACACAAATTTTGTGTATAAAATTAAGTCGATCGGATTATTAGTTGTCGAGATATGTCTAATCCTGTTTTCCACATTCTTTGATTTTTCATGACCCTGTATTTCATTCAAATTTCAATTCAAAGATATCTTTTAATTGGAAATGAGACACTTAATTCGATGCAAGAAACCGTTAGGGAATATAATTAATATTTTTCGAGTTATAAGGATGTTTCTTTTGTGCAATTCAGTGCTACTTGAATTGTTTGGCGTTTCATACAATTTATCGAAATTGGTTCATCAGAAATTCATTAATAGAGCATGATTATGTGTTAAAAATACTTATTTATACGTTTATATTTTGTTTTGGAATTGTAATGCATTTTATAAATTGTTTACATATGTTATGTTTTCATATATTATGTTATGCATATCCATGATGGGTAAGTATTACGGTGGCCTCCAACGACTAGTTTTATTCTTCATAATGCTCTTGTTTTGGGACAGCCTCATGTAAGCGAAATTATATTAACTATTTATAGCCCCAATTTTATTCATTTTTTAACTGAATAAATTTTTCTACTAAAAATTGAATCGACTTCAAAGACAACTGCAAAGTGAAAAATATTTTTTTTTGGATAATAATAATAAGAAATTAAATTAAGAGCGTAGTATTTACCATGCGTATTATTATATTTATGAACATTAATTTGATTTTTTGGAGTAGGTGCGAGCCAAGCCAAGTTACATGTAATTTTCCAATGGACACACTTTCAAGTATCTGCGAGTTTTTTTACGATTTAATATTTAGTTTAAAAAATTAGCTTTATTCTTTTACGATTTGCATTGGATAATTAATTTTAATTTTGGAACTTGGCTTGGCTGGCACCGACTGCCAAAAATCAAATTAATGTACATAAATATAATAATAGGCATGGTAAATACTACGCTCTTAATTTAATTTCTTATTACCATTATGTAAAAAAATCATTTTTTAATTTGCAGTAGTTCTTGAAGTCGGTTCAATTTTTGGTAGAAAAGTTTATTTTTTTTTAGTTAAAAATTAACGATTTTTTGAAATTGGTTAATAAAAATTATAATATGGAAAGAATTATTGTAAATTATATACGTATGTCAGGAGGGAGATTTGTATGATTTCATATTTTTAAATGAAAACTATCCAAACAAACTAAGCAGGGATGTAGTGGGGGTATACAGGAGTTATATACCGTGTACCTCTGGATTTTTTAAAGGAGCACTGTATATCCCCTGTTTCTCAAAAAAAAAAAGCTTATAGTATACACATTCTAGGGTATACTCTCTGCCTTGAGCGTATACCCTCTGCTTAGAGCGTATATTCTCTGTTATTTTTTACACTACACCCCTAAAACTTAGTGTTGATGAAGTTGGACTTGCTTCGTTATCTTTATCAAAATTTACAGAACTCTACCTGCGGAAAATTTCCCTAACCATCCTGCAAAATTCCACATATGCACACATACGCACATACACCTTTACTTTTAATAGAATAAACATAAATTTTATGTCGAATTGAGGGAAGAAAGAAAAATTAGTTTTTAATCACGATTTAAAAACACAAACCTGGACTTTATCGTCATTTTTTATTACTTTTCTAGAAGTTATAAAAAATGCCGTACTCACAAACCAAGGTGAAATTTTAAATCTAAAAATCATGCTCTGCAAAAAACTTTTTAATGTTGATTTCCTTGCATATTTATAGTTCTATGAAACAGAATTTAGAAGTTTTATTTCAAAAGGAACCGTTAAGCTAAATATATTTTGTGCAAATAGAAATACTATAAACAATGACGCATTCAGGATTTTTATCTGGGTAAAGTTTTAAATCAGAATTACTAACATAATGAACAATATTTGTAAAGTAGTTTTTGTTTAAAGGGACAAGAATTCTTCAAACCCTTTTTAATACATATTTTTTACCCTTTCGAGGGTGGTGTACTATTAATAGCACATCATCTTTCAACAAACATATTTCCCTGGATTTAGTAATTGTTTTCAAAGAGCCTTATATTATATTTTAAAGACTCTTCTTAAAAGCGTGTATTTATTTTTTTCACTAAAAGATAATCCTACAAGTCCAGGAGCACTCATTCAAGATGGATGAAACTTCGAATGCATGCCAAGCAGGGAATTCTTTTGAATTTGCTCTTATTATTCATATCGTAAATAGTTAGAATTATTACTTGAAATTATTTTCGTAAAATAAGTTATTCTAGCTAATGTTTGATGTAATTTTTGTATTCAAAATCATTCAAAAGTTATGATTTATCAATCTTTGAATATGTGTACTATTAGTAGTACAGTGGTCATTAAAGGAATTAATTTTACTAAAATATGCACACTGGATTTATAAATTTTTAGAAATGAAATTTGAAGAAACTTAAATTGAATATTTCTGTTTTATTGCAATATTTCTCATTATTTTTGTCATGTAATACTGTTATGCAATATTATTATCCTATAATATGTTTAAAAAAATAACATTGAAAATCAGTTGAAAGCGCTGGCTTTCAAAAACCAAACTATAATCTCCGTGAAACGTGGTCTCCAAGAATTTCATCCACCATGGCTATTCTTTATATATATATATAAAAAAAAAATGTTGAAACTATCTTTTCGCCCAATTGAGGACGTAAGGTATAACAACACTGCCCATATGACAGAGAGAAGCAAAGTGCAACAAAGGTGCAAATTAGGAGAATGTAATTTTAGAAAAGCATTTTTTTTCTGAAAAATGCAATGTCTACTTATTATTCCATGGTGACAAAAATTGCTTCAAAACTTTTCATACCAAATAAGAGAGGTCACCAAAATATACCAACAAATAAAAATTTTACTTTTATTTTTTGGCAATTTTTACCCGTTTTTTTTTTTTTTTTTTTTTTTTTTTTTTTTTTTTTTTTTTATATATAATGCTGATTGCATATTTTTAAATATATCTTTTACATTTTCCATATATTTTTCAAAATTTCGATTTGAAATTGTACTATATCTTTTTCAGCATACTGTATACTAAAGGTAGAATACCCGTAAATAACAACTTGTTCCTCGAAAGACCGCTGTACTATTAATAGTACATAATTTAATTCCTTAAATAATTATAATAGTTTGATAAATCTTAATTTTTGCCTTTCAGAGCAATACTTACCCCCCCCCCCTCCCGAAAAAATAATAATTGGAACGAAAAAAGAAATTTGGACCCGAAAGGGTTAATTGCAGGTTAAATACCTGCACTACCCACACTATATAAATTATGGCATACATTTATCACATAATAAATAAAAACAAATGGAAAATTGCACGTCAAGCGCAGCAAATGAGGTGCGTTCGTATTATAACGAAATTTTAAAAGTATTCAGATCTTGGTGTAATAGTATGCAGTACTTCTGATACTGTATAGTTACCGAAATCTTATGTGCGTCCCTATAAATACTATCTGCTTTCTATTACAGAAAAAGTAACTTGTAGTAAAACCTTAGCAACGTATAACAATCTCATAAAATGTGAAATAGTTTATTATAAATAAAACGCGCCCCAAACAATGATTCCCCCTATACAATTATGCAATGGAATACAAGTTTTGTGTGGTCCTGTAAATGAATAACAAATATTATTTGTACTCCACACTGTAACGTATATTTCATTATATAATTCATAGATGCATATCAATTTTATTATGTTCGAAAGAGTGTAACATCATTAAAATGCACTTGAAACTATTTTTTCCCACTAGCCGTCATGTAACAGAATACTTTGGATTGTCCTCGTAATTAAACTATGCATCCGACTTTCATAAAATTTGAAATGACTCGACAAAATTATGCAACAATTATGTATTTTTTAAAATTTCAAATGATTCAGTTGGGTAGTTTTTGCTCTATGCGAACAGCGGAATATAAAAACAGACGGACGAACTGAAAAACGACTATAGGTGCTACCGTATTACATAATTACTAACGCACCTAAAAATAGAGAAGGGAGAGAAATAAGGGATTTTAATTTGAATCTGTTTTTAAAACAAATGCTTACCTTGTTTCAAAATAGGCTTTTGAATGAGGGTGTGCTTAATTTTAAGAATTAATTTTCTTTTTGCAGAAGACATCTCCAACAGCATCAGTGTTTGTCCAGAAATCCGGCCGGGAGAAGATGACTTACCAGGTGCGTATTTAATTTCTTTTTAAAAGAGTTTTTTCTTCCCCTAACTCTAGATTAATATTTTGATAAATATTTCTTTACATCAGAGGCAATTTAATAATAATAATAATAGCAATCATAAATCAACAAAATAAGAGTTAAGATCTAACTTTTTTTTACGTTGCTTATTTGGGCTGAATTCTAATGTCCTGAAGAGGTATATCCACTGGCCAAAATTTCGAAGTGCGGGCCCTACCCGATTCATAGGCAAATAAATTTGGCCCGGCTTGAACGAAAAAATATTAACCCGACCCGACCCGGCCCGGCCCGTAGCGATAAAATTAGCGCCCCGGCCCAAGCCCGGCCCGGAAAAATGTTAAAATTTCCCGAGTGAATTTCTTCAGAACATTGATTTTTACTCCAAAGGAAGGATTTTGACCAAAAAAACTTATCTTGTTTTTTTTTTCCCCCCTCGAATTTGAAAGAAAAAAAATATGTTATAGACAAGTTGCTTTGTTAGCAGATGTAAATGTATAAAATATATATATATTTTTTTCGCGTATAATTGTATTCATTTTGCATGAATGAACAGTTTAAAAGAAATTTCCAGTTTTCCGTTCAAAAGAAGATTGATTCCGTCTTAAGCAAGTTCTTTTTTCACGCGTTTAACTCTATTTTAATAAGCCTAGAAATCAAATTTTTTATAAAAAGAATAAATTATAATGTTTAATTGTACAATAATGGAGATTTAAAAGTATATGTCATTCTTGCAAAAACTTTTGAACCAAGTCAAATTTTACTGAATTTTGAAGAGACTCGACTACGTGGAGAAAATGATTTTCATACAGGATGATTCAATCGGGACTGAATATTTTGGTCCCTGAAGTCTAGGAAGAATGAAATCAGTCCCGTCTTCGTATGGAAAAAATAAGCTAGGCCCAGCCCGTCCCGTGCTGATCTCTATCCTGAATCTTGATAATGATACTAGATTTAGACTGGGCGAACACCGAAGCGACTTGAGAGATAAATTCTGAACTTCAAATCTGCTTTTTTCTTTGTTTACAACCTGTTACTCCTTTGTTTTCAACGCATGACTTCGGAAACTACTTCTGTTATTTAACCTGTTTCTGTTTTGTTAACTGGTAGGTTGGAAAAAAAAATTTGTTTGATTTTCAAAATATATCTCTCAAGTCGAGCTTTGTAACGTTTGTCGTTCCAGTGTGCAGTCCACCTAAATGAACACAATGAAAATTCTAAGAAAATTATTCTCTTCTGCAGTAAATATTTCTCATATTTTAATGAAAAAGTTAAATGTGTAATAAACTAATTGCTATAAACAATTGAAGGATTTGCTAAGAAATAAGGTAGCCCCATTTTGACATTTTTTAGATGTCCACATTCTTGTCAAAAAGAAAAAATCCTTTAAAATGAATGGGAAAAAATCCTTTTGAATGAATCTTAAAGATGTTACACCCAGTCAAACATATTGAAATTTATATACATTTACGAAGTGCACTAAAGTATGCATTCTGTAAAATAACAGTTTTAATTCATTCACAGGGCTTTATAAAAAATTACTTTACATGATGGAAAAGCGGGAATTGTTTGCGACATATTTTAATTATTTAAACTATTTCATGCATAATAAAGTTAATATACAGTGCTAAGACTTAATATAAGTTATTTCAAACAAAATGTGAAGTCCATAGCATTTACAGGTACACACAGAAGATTTCTAATAGAATATTCTGCTGAAGTACTGTATATTATCATTGATGGCTGATGGATTGATGAAATGAAATTTTATTTATGATATGCGTTTTAAGTTTCACTAAATCTATGCATATTATATGGTGTGTATAAATGGTATACATGATATATAGGGCTAAACAAAAGAGCTCCTAAATGCTGATGAATATGATCGTAGTTTACTTAATAAGTAAGTTACTTAATTACGCATTTTTACACATTCAGATTAAGAAATGTTTGTAGAATATAGTTAAAATGATTTACAGAACCACGCAAAGAATTGGAAAGATAGTTGCCAATGGCTGATAATTTCTGGAGATGTTATTTCAGTAGTTTAAAGAATATTTTAGTTTTAACTAAATTTTAGCTAAATACTGGCATGTAATAAATATATAAGGTAAATTACAGGTTGAACTAAAGTATTAAAGTATGTTTCCATCTATTAGTACAAATTGCTGAAAGGGAAATTTCGATTTGCTTGACGTACTAAACTAAGTTTTCCCATCATGTAGTATGTATATCAACCGACAGATCAAATACAGGGCTGTTAAAAAAATATTGGAATACAGGCTATATACAGTAACTTTGTTTCCCTAAATAACGAAGTTTTCTTAAAGATTTCAGGAAATTTTGGAAAGTGTTTCATAATCTATGCTTGATGCATGATTTATCTTACTTGTTTTTTTTTTCTAAAAATGTTTTTGAAATACAGGATTTTAAGAATTAAAATCTTATTTACAACTCGTTTGCATTAATTAAAATCCAATTTTTAAATTATAAAATTAAGTAGATATGTTTTGTCGAATAAATAAGAAATAAATTTTCGTTATGAACACTACATTGTAAATAGGGGGTAAAAATTTCAATTTTCAGAGGAGAAATTTTAAAAATACAGATGTATTCCAAGCCTCTATTGGTTTAACAGTGTAGTAAGGGTTTTGCATCTCACCGATCAATTTGAATGTCAAGAAACTGCCACTCTTTAGATAATTTCGTTAATTTCAATAAAAACAGAAACTATTGAGGTTGTGGAATGGAACATATTAAGGAAAAGTGTTTCATAATTATTACATTAAAAAAATCACACTTTGACCTTGGCATCCGTATAAACGAGGGCACCATTAAAATACTAAATCAGTTGTCCACTTGCACCCTTAACCATAAATAAAAAACTATTATGCTTTAATCTTTAGCATAGGCTGTGATATATCGCGCATAAAAAAAGTCCCCATGAAATGGTTACCCTCATAGCATGCATGGTCACAGTGACGTCACAATGACGTCACTGTGAGTCACTTTGGTCACATCACATCTGTGACCAAAATGTCACCACTCAGTAACGTCACATTGTGACTGAAATGTGATTTTCTTAAAAATTTTTAGAAAATTACAAATATTCTGCAAAACATGTTATTTACTTTAAAAAACATGGTTCTAGCAATTTCAATATCGTCGCTTTTGTCAGAGTTTCGTCACAATGTTAATGTCAAAGTAGTCACAAATCCCTCATAGCATGCATGGTCACAATGACGTCACAATTACGTGACTGTGAGTCACTTTGGTCACATCACATATGTGACCAAAATGCCACCACTCGGTGACGTCACATTGTGACTAATATGTGACTTTCTTAAAAATTTTTAGAAAATTACAAATATTCCTCAAAACATGTTATTTACTTTAAAAAACATGTTTTTGGCAATTTAAATATCGCCGCTTTTGTCACTGTTTCGTCACAATGTTAATGTCAAAGTAGTCACAAATGACACATTTTTGACAAATTTATCACATCGTGACTTCACAAAGTGGTCACAATGTGACTTCACAAACGAGCTCTAAAGACTTCACATTTTTGTCACTGTGACTTCACATCGACAATCGATGGTCACAAAGTCACAATAGGACGTCATCATGCCTTACGGGATGACACATTTTTCACAAATTTGTCACACCCTGAGTTCATAAAGTGGTCACAATGTGACGTCACAAACGAGCTCTAAAACGGCCATAATTACTCCACATTTTAGTCATTGTGACTTCACATCGACAATCGATGGTCACAAAGTCACAATGTGACTTCACACCGACGTCGGAGTGACGGGTAACCTTACGGGTAACCTTAAAATACTTGTAAAGATTAAAAAATTACCTCTCTCTATCGCACCCTGAATTCTTGCCTTAGATTATTCCATTCTAAATATTTGCGTTACAATTTAAAGGAAATTAGTCCAGCAATTTTCCGTCAATACAAGAGGCCATGTAAAGAAAATGTGATTTTGAGAGAAAAATGCGTTTAAAAATTAAAATTTGGTTTAGTGGCAACAAGTCGCATATTGCTCATTTTAACTTTTGTATTAGTTCATATTTCAATGAATAGCTGTTAAGGTGTATTTTAAAAACTGTAAGCTATCAAAAAGTGAACATAAAAAATAGATAAATAGATAGATATAAAATAAAAATTATAATTATGAATTTTTAAACTGGTGTTCCCTTTTAAAGTATAATTTATGCCTTGAAGTAACAAAATGCATTTAAAAAAGAAATAAATAATAAATTTTTACGTTTTATCCCTAGGTTTTGATTTCATCCGTAAATTCCGTCTGGATGATTTTGAATTCGACTTTCCGGGCGTGAAAAAAGTTAAAGGGTCCAACAGAATGCAGACTGCTTACAGATTATCGAGGAGAGCAGACCTAACGCTACCTACAAGGTATTGTACATTATTTTGTTATTACAGCTTAGTAAAAAACAAATATATATTGTTCGCATAGCCATCACATTAACCATCATTAAATTCATGGTGAATAAAAACTAATGTAATGGATAACACTATTTCAGAATAAATTTAGTTGAAGATATAAAAAAAGTATTTTTTCAATCCAAAAGAATAATAAAAAGCAAGTGTAACAGATAGCGCAACAACGCACGTGCTCGCTAGATATGAGATCGGGTTCTTTTTCAAAAATCCGAGTCCGCCCGAACTTGACGATTTAAAATCTGACACCCATATGAACTTGAAACATTTTGTGTCATCAGAGCTCGAACTCATCTGAGCCCTTTATCACACGTACGCAGCATAAAATTTCTAATGACATTTTAAAATCCTTTAAAGATTTATTTTCTTGTCCAAAAATCATTTCTTTGATAGAAAAAAGTGATAACCCTAAATACTATTTCATGACAATGTTTCATGATTTTCATATTCTTGAAAATCTGTTTGAAATTTCTTATTCATACCCAATCACTGGCAGAAATCTGCAAAAGTCATAAATGGTATCATTAAAAAAAACTGGCAGCGAAAGAAATGTTCCATTTTTAAATAAATGCTTTTTTAAGTCTCTGAAATACATTAGTTTCTGAGATTTCAAAAAAAATAAAGAATGCTTTTCGGAATCATGGGCAACTTTAAAGAGATTATTATATACTTTAGTTCATTCGTGATTATATTATATTTTCCTTAATAAAACAACATTTCTGATTTTTTTTCTAGTGTAACAAACGAAAAATAATTAAATAGACTATGTGTAAAAACTTTTGAGACAGCAAACATTTTTATTTATTTATTTTTTTTTTCACAAATTCCAAATCAGATGAAAAAAAGTATACTATAATAAGTATCATAAAGTTGAAAGACTAATAAAAAAGTTAACAAAATTCATCTGTAAATATTTCTTTATGAAAATAAAATAACTGTACAGAAAAAAACACCATTTCTGCCTGTCTAAAAAGTAAAAAAAAAAAAAAAAAAAAAAAAAAATACATTGACACATAAACAAATTCTAAATTTATTATGCATCCACCATTGCGTTTAAGGACTGAAAATATTTTATCTTTCATGGACATTATTAATTTTTGCTAACAGTTCGGGACAGATTTTGTACGGCACATCTTCAATCGTGGAATTGAGCTCTGAAGCTGAGGAAAAATGTTTTTCATTTTTATGAGCTCGTCTTGCTGAATCACCTTATAAGATCTGGATAGGATTTAGATCAGGGCATCAGAGTTGCCATTGCAAAACTTCAATATTTTTCTTCTAGAGCCAGATTTTTATCTCATGGTTTGTGTAGGTGTAGATGGGCGCACAGTCTTGCTCATAAATCCATTTTTCTTCCGCAAGTTGCGTTGCAACAGGTGAAAGATTGTCAGAAAGAATTTTTTAGATATGCTTTTGAATGAACTTTTCCTGAAAGAAACGCAAGTGATCCCATACCGTTGAACGTAAAGCAGATCCATGCCATTATGAATGTACTACACGGTAAAAAAAAAAAAAAAAAAAAAAAAAAAAAAAAAAAAAAAAAAACGGACGATTTTACGGAAGTATTAGTGGTAATCTGGACGCCAGTATTATTTACTGTTTTTTAACGGGAAACTTTTGGAAATCATTCAGGTTTTTTTTTCGAGTTTTTTTTAAGAATTTAAGGAAATTTTTCCGTTAAAAAACAGTAAATAGTACTGGCGTCCAGATTACCAATAATACTTCTGTAAAACCGTCCGTTTTTTTTACAGTGTACATAACTGACGTTTTGAAAAAAATTCTTTTCCCAAAAGATATTAATACATTTTCAGTCATTTGTAAAATTTCTTTACCTGAGTATTTTCCAAAATGATGCTAATTTTAAAAGTCTTTTTTCATCTCTGGTTCGCAAGGCTTTTGGTCTAGCTAGTCTTTTTTTCTTTTTTATAATCGTTTTTTAATCTTAAAAGAATTATGACGGTTTTAGATCTTACTACCATTTTTGCAATATATCGACAATTCATTCCTAATAATGCAGAAGATTCAACTGCACCATTTCTATTCAGCCTTTTTCATATATGCTTTTGGTGTTATTACCACAACTTTTTGACAGAAAACAACACAAAAATCACTGTACATAAGAGTTTTTAACACTATAACCGCGGAGCGGGTCAATTTGACCCAAATCGAAGTTTTATTTCTCGCCACGCGAAAAGTATTCATTGAAAAAATATTTCCTTTTTTGACTTTTAATATTTTAAGTTAAAAAACAACATCTCGTATATAATAGCAAATAACATAAATATTTTTGAAGTTATAACAACCTATACGTAGAACCGCGAAGCGGGTCAATTTGACCCGTAATAAGTTTTTACGCATAAATGACAAAATTGAGATGAATTTCTTCGGAAGTAATGAGAAATTGTATCTGTCTCACTCCTAATTCCTCTAATAGGCAGAATTGGAAGGGGGGAGGGTAGTGAAAATTTTTAACAAAATCTTATATTCATGATGTGAAGAATGGATGATTGCAGTGGAAAATTACAACAAATATTTAGAAGTAGTAGAAGTATATTTAGAAGTTACATTTATTAATAAAACAAATAATTAGAAGTTAGTTTTATTCTGCATTTATTGAAAGTATAGGTATGGTTTCCGTTGCCTTAATATTACTGTCAAAGAAGAGTTGTAATGTTAGCAACTACTATCTGCAGATGATTGAGGATGAAAACTGGGGGTAAATGAAGAAAATTAAATTCTAATGATGAAAATGAAACTGACGACGACTCTGCCTATAATCTTAACATTGTTGAACTTTTTCCTTAGAGTAAAGATGAACATTTATTAGTATCGAACGAAAGTTTGTGATATTTATGAAATAAAAAATCGGATATAAAAAAGAAAAATTAAGAATTTGAGCAAAAGTGGCAAAATTTGAACTTTATACGCATAATAATCTAAAAAATAAATAAGCAATAACTTGCACATTCACACCTGGAAATAAAGAAAGTCACAGGAAAACTGCAAGACTAACTATATAAAAGGGCCTAACATTAGCGTAGATGAGCACATATTTCTTTCAAAATCTGTGATGTCTACCAAAACGAGATAAATTTAGTAGTGTCACGTTCTAGTTGCTTGCAGATGTTTATAAAAAATATGGTCTTATAGAAACTGTAAAATGTCCAACACGAGAAATAAATCTTGGTAAAAATCTCAAAATTTGAATTGCATACGGCTGTTCTTCCAAAATATTTAGACATCGGCGTAATTGTTTACCAAGGGGAAAAGGGTAAAAATGCTTTGTTGCTTAGCAGTTTACATCTACAGCTCATATTCAAAATATTAGAATAATTGAGAAAAAGTAATAAGAAAAAATTATTTGTCATTTATTTATTTTTTATACTAAGTAAATGCAATTAAATTTCTTATAAATTAAATCTGGAATGTTTAGATAAGATTTTAACATTTATAAAATATAAAATACAGCACAATAAATTAGGTATACAGCTTCCTTAAACACACCAGAATATTAGAATAAAATTTAGATTGGTTCAAAATATTAGAATATTTTATTTTACGCAACAATATTACCCTATGAATATGAAGTAAATGGTAGTTAATATTTTGTAGCATCCCCTTTAGCTTTCATAACAGCGTACAATCGATCTTGCATACTGTATACAAGGTGTTTACAAACATTTCTATCAATATTAGCCCAAATAGACTTTATACGTGCCACTAACTCAGTTTTACTTGAAGGAGGATTTTCTTGAAGTTTTTTCTTCTTTATACACCATAAGTTTTCGATGGGATTAAGATCTGGTGAATTTGGTGGCCAAGGAAGTACCTTAATGTTGCGTTGGCGGAACCAATTTTTAGTTGACACCGAGGTATGCGGGGACGCTAAATCTTGTTGAAAGATGAAATCATCTTCAAATAAATCTTCTGATGATGGAATCATGTAATATTCTAAAATTTCTTGATATATCAGAGAGTTAACCTTTTCGTAGACGATGCATAACTTTCCAGGTCCTTCTGCACTCATACAACCCCAAACCATGACACTAGCAGCAAATTTTACGGAACGTTTAAGGCATTCTTTATCAAATGCTTCTTGCTTCATTCTCCAAACTCGAATACCTTGATTACCACATGAAACGCAAAACATACTTTCATCACTAAATAATATATTTTTCCAATCTTCATTGCTCCATAAACGTCTTGATTTACACCAATTCAATCTTATACGCTTTTGTCTTGCAGTCATGAGAGGTTTTGTTTTCGGTACACGAGATTCAAATTTAAATTTATGGAGACGTCTTAATGTTGTCGATGTAGAAACTTCAACTCCTTCTTCTTTCCATTTTCGGTGCAAGAATCGCACACTTTTAAAACGGTTTTTCTTAACTATACGCTTCAGTTTCCTGTCATCTCTAGCAGATGTTTTTGGTTTTCGGCCACCATTTCGGCGATTATTTTGGAATTTTCCAATTTTTGAATATTGTGTTAGTATTTTACTAACGCTCGATTGCGAACAATGTAAATAATTCGCTATAAAACATTGATTTTTACCGTGCCGATACAAATCAACCATACGAAGTTTAGTAGATTCAGGAATATCACTCACACAGCCCATTTTAAGACGAAAAAGTTACAAACTGCAAAAAAGAATACTGATTTTAAATAAAATAGTCTGAATTTAATCAATGATGCCACTAGTTAAGAATTGGTAATAATTAACGGAGAATTAATGTGAAATATTCTAATATTTTGAACCACTTGAATAAATATTCTAATATTTTGACTTTTCAAAATAATTTTTTTTGCAATTAATCTTTTCAAAAATGATATTAAATTTAAGATAAGAAGTAAGTTTAATCAACAATAAATTCTTAATAAAAATATCGTTTGCATATTTTCATTAAAAGACATTAAATTACCAAACGATATTTTCAATTTCTAAAAAAAGGTAATTATTCTAATATTTTGAATATGAGCTGTAGCTACTGAAATTTTAGAGAATTCTAAAAAATATTAAATACAGTTATCTACTACAACGCAATTAAATTCAGTGTAGCTGTGTAATTTCCCAGACGAAGGGAAGTCTGTAGATGTCAAGTCTGTTTCTTGTAGGAGGTCGGGGTATGCAATTTATAATATTTTGTATTTTGTTACTATCAATGCTTGGGTTTAATGCAAATCTGTAACAGGAAAATTAGTTAGTACACGTCTATTTGTATATGTTTATTATCTATTAGAAAAGATTTTGTTATCGCAGTTATAAAAAATGAAAATAAAACTAAATATAATTGTTCAAAAAATAAAACACCCACACGTTTCTGGTAAATGTGTAAAATCTTTAATCATGTTTTTCAAGCAATGCATACAATAAATTGGATTATATAAATCAGTAAAACTAGTAAGTAACTTGTAATTTTTATTTTTTAATTATTCTTAGAGTTTATATCTAAACTTAGTTGAATGAGATAGTCGATTTTTTATTAATGTTTATTAAGTCCAAGTTTATTTATGTTTAAAATATATATTCTATATTTTTTCAATATATTTTATCATACTTAACGAAGTGTAATTTTGAATAATAGCATTTTCTGAAATGTAGGTAATTTCTGCTGATTTTATGTGTAAAATATAATGTGAATGCTAAGAAATATTGATTATTATAAAAAATATAAATTTTTAACGAATCAAATTAAGTATTTGGGCATATTTTGTATCCTTTTCCATCATGGGTCAAATTGATCTGCTCCGCGGTTCTAGGTATATTGAAAGTCCCACGGTTCTAGTGTTAAGGTGCAAATGAATAAAAAATAAAGTAATATTTGTAAAAAAAAAAAAAAAAGTTTTTTATAGTTTTAGATAGACATGAAAAGCATTTGCTTGCATGATTATTTTTTTCTCATTAAAAGGCTCTCAGATACGTTTTGTTATTTTTTATATTAGTATTTTCATATTATGATTAAAATTAAATTATCATTTCAATTATCCATTTGAAATTTATCAAAAATTTTACAATTTTTTAGTGCTATTAAAGTTTCTACGCACACAGTACGTTTATTCTTTCATTTCAAAAGAAAAATCCTTTCCTTTTATGTATATGACGAGTAATCTCAAAAAACTTAATAAATCATTTGATTCGGGTCTTGTAGTTAATTCTTCCTCTCTAGCTAAAAAATACTGATTTATATTCAGTTGACAATTAGGCGAACAAACTAGTATAACTAGTATAACTAGAAAAATCGTTCGATCATCATTTGATTAATTTGATCATCATTAATTCTTCTGAGGATTGTTCATGTTTGTGAAAATTTTTATAAATTTTTAGTGTCATTAAACATTTTACGCAAACTGTATATTAACTTTCATTTAAAAAGAAAAAATCTTTCTTTTTTATTATATGAAGGGTACCTCAAAAAACTTTTACAAATCATTCGATTCGATCCTAGCAGTTAATTCTTCCTCTCTAGCTAATAAATATCGATTTACATTCCGTTAACCATTCGACAAACAGACTGGTACAATACAATGATTAAAAGAAAAATTCAATTTGTTCTTAATACTTCCTCTGACAAGAGCTCATGCTGAGGAGAATCATGATCCGGGATAATTCTCTGGAGATTTGGGTTTTGAGTTTATTTTTAGTTCGTTTTTTCATCTCTCCAGACTTTTCTAATTCCACGTCCACTCAAAGATTTGCTCTCCTTCAAGTCAGCAGCTTTTGTCGCCGGGAATTCTTCGCCCATTTTCATCTTGTATCAGTGATTTCTTCCTTTATTCTCATGAAAATATGCAATTTATTCTGATTTTCTGCATTGAGAAGGTGATTCTTGAATATTTATCACTTATAAAGGAAGGTTAATAAGTTATATTTGAAAGGATAATACAGCTCATATACAAAATATTAGAATAATTACCTTTTTTTTAGAAATTGAAAATATCGTTTGGTAATTTAATGTCTTTTAATGAAAATATGCAAACGATATTTTTATTAAGAACTTATTGTTGATTAAACTTACTTGTTATCTTAAATTTAATATCATTTTTGAAAAGATTAATTGCAAAAAAAAATAATTTTGAAAAGTCAAAATATTAGAATATTTATTCAAGTGGTTCAAAATATTAGAATATTTCACATTAATTCTCCTTTAAATATTACCAATTCTTAACTGGTGGCATCATTGATTAAATTCAGACTATTTTATTTAAAATCAGTATTCTTTTTTGCAGTTTGTTTCTTTTTCGTCTTAAAATGGGCCGTGTGAGTGATATTCCTGAATCTACTAAACTTCGTATGGTTGATTTGTATCGGCACGGTAAAAATCAATGTTTTATAGCGAATTATTTACATTGTTCGCAATCGAGCGTTAGTAAAATACTAACACAATATTCAAAAATTGGAAAATTTCAAAATAATCGCCGAAATGGTGGCCGAAAACCAAAAACATCTGCTAGAGATGACAGGAAACTGAAGCGTATAGTTAAGAAAAACCGTTTTAAAAGTGTGCGATTCTTGCACCGAAAATGGAAAGAAGAAGGAGTTGAAGTTTCTACATCGACAACGTTAAGACGTCTCCATAAATTAAAATTTGAATCTCGTGTACCGAAAACAACACCTCTCATGACTGCAAGACAAAAGCGTATAAGATTGAATTGGTGTAAATCAAGACGTTTATGGAGCAATGAAGATTGGAAAAATATATTATTTAGTGATGAAAGTATGTTCTGTGTTTCATATGGTAATCAAGGTATTCGAGTTTGGAGAATGAAGCAAGAAGCATTTGATAAAGAATGCCTTAAACGTTCCGTAAAATTTGCTGCTAGTGTCATGGTTTGGGGTTGTATGAGTGCAGAAGGACCTGGAAAGTTATGCATCGTCTAAGAAAAGGTTAACTCTCTGATATATCAAGAAATTTTAGAATATTACATGATTCCATCATCAGAAGATTTATTTGAAGATGATTTCATCTTTCAAGAAGATTTAGCGTCCCCGCATACCTCGGTGTCAACTAAGAATTGGTTCCGCCAACGCAACATTAAGGTACTTCCTTGGCCACCAAATTCACCAGATCTTAATCCCATCGAAAACTTATTGTGTATTATGAAGAAAAAACTTCAAGAAAATCCTCCTTCAAGTAAAACTGAGTTAGTGGCACGTATAAAGTCTATTTGGGCTAATATTGATAGAAATGTTTGTAAACACCTTGTATATAGTATGCAAGATCGATTATACGCTGTTATGAAAGCTAAAGGGGATGCTACAAAATATTAACTACCATTTACTTCATATTCATAAGGTAATATTGTTGCGTAAAATAAAATATTCTAATATTTTGAACCAATCTAAATTTTATTCTAATATTCTGGTGTGTTTAAGGAAGCTGTATACCTAATTTATTGTGCTGTATTTTATATTTTATAAATGTTAAAATCTTATCTAAACATTCCAGATTTAATTTATAAGAAATTTAATTGCATTTACTTAGTATAAAAAATAAATAAATGACAAATAATTTTTTCTTATTACTTTTTCTCAATTATTCTAATATTTTGAATATGAGATGTAATAATAAGATAATCCGTATCTATCAGTTGAACGAATTGAAAACAGATTCTTTGATTTATAAACTGCAGAACTAGGCTCGTACCAACTCTTGGAATTTCGCTAACTGGAAAATTCTTCGACAAAAGTGTTTTCTTATACAAAAATTTCTCCTTAAAAGAAGGCGAAATTTGTCGCGTTTAATCCTGTTTTTTTAATTATAAAATAATAGTGATATTTCTCCTAGAAAATTCCCGGAATCCTACGTATCCTTTAAAATATTTAGATTTAAATCGAATAATTATTTAATGACTAGGTTTTTTGGTTGGACATACTTGTAATTTTGAATTCTTAACTGTCATATTTAACAAAGTAGGAAAATTGCTTTTTTAGACTCATGGCTCTATTTGGTTCACAATGTATACTTACTATAGCGGCTGGAAAAATAGTAACATTTAAAGACTTAGAATCCGTGAAAATAGCGAACTGAGAATGATTATCTACCACTTATTTTGTGTCAAATCATTTGCAAAATGCAAATATTTTTTGAAAAATATTTACAAAATATTTATCTATTGCTTCATTGATGCAGGTCATGATTTGTCAGTTTTTTGTGTTGTTTAATCACTTAACTTTACTATTATTTTGACTTAAAAGCAATATTGGTGTGTCTATCGATACAAAATACCGTTTGTTACAACCGATTGATTGAAACTTTATCAATTAAAAACTGAGTAAACTTTTTCCGCCTTCGCACTATGATTAAAGAAAAATCGTTCAATCATCGTTTCATTAATTCGATCATCAATAATTCTTCAAGTAAGAGCTCATGTTTATCAAAATTATTACTATTTTTCAGAATCATTAATTTTTTCGCGCACATTGCATGTTAATTCTTTCACTTAAAAACAAAATCCTTTCCTTTTTTGTACATGAAAGGTATCTAAAAAACTTTTAACAAATCATTTAATTCACGCCTTGCAGTTAATTCTTCCCCTCTACCTAAAAAATATCGATTTATATTTCATTAACCATATCCGAGAAACAACCTGTATAATACAATGATTAAATGAAAAATTCAATTTGTTCCTAATACTTCTTCTGACAAGTACTCATGCTGAAGAGAATCATGATCCGGGATAATTCTCTAGAGATTTTGGGTTTTGAGTTTATTTTGAGTTCGTTTTCTCATCTCTCCAGACTTTTCCTATTTCCACGTCCGCTCAACGATTTTCTCTCCTTCAATTCAGCTGCTGTTGTTGCCGGGAATCCTTATGGCACATTTTCATCTCGGATTAGCGCTTTCTTCCATCCGACGACGCCATTTATTCTGGTGAAAATATGCAGTTTCTTCTGATTTTCAGCATTCTGCAATCCTTCATATTTAAGATAAAACACTTTGTAAAATCATTATGAAATGAAAAATAAAGCAGGACGCGTTTCGAGCTACAATAATATCCGTCATCAGCTGAACTAAGACTTTATCTCTGACTCTGTGCCCTTACGGACACGTGTTAGCTCAGCTGATCACGAACTGATATTTTTGTAGCTCGAAACGTGTCCTGTTTTATTTTTTATTTCATTGTGATTTTATAAAGTGTTTTATTTTAACTATTCAAGGATCGCCAGTGTTTACGGTATTTTTTCACTTCGCGATCCTTGAATATTTATCATTTATAATGGGAGGTTAATAATTTACATTTGAAAGGATATTTATAATACGATAATGCGTTTCTTTTAGTTGAACGAATAAAGCAATTCTCTGATTTATAAGCAGCTGAACTAGGACTATTACACTACCTGGAATTTTGCAGGTTGGAAAATTCTTCAATAGAAGTATTTTCTTATACAAAAATTTCTCCTTAAAAGAAGGTAAAATTTGTCACATTTAAGAGGGTCTGGGAAAGATTTTAAAATAATGTTTATATATTAAGTTAAAATTCTATTTTTTTTTTTTTTTTTTTTTTTTGTGATGGTTAACCATATGATTTGTAAAAAAATCACATGATAAAACTTCGCAATTTTTGTTTTTTTAAATTTGAAATTTGCGAAAAAAGTGTTGTAATTTAAAATCATTCTAAATCGAAATATTATTTGTAGAATTTCAATTTTTTTCATGTAAATGAACAAAAATATATAAATTTTAATTTTAATTCAGCATTTTTAAAAATAATAATTTAAATAAAAATATTTAATATTATTTTAACACAATCTAACTGATTGGTAAAGTTATACGAATTGAATATTTCCAGCTGAGCGAAAAATTGCCCAGGCCGGGAATCAACCCGGATACTTGACTTACAAGGCCAAATGCTTTACCTGTTAAGCTAACCGGGCGATTATCCATGGCGATATATCGCCCGGTTAGCTTAACAGGTAAAGCATTTGGCCTTGTAAGCCAAGTATCCGGGTTCGATTCTCGGCAGTGGCAATTTTTCGCTCAGCTGGAAATATTCAATTCGTAAAAATATTTAAGTCAAATTTTTTTAAAATGATGTCACTAAAAAAAATCACATTTTCAAAAGTGACTTTTTTTTTTCTAGTTTGCTGTATCAAAAATAAAGTAAAACAATAAAAAAGACATGTTCCAAGTTTCAACAATTTATCTTTTATGGTTCTTAACTGACAGCACTTTAAATGCAAGATATGGTGAAAAAACTCATGAAGAAAAACACATTTTCACAAGATGTCGTTTCCATGACAGCCATTGTTTCAAAGATAGATTTTTAAAGGAAAACAAAATGAAAGAAATAATATTCTTTGTTCCACTTAAGGTATAACCATGATTTAAATTACATTTAAAGCAGAAAAAAAAAACCCATAGAAATTTTTAAAGCTATAAAAATTCTTAAAAAAATTTAAAGATTCTTGTGTCCCGAACCCCCTAAATCTTAGATTTTTTATTGTAAAAAAAAAAAAAAAAAAAAAAAAAAAAAAATAGTGGTATTTCTCCTGGAAAATTTCCCGAACCCTACATATCCTTTTAAGTATTTAGATTTAAACCTAATCATTATAAAATGATCAGCTTTTGTGTTCGACATATTTGTAATTTTGAATTCTTAACTGTCATATTTTACAAATTAGGAAAATTGCTTTTTGGCATGCAGGCTCTATTTCGTTCATAACGTATACTTACTGTAGTGACTTGAAAAGTGTTGATATTTAAAGTGTTAAAATATATGAAAATAGCTAACTGAGAATGATTATCTACCATTAATTTTGTGTCAAAACATTTGTAAAATGCAAATATTTTTGAAAAATATTTACAAAATATTTATCTTTTGCTTCATTGATAAAAAATACAGGTCGTAATTTCTCAGTTTTTTGTGTTATTTAATCACTTAAGTTTAATATAATTAAAAGAAGATTTTACTGTATTAATCGACTTTAAAATAATATCGTTTGATGCAATCGATTAAAAAAATTCATCAATTAAAAGTCGGTAATTTTTTTCCTCCTACGCACTATGATTAAAGAAAAATCGTTCTATCATCGTCTGATTAATTTGATCGTCAACAATTATTCTGACAAGCACACTTGCTGAGGAGAATAAAAATCCGGTGTAATTCTCTGGAGATTTAGGTTTTGAGTTTATTTTTAGTTCGTTTTCTTATCTCTCCAGACATTTCCTATTTTCACGTCGACTGGACGATTTTCTCTCCGTCATGTCAATAAGCAGCTGTTGTCGCCAGGAACCTGTACGTCGCATTTTCATTTCGGATCAGCGATTTCTTCCAGCCGACGTCATTTATCCTGAGAAAAATATACAGCTTCTTCTAATTTTCCTGCATTATAAAAGAGATCCTTGAAATATTTAGCGAAGTTGATAAGTTATATTTTAAATGATAATTAGAGTAAGATAATTCATTTCTTTCAGTTGAACAAATAAAGCAGTTTTTTTTTAATTTATACGCTGTTGAACTAAGCTTTAACAGAGTTCGTACATTCTTTGAAATTTTTCAAACTGGAAAACTCTGAGGCAGACGTGTTTTCTTATAGAAAATTTCTTCTTCAAAGAAGACGTAATTTGCTGCATTCAATCCAGATTTTTTTTTAAATATATATAAAACAATACAGATAGTTTTTCTGGGAAAATTCTTCGATCCGTATACAAACCCTGTTAAGCATTTACATCTAGTAAATCATATTTAAACCGAATCGTCATACTAGGTTTTCTGTTGCACGTATTTTTAATTTTAAATCCTTAACTACCATATTTAACAAAGTAGGAAAATTGCTTTTTAACATACATGACGATTCCTACTTAAATTTACTCTAGTTATTTGAAAGGTGGTGATAATAGCAAGCTGAGAATGATTATTTACCATTAATGTTTTTGCCAAAACATTTGCAAAATATAAATATTTTTGAAAAATACTTTTTTATCTTTTACTTCATTGATTAAAAATGCAAGTCGTGATTTCTCAGTTATTTTGAGTCACTTAAATATTTAACTTTAATATTATTGAAGCAAGATTTTACTGTATCAATTGACTTTACATCATTTTTCATGTCTCTTTCAATACAAGATATCGTTTAATGCGATTGATTAATAGAGAATTCAGAAATTAAAAACGAGGTAAAATTTCCCTGCCACCGCACTATCATTAAAGAAAAATCTATAAAATTTATTCATCAATAATTCTTCTGACAAGAGCTCATACTGAGGAGATTCATAATCCGGGGTAATTCTCTGGAGATTTGGGCTTTGAGTTTATTTTTTAGTTCGTTTTCTCATCTCTCCAAAATTTTCTATTTGCACATCTGCCGAACAATCTTTTCTCCGTCACGTCAGTCAGCAGCTGTTGTCGCAAGGAATCCTTACGCCGCATCTTGATTTCGGATCAGCACTTTCTTCCTGCCGACGTCATTTATTCTGAAGAAAATATGCAGTTTCTTCTGATTTTCTGCATTATGAAGGCTATCCTTGAAATATTTATCATTTAGGGAGCGAAGATAATAAGTTATATTTGAAAGGATGATTCATTTTTTTTTCAGTTGAACGAATAAAGCAGATATTCTGATTTATAAGCTGCTGGACTAAGCCCGAACCATTTAATTAGTAATTCAGATTTAAACAGAATTGTTTTTCCTTGTATCCATAAAAAGATATTCCAGGTTCAAAGGTACATTATAACTATTTAGTTTAGACTATTTACAGCGAATCATGCATGAAATTAACGGTAAACTAACTTATTTGCTTACAAATGCTCAATATCTGTACTTTTAGTTATACGGCATACATCCAATCAAAAGTCCAATTCTTTCCACACTACAGTTAATAATTTCGGAGTAATTGAAGCAATAGCTTCTTTAATTCTACGTTTTAACTCTGTCAAATCTTTAGGTAACGGCGGAACCTACATATGGTCTTTTATAAAACCCCAAGGAAAACATTGCATGGCCCTAACGGCTTTTAAATTTTTAGTCCATCAAGAACTCTTTACGTCCAGAAGTCCCCATTTTCCGTATGTGGCACGCGTGTATGCGTTTATTTAAATCTGCGTTACTCTTTATTTGTGACCTGTATAATGCTTACAGTTGATACTATTAAAATTTATTACTCGGAAAACAGGCAACCTGTATAATTAATTTGTATTACACCTGTTTGTAATTTTAAATTCTTAACTATCATATTAAACAAAGTAAGGAAATTGATTTTAAACATACATGGATCTATTTGATTCACAGTGTATTCGTATTATGGTAACTTAAAAAGTGGTGGTGATAATAATAGTATTATAATTCGTGAGAATGATGTACTCAGAATGAGTACATACCATTCATTTTGTGTCAAAACGCTAATTTTTTTTTTTTTCAAAATATTTATGGAATACTCAACTCTTACTTTATTGATTAAAACTGCTGGTTGAGATTTCTCAGTTATTTTGTGTTATTTAATCATCTAGTTTTATTATTATGCAAACAGGATTTTACAATATCAGTTGATTCAAAATCAATATTAATGTCCCTTTCGATTCAAAAAAGCGTTTAATACCATTGATTAATAAAAAATATATCCATTAAAAACTTGATAAAAATTTTCTGCCGTCACGCTATGATTAAAGAAAAATTTATTCAATTTCATCGTCAATACTTTTTTTGACAACAGCACATGCTAAGGAAAATAAAAATCCGGCTTATTCCTCTGGAGATTTTGAGTTTGTTTTCTCATTTCTCCAGGATTTTCCTATTTCAGTGTTTGCTGGGCGATCTTTTTCTCCATCACTTCAGCGGCTGTTGTCGCTCAGAATCTTTACACCGCACTTTCATCTCGGATCAGCGCTTTTTTCCAGCCGGCGTCGTTTATTCTGATGAAAATATGCAAGTTTCTTCTGATTTTCTGCATTATGAAGGTGATACTTGAAATATTTATCATTTATGAAGAGAAATTGACAAGTTATAATTGAAAGGCTGATTAGAATAAGATAATTCGTTACTTTCAATTGAATTAATAAAGAAGATTTTTTGATTTATTAGCCGCTGAACTGAGCTTTAACATGATTCGTACGCGTCCTGGAATTTTGCAGACTGGAAAAATCTTCAGAATAGCTATTTTCTTATAGAAAATGTCTCTTAAAAGAAGGCGAAATTTGTTGCGTTTAATCTAGATTTTTTTTCGATAAAACAATACTGGCAATTCTGGAATTTTTTTTTTTTTTTTTTTTTTTTTTTTTTTTTTTTTTTTTTTTACTAAATGCAATTTTTTCAAACAATATTGAATTTTTATGCATATTCATTTATTTCTTCAATTTATTTAATTTGTTGAAATTATTTATTTAACAAAGTAGTAAAACTGCTGTTGACATACATGGCTCTGTTTGATTCACAGTGTATTCTTACAGTGACTTTAAAAAGTGCGGTGATGCTAATAGACTTAGAATTCGTGAAAATAAAAGAATGATTACTTAAAATTTATTTTCTGTTAAAACTTTTGTAAAATACAAATATTTTTGGAAAGCATTTACAGAATTTTTGTCTTTTTCTTTATCGATTAATACTGCTGGTCGTGATTTCTCAGTTAATTTGTGTTATTTAATCATTTAACTTTAATATTTTAAAAACAAGATTTTGGTATATTAATTGACTTAAAGGCACAGTTTAACTGAAAATTAATCAAAAAATAACTTTTCTTTTCTTAAAAAAATAGATAAATAAAATAAATGAAAGCTTGTTTGATTGTGAATATTTTGATACCTCACTTTTACCCGTACGGCAGTTGCATCCCGAAATATTGTAAATTTTGTTAATACACCCAGAGAAATTACCAACAAAAATGAAAATAAATGACTTTTTTTGCATGTTCATATTTCCGTCTCTTTTCTTCATTAAAAATGCTCAACCTTTTTTCGTATTTGATAAAATGATTTAAACTTATTTATGTATGTTCTTTTGTACATGTGATTTTCATACATGTGATAAACCTGAGCATCAAATTAGCCTTTATTTCTTTTGTTATTTTTTTAAAAGCGAAAGTACCGTAATTTCCGCAGTATAATCCGCGGACCAAACAAGTCTATTTCGACTCAGAAATTTTATTTTGTAATAGAAGGCAAATATTTACCGAGATCTAAAAAGTTAAATTTTACTTAAAAAAAAAAAAAAAAAAAAAAAAAAAAAAAAAAAAAAAAAATCTGGGTTGTAAAATGATTGTTTGATCCGCGGATTATATGCCGGAAATATGCGTTAGAATTCAGCAGTATTTTCTACAACATATATATATATAAAGGTATTAAATGTAGTATTAGATGAATCTAAAAATCACAGTCTTGTGTAATACATGTTTGAAAATCTTAAAAAAAAATATTTAAAAGAATAGTAGGGATTTTTAAAAATGCATTTTTTAAACTTTAATTAAATATGCAATTGTTATTTTTTTTTATTCACTTTTAGTTGAACATTGAAATGCAGTGAGCTCACCGTTTGAATCGTAGTTTTAAAAATAAACAAAATTTGTAAAAAGTAAACTGTCAGATTACATCACTGCAAATTAAATTGATTTTTGAAACTCTAAAATAATTTAAGTGAACATCCTCAGTAATTTTGCTAATGGAATTGACATTTAGTAATTGATTTGACACTAATCCATTTACACTGATTTATGTCTCAAAAATCTTCGCTGAATTTTTTTTTTATTTCTAATATTAGAAATATTCGATATAGCCCTTTTTATATAATGGATTGCTCAAATTTTAAATATTAAGGAGGCAGAGTACCTTTGAAACCATCTCTTCAGTTTTGAATAGTACTGTAATATACCGGGTGTCCAATAAATGACTGACCCATTTTGAATGTGAATAACAAAAAAACTGTTTGAGATAAAAATGCGTGGCTTGCTGTATTGTTATTAGAATATAAATAAATTTTAAAATATGCACTTTGTTAATGTAATATAATAATATTTAAAATAATATCTCAGTCTCAAGACTGAGGAGGTGAAGTATAATACAGATGGTTCAATCATAAATACTATTTTAAATCACTTTCCAACCAACGTACCCTATTTCTGAAGCTGATTCGAGAGTCGATTCAACATATAGATTCAGATTCAGCCGAAAATCTCATATTTATGAAAATTAGAGTCATGTCCCTATTCAAACAGCCTGTTACCGCCAGCGCGATATTTTTTTCCGAAATTTGAACTATATTAACAAAGTACAAGTTTAAAAATTTATTGATTTTCTAATAACAATCCCACAAATCGCGCATTATTATCTCAAACCGTTTATTTGTTATTGAAGTTCAAAATGGGTCAGTTATTTACTGGACACCCGGTATGTGGTGGCACAATATTTAGCAAGCGTACAAAAAATGAAAAAAAAAAAACTTGTAGAACAATTCATTTTTCTAAAATTTAAATTGAAAAACAAAATACCCTTTTTAAAATTACTACAACTATGAATATTTTTGCTATGATTTTTTTCCTTTATTCAGTAGAATATACTATGTAAAATTGTGCATGGATTTTTAGAATATATGGAATTTTACATTAAATATGATTTTTTTTCTCTCGTGTATATTAAAAAATGAAGGAAATCCAACAAACTCTCAATTTAAATATTTAAAAAAATAACTAAAAACTTGATTGTTAAATCCATGACACAAATATTAAATACACAATGGAAAAAAAAAAGAAAGTCAAACCTCTATCTAAATTAGCAAAAAAGCCTTACTATTTATCGATGAAGCAAAATATAAAAATATGAACAGGGAGAAAAATCAATTTAAAGTTTTCATTTGTATGGGTAATTGCGTTGGATCTATTAACAAAATTTATCATATCTATCGATGTATCTACCGTATATGTAAAAATGAGGTGTCAAAATATTCACAATTAAAATAGCTTTCAGTTAATGTTCAAAAAATAAAGTCAGAATACGTAATCAAAATTTGAAAATGGCCTTGTAATAACTCAATATTGTACTTAAAAAAAAAAAAAAAATTTTTTTGAAAGTAGGTAGATACCTTAAAATCAATATTGATGTCTCTTTCGATACAAAATATTGTTTAATGCAATTGATTAATAGAGAATTCACCAATTAAAAACTCGGTAAAATTTCTCTTACATTCCACTATGCTTAAAGAAAAATCTCTAAAATTTGATCATCAATAATTCTTCTGACAAGAACTTAAGCTGAGAAGAATAAAAATCCCGGGTAAATCTCTGAAGATTTGAGTTTTGCGTTTATTTTAGTTCGTTTTCTCATCTCTCCAGACTTTTCTCATTTCCACGTCCACTGAACGATTTACTTTCCATCACGTCAGGGGCTGTTGTCGCCAGAATCTTTATACCAAATTTTCATCTTGTTTCAGCGATTTATACCAGCCGACGTCATTTATTCTGGTGAAAATATTCAGTTTATTCTGATTTTCTGCATTATGAAGGCGAAATTTGAGGTATTTATCACTTACGAAGCGATATTTCCCGAAATTAATAAGTTATATTTGAAAGGATAATTAGAATAAAATAATTAGTTTCTTTCAGTTGAACGAATAAATCAGATTCTGCTGAATTAAGCATGAGCCATTTTCCTAATAATCTGGAGTATCTCAAATCGTTATATCGTGGGCACGAAAGACTTTCAGATCCAGAATTTTATTTTGTTTGTTATTATGTACGGTGAAAACTTCCCAGTTATTGTCACTTAATCAATTAGTGACACTAGCAAAAGTCTCACTCAAATAAGGCTTTTCTTTTGTAGATTTCTGTAAAATAATACTATTTAGTGGACTCATTTGTCTGAACTCTTAGAACTTATTTTTCAATTATCCTTTTAACAAAAAAGGGATATTGTTAGTTATAGACCCTATTTATGAAAAATAATAAAGAAATCATTTTTAGTGGTAAAGTATAATATTTTAAAAATTTGTCATGAATAATTTTCTAATCTATCTCTAGTGTATATTTAAAAACAAAGATAGTATGGAATATACCGATTAATTCTTTATAAAATAATTCTTTATTAAATAAATATTTTATTCTAATTATTAAATAATTCTTTAATCCTTTAATAATTAGAATAAATTAATATAATAAATTTTGAAAATGGATCGTGTAATGACTCAATATTGTGCATAAAAAATTGTTTTAAAAGTTGGTAGATTCCTTAAAATCAATAATGATGTCTCTTTCGATACAACATATCATTTAATGCAATTCATTAATGTAAAATTCATCAATTAAAAATTCGATAAAATTTTCTTGCCATTCCACTATGATTAAAGAAAAATATTTTTAATTTGATCATCAATAAATCTTCTGAAAGAATTCAAGCCGAGAAGAATAATAATCTCAGGTAATTCTCTGGCGATTTGGGTTCTGAGTTTAATTTTAGTTCGTTTTCTCATCTCTCCAGATTTTCCCTATTTTCAAGTGAACTGAATGATTTACTTTGCATCACGTCAGGGGCTGGTGTCGCCAGAATCTTTATACCGCATTTTCATCTTGCTTCAGCGATTTCTTCCAGCCGACGTCATTTATTCTGGTGAAAATATGCAGTTTCTTCTGATTTTCTGCATTATGAAGCCGATCTTTGAAGTATTTATCACTTACGAAGCCATATTTCTCGAAGTAAATAAGTTATATTTGAAAGGATAATTAGAATAAAATAATTAGTTTCTTTCAGTTCAGCGAATGAAGCAGATTCTTTGATTAAAAAGGTGCTGAGCTAAGGGTGAGGCACTTTCTTAATGATCTGGAGTATTCCGAATCGCTGTATCATAGACACGTAAGATTTCTGACTCATAATTTTATTTTGTTTGTTATTATATAAGGTCCCAGGCTTCCCAGTTATGTTCACTTAATTTGTTAGTGATACTTAAAAAAAATCTAACTCAAATAAGGCTGTTATTTTGTAAAATTCTGTAAAATAATACTATTTAATGGACTTATTTGTTAGTTATAACTGTTATAACTCATTTTTCAGTTATCGATTTTTCAGAAAAAAGAGATGGTGTTAGGTAGGAAAGTTATTGACCCTATTTATAACAGGGATTAATTCCTAGTAATAAAAAGTATAATTTTTAAAACTTTTGTCAAGAATAACTGTTTAATCTATCTTTATATATTTTCAAATAGGGAATTCAACAATTAAAAACTCGGTAAAAATTTCCTAACATTCCACTATGTTTAAAGAAAAATCTATTAAATTTGATCATCAGTAATCTTCTGACAAAAGCTCATGCTTAAGGAGAATCAAAATCTGGGGTAATTCTGTGGAGATTTCAGTTTTGAGTTTATTTTTAGTCTGTTTTCTAATCTCTCCAGACTTTTAGAATTTTCAAGTTTGCTTACAGATTTACTTTCCATCACATCGGGGGCTGTTGTCGCCAGAATCTTTATACCGCATTTTCATCTTGCTTCAGCGATTTTTTCCAGCCGACGTCATTTATCCTGGTGAAAATATCCACTTTCTTCTTATTTTCTACATCATGAAGGCGGTCCTTAAAGTATTTATCTCTTATGAAGCGATATTTCTCGAAGTTAATAAGTTATATTTAAAAGGATAATTTCAATAAAATGATTAATTTCTTTCTGTTGAATGAATAAATCAGATTCTGCTGAACTAAACATGAGCCATTTCCCATTAATCTGGAGAGTCTCTAATCGTTATATCGTGGGCACGGAAGATTTCAGACTTAGAATTTTATTTTGTTTGTTATTATGTAAGGTGAAGCCTTCCCAATTATTGTCACTTAACCAGTTAGTGACACTAGCAAACGTCTAAGACTTTTCTTTTTTAAAATTCTGTAAAGTAATACTATTTAGTAGACTTATTTGTCTTAACTCTTGTAACTTATTTTTCAATTATCGTTTTTTTCAAAAAAGGGATAATGTTAGATAGGAGAGTTATAGACCCTATTTACGAAAAAGAAAAAAAATCATTTCTAATATTAAAAATTATTAAAAACATTAAAAAATTTTGTTATGAATAACTTTTTAATCTATCTCATTTTAAAAAAAAGATAATATGAAATATATTAATTAATTCGTTATAGAGTAATTCTTTATTAAATAAATAATTTATTCCAATTATTAATTAATTCTTTACTTCTTTAATAATTAGAATAAAATATTAGAATAAATTTTGAAAATGGATCGTGTAATGACTCATTATTGTACTGAAAAAAATTATTTCAAAAGTAGATAGATACCTTAAATCAATATTGATATCTCTTAATATCGTTTAATGCAATCGATTAATAGAGAATTGTTCAATTAAAAACAGTAAAATTTTCCTGTCATTCCACTCTGATTAAAGAAAATGCTACTAAATTTGATCATCAATATAATTCTTCTGACAAGAACTCAAGCTGAGGAGAATGATAATTCAGGATAATTCTCTGGAGATTTGAGTGTTTATTTTTAGTTTGTTTTCTCATCTCTCCAGACCAACGGCAGATCTAAGGGGGGGGGGCGATGGTGCGATTGCCTCCCCCCCTTGAGCCCAATAAAGGATCTGCAGAATGACATTAAATGTCCGCACGGAAAAGTTGTTGATCCTAAACTCGAGACCGGCGCGACCCGTCCCGGGTCGCGCCAACTTTTATTTATTATACCAGGACTGGGTCAGGTCTTAACACTTTGAGAACCGGGTCGGGTCGGGCCTTATTTTTTTCTGCAGAGCTGGACCGAGCCACACCGTTTTTTCCAGGTCGGGTCTGTCATGGACTTCCTTCCTACTAGAGGTATACACGGGCCAAAATTTTCAAGCCCAGGTTCCGTCCGGCATAAAGACTAAACGTATGTTGCTAAGCTCGTATGCTGTGGCAGTTCTAAGGGGCGAGGGGAGGGGGCGAGATCCCCTCCTTTTGGGCTGATTATTCCCCCCCCCCCCCACCTTGGGCTTATAAAGGATTTCCAAAGTGACATCCTCACGAGAAATAACTTGAGGCGAAGCTCGAGCCCCTTACGGCCAGGCACGGGTCGTGTCAGTGTAAGTCCACGAGACTCAGTCTGGTAAGTTTTTTTCTCATTTTGAATCGGGTCGTGTCCTGATTTTGCTTTTTTCGCAGATTCGGGTGGGGACAGGCTTCTTTTCCTTCCAGACCGAGCCTGGTCTGGATTTTCATTTTCCCTAGAAGTTTGCATTGAAGAAAATTTTCAGATTGTGGCTCGGTTCGGAATAAAAGCTAAATATTCTGTCCGTCTCTGATCTAGATAGTATGATAAACAATATTGGCCGACCACGACCCGTGCAACTAAACGTTCGGTACGTCTCTGATCTACGTCGGTACGTCAGCACGTCATTTATTCTGGTGAAATTATGCACTTTCTTCTGATTTTCTATATTATGTAGGCGATCCTAGAAGTATTTATCACTTATGAAGCGATGTTTCCCGAAGTTAGTAAGTTACTTTTCAAAGGATAATTAGAATAAAATAATTAGTTTCTTTCAGTTGAACGAATGAAGCAGATTCTTTGATTAAAAAGATGCTGAATTAAGCGTGAGCCCTTTTTCTAATCATCTGGAGTATCCGCAATCGTTATATTTTAGACACGTAAGCTTTCTGACCCAGAATTTTATTTTGTTTGTAATTATGTGATATGAAACAATCTAGTTATTGTCACTTAACTAGTTAGTGACATTTTAGCAAAAATCTAACTTAAATAAGACTTTTCTTTTGTGAAATTCAATAAATTAATAATATATAGTAGACTTATAATTTATTTTTCAGAAAAAGGATGGTGATAGATAGGCCAGTTATTGACCCTATATATGAAAAGAAAAGTTAATTTCTTGGAATAGTGTACTTTTTTGAAGTTTGTCAAGAATACTTTTTAACCAATTCTTACAATAGTTTCAAAAACAATGATAAGTGTAAAATAGATTCAAAACTTTGTAATAATGATTTGCAGAAGAAAGGATCTTGAGAGGTGCCGATTACTGAGGCACCTTAATAGAATTGAATAAATATTATTAACAAATTAAAATCTCAAAAATATGCATTAAAATATTTAATTGCTATAAAGGACGTTAAATACTAATAA